>CAUOFW020000931.1:0-165387 GCA_963454935.2 Ilex paraguariensis
TTTATGCTCCATTTCACATTTTATTGAATGATTGCGTTTATGCTCCATCTCATTTTTAACATGTGTTGATGAGTGAGTGCGTTTTACGCTCCATCTCTACTCACCACACATTTTTTTTTCAATAAAACATCATTTTGAATTTAAGAGGGTGCAAGAAAATTATGTTAGCAAGGTAGGTTTGATATTTTTTTTCTATAGCACGGGTATTTTTCGGGGTTTTAATGAAAGACTTTATACTCTTTTAGGCTCAATCATGGCTTACTAAGGATTTAATTGTAAAAGAAATGGTCAATGCTCAAATAATGACAAAGGGCCTAAGATCATTTCCATAAATTATCTAGCTGTATCATTCTATTAAAAGAGTTTCAACGACAATGCTGATAATATAATCTAACAAGTGCTAATTAAGACAAAATTAATGAGATTATTCAAAGAAAGGTTACTGCTGAATCGAATATTTGAGTAGATGTAGAATACCTCTCCAAAATAGATTGGTTCAAATCTGCATTAGGTTTCGCATCTCCACTATATATTAAAGAGTGTAACATTTCATTAGGTTTTTATCAACACAGAAATCTATGTGTGCTTCTAAAGATAAGTTTGGACAAAAGTATTTAGCTACTATACAACTAAAGTATAAAATCCCGCCGTGATCAGATTAGGCTATTTTCACAAAACATAGGAATATCAACTTAATTTAACTATGAATCATATGAACTAGTCTTCCTAACTTCAAATTTTCATACTTGAACTAGTTAAAAACACAAAAAAAATTAAAAATATAAATATGTTCAAAATATAGAATAATTTGAAGTGCAAGTGCATAATGTAAAAGATGAGTGAAAGAAAACAAATTTTTGTAGAATCTCCAGTCTGTTTAGGAAGTAGAAGACCCTTCTCCGAAATGATCTCGAAGTAGCTTCAAATCTCAGCTTGGTTTTGTTCATATTCATCTATGCGTTTATTGATCTGAGTAATATTGTTTCCACTCTAGTAAGATGCATCTATTAGTTCTGTCATCCATTGGATGTATGGTTGATCTCTTGTAATTGCTGCTCTTGTGATATGAATTCTTCAAGGTACCCAAAATGGTTCCTCTTCTTGTGGTGAGAATATTCCTTATTGGTTTTACAGTTGTCCTCCACGACTCTTTTTTAATGAATTTTATCCAATACTCCAGGATGATTCACTGTTGACAATATGGATTGACGATCACACCTTCATTCGTACATAACTGAGAAACTAACATAGCATATGGGAGTGTGATTTTCTTTCTATCCACAGTGAGTATCATTTGGTCTACAATTAAGTTTGGTAGGTCAATTGTGTGTCCCATCCCAAATGCATATATAAACAAATAAGCCTGCTCAATAAAGATTTGATTCTTTTGAGCTTGAGGTAACAAACTGTACACTGTTATCATATTCAGAATCCGGTATTTGTCTGTTAACTCTCCTTGTTTAATGTAATTATTTGGGCGCCCCAAACAAATTGTGAATTTCTGTTAATTCTTTTCCTACCTTATGCAAATAAGGTAGTTCAGTGTACGGATATTGTGGGTTGGGTGGTCTTTGCATGGGGTTAAAAGAAATTGTCTATAGTAGTCGGTTTAACATGAAAAATTTTACCCCGTACAAATACACGCAATGTTTTTTTCTCTTAATTTTAGCATTACTATAAAATTCCCAAACTAAGCTGTCATAAGTAGGAACAGATACCTAACATAATGTAACCATCCTCTTTCATGGAGAATTTGTCTTATTCCTAGGTTCTCAAAATCTTCATATATTACTGTTCTTTCAGAAATAATAGTTTTAGTTAGAAAATTAACATCATACCAGAGCAGTTGGTCCAAATTTTCAAACATCACCTCATTGAAGATACTTCCCAATTGAGGTTGTTGTGGAGGTGCCTCAAGTTACGGAATTGATCCCTTCGTGCTTGGCTTGAAGACCTTCTTGTTTGTTGTCTTGCATCCATATTTTTTTTCTTAATTGGTTCCTGATTTGTAACTGCAGAATGCTACTCTGATTTTCTGGAATTCTGCTCTTTTTCCTGTATTTCCTGCAATTTACAAAATTAAATAGCCATTCTAAAAAACTTTGTTAACCACTCTTTTTTTCTTGTAAAAAATTGTGGGTTTTTAATGTTTATTTGTTGTTGAATATTTACTGATTTTCCTATTTCATCCTATAGTTATTTACATTTTATATACATCACAAAATTATACATCTTATTGAATATATTTAGTCAGTATCAGAACTATCTGGCTCAGTAATACTAGTGACACGGTTAACTTCACTTCTCACGTATCTTGTTAACATTGGGGTAGAATAGGATGACGGCTCAGGATAATCCTTACTCTGCCAATACCTAATCCACCGTAACGATAGACGCTCGTCCTGAAATTGGTTCTGCACACTTATTATATTATCTCAAATGTTCTATACGACCACATTTTACGCAAGCACAAAGATGATTTGCTCGTCGATGTTTAGCATATATACTTTTTCCGCAAAGAGGTCGTGCTTGGCTTTCGAAAAATCTCTAAATTTCTAACATATCTAGCTTTTTGCATGATCAAGTGTGTATATCTTTCGGAAAATGACGTAATAAAACTAAACTTAACCAAATAATTTTTCGTCCATTTTAATTTTTTTTTAATTAAAGATGACTCGAAAAATTATTAAAAATTGACTCACTATCCAGTTCTTTAACTTCTACCAGTTACAAAGATGGACATAACTTCTTAAATTACAATTACTATTTTAAACACAAACAATATTTGAAATGTAAATACAGAAATAGCCAGCACAGCACTTATAAAAACCAGGAATCTGTTGTCTTTAAGAGATTATGATATCTGGCTTTTACGCAGGAAGTTTAATCTGTCAAATAAATTACACATAATTAGTATTATTACTTACAAACAACTAACAATATATTTTTAGTGCATATAGACTGGATCAAAAAGCAGAACAGAAGTCACATTTTGTGTGAATCCATCATAGTATGGCTTAAGTCTTTGTCCATTTACTTTGAAGATAGTCCTAGTTACTGGATTTTCAATTTCAATTGCCCCATAGTCGAAAACTTGTTTGACTATATACGGTCCTGTCCATCTAGATCTTAGTTTTTAGGGAATAAACAAAGCTTTGCATTATATAACAGAACTTTTTGAGATGGTTTAAAAGATTTTCGCACAATATTCTTGTCATAGAATATTTTGTTCTGGATTTCACAATTTTTGCATTTTCATAAGCTTCATTTTTTAATTCTTCTAACTCATTGATTTGAAGTTTATGTGATATTTCAGCTTTATCCATTTCAAAATTCATCATTTTGATTGCCCAATAAGCTCTATGTTCTAATTCTACAGGCAAATGACACGGTTTACCATACACTAACCGGTAAGGAGACATTCCTATAATAGTCTTATATGCAGTACGGTAAGCCCAAAGCGCATCAGTCAATCTTAATGACCAATCCTTACGATTTGGATTTACTGTCTTTTCTAAAATGTATTTTATTTCCCTATTAGCTAATTCAGCTTGGCCACTTGTTTGTGGATGATATGGAGTGGATATTTTATGTGAAATTGAGTATTTTTTCATAAGATTCTCAAAAAATATATTACAAAAATGTAATCCACCATCACTGATGATTGTTCGAGGAATTCCAAATCTGGATAAAATATTTTCTTTCAAAAATTTTGATCATTGTTCTGTGATCGTTATTTCTATATGGAATTGCCTCTACTCATTTAGAAACATAATCAACTACAACCAAAATATACAGATATCAAAGGACGGAGGAAATGGTCTCATAAAATCGATGCCCCAACAATAAAAATTTCAACAATTAAAATAGGGTTTAAATGCATCATATTTCTTTTTAAATATTCCACATTCTTTGACACCTGTCACAATTTAAACAAAAGATATGAACATCTTTAAAAAGTGTTGACCAATAAAATCCATACTGCAAAATTTTAGCAGTGGTTTTCTTTGAAGCAAAATGACCTCCACAAGCTTTAGAGTGACAAAACTGAATTACCTGATGGATTTCATGATTAGGCACAGATCGTCTTATTATTTGGTCTTTACACTATTTAAACACATAAGGATCTTCCCAGAAAAAATTAAGTGCCTCACTTAGGAACTTATTTTTAGCAGACCAAGTATAATTAGAAGGAATAGTACCAATAGCTAGATAATTGGATATATCTGCATACCATGGTACTTCGGTAATTGCTAAAAGTTGTTCATCTGGAAAGGTTTCTCTAATCAAAATTGGTTCCTCTTTTACATAATAATTTAATCTTGACAAATGATCCGCTACCACATTCTCTACTCCTTGCTTATCTTTTATGATAAGATCAAATTCTTGAAGTAATAAAATCCATCGTAGGAGAAGTGGTTTAGCTTCTTTCTTAGTAAGCAAATATTTTAAAGCTGCATGATCTGTAAATACTACAATTGACGATCCAGCTAGACATGATCAAAATTTATCTAATGCAAATACAACAGCAAGTAATTCTTTTTCTATGGTTGAATAGTTCATTTGTGCATCATTTAGAGTTTTGCTTGCATAATAAATAACATAAGGTTTTTTTTCTTTTCTTTGACCTAATACAGCTCCTACTGTATAATCATTTGCATCACACATTAGTTCAAAAGGTAGAGACCAATCAGGAGGTTGCATAATAGGTGCAGAGATAAGCATGATTTTTAATTTATCAAATGCTAATTGACATGCATTATTCCATTCAAAATTTATATCTTGACATAAGAGATTACAGATTGATCTTGATATTAAACTAAAATTTTAATGAATCTTCGATAAAATCCAGTGTGACCCAAAAAAGACCGGATATCTTTACGGTTTTTGGTGAAGGAAGATTAGTTATTAAGTCAAATTTTGATTTATCAACTTCAATTCCTTTTTGAGAAACAATGTGACCTAAAACAATACCTTGTGTAACCATGAAATGACATTTTTCACAATTTAAGACAAGGTTTGTTTCTTCACATCTAATAAGTACTTTTTCAAGATTTTCTAAACATAAGTTAAATGAATCACCATATAGTGAAAAGTCATCCATAAAAACTTCTAGATAGTGTTCTACCATATCACTGAATATACTTAGCATGCAACGTTGAAAAGTAGTTGGGGCATTACATAACCCAAAAAGCATTCTTTTATAAGCAACAGTTCCAAACGGACATGGAAAAATAGTTTTTTCCTAATCATCTATTGCAATTTGAATTTGATTGTAACCAGAATATCCATCTAAAAATAATAATATGCATGCCCAGCTATTCTTTCCAAAACTTGAACTAGGAATGGTAATGGAAAGTGATCCTTTCTTGTGAGAGAGTTTAGTTTTTGATACTCAATACATATGTGACACCACAAAATCCGGGGGTCCGTTGATTACTCATCAACCCGCGGAATGCTCGTGGATACCGAGTAACTCGATATCTCAACGTTCTGCCCCATTTACCGGGGTTCATCCTTTATTAAAAATTTGGGCAGAGTCTCCTTTGTAAGGAGGACTCAACTCAAAACACAACCTGTGCATTATATAACAACAAGACCCATCCGAGGTCCTATATTCAACAATGACCACACCGGGTCCATTTATAAGTAAACATTGGTCACACTGGGTCAAATTATTCATATTCATACAGACATGCAAGATTATATTAAAACAGTCGATATAAATTCTATCACAATTCCTTTACACATTACATGCCAAAATTTAATTACAAGTATAATTTTACAAAAGAAATGGATTGAAAGCCACAAGTCGGCTTTTCTTCCTCCTTAAGTGCTAGAGTAAGTGCCGTCCCTCGGCGTATGACCCGTACCTGAAATGTTTCCCGTATAAGGTGAGCCAACGCCCAATAGAGAAAAACTCCTACTAGGGCTACTCCCCCACCTTAAAAGCATATGCAATGTGTATAAGCAACATTTAACATTTAACAACCATTCATACAAGAATATGTATTCAATGTTGAAATGCAACCATGTCATGCCATGAAATAAGATGATACTCACTCATGCACTTAAACCCAAGTCCTCACTGACTTCCACAACACAATGCAATGCCAATGTGTAATGACCCGTCTTTGACGAAAATACATCCAATGATCGCTTTGAATAAAAAATCATGTGTTTTATAAATTAGATCATTACTGGATGGTACTCATCAAATGAGTATTTTCTTATAAATCAAAATCGTGTGTCTTCTTGGGCAACGGATTTTGGATTTTATACCGCCAGTTCCGTATACCATACTACACTTTTATGAAATTTCACCGCAGGGGAGTGTATAACCAAGTCACCGTGTCTTGCACCCAAGGGAGAGTCTAGCCCTACTTGCTATACCCGACACAAGTTTTCTTCCATGCAACCTTGCAACTCAAAGGGGATATTCGATCCACTTTTTCCCGAACCCACATACCAACCACCAAATAAGGTGTTTGATCAACCATGCATCTCACACACCCACACTCATGACTTATGCCCATGAATGTGATGCCTCTATGCACAATGATACAATGTTCAATATGTTATGAATGACATATGAACAATCTCAACATATCATGATAAGTTATGTTCTAAGCATATAGATACCATATTTGTCACAAATTCAATATATCATAACATGCATATAACAACAATTGCATTTCCAATCATAAATCATGTCATAAGTCCATAATTTCACTTTCATAATCATAGGCAAGTGATATCACAAGTTTTAGGCTAATAACACACCTAATCATTAAGACATAATATAACACATAACAGCCCATGTAATAGCCCACGTAACGGTTCTTATCTAAACCACAAAACAGCCCATACATAGCCCAAAAAATAGCCTAAAAACAGTCCGCAAAAACAGTCACAATTTCAGCCCAAGAATAGTCACAATTTCAGTCCATAACATGGCCTAAAAATAGTCCATAATTCAGCCCTTTAACAGCCCAAATTCAGCCCCTTAACAGTCCCTAATTAGTGCACAAAACAGCCCATAATTAGTGCACAAAGCAGCCCTTAATTAGTGCACAAAACAACCCTTAATTAGTGCACAAAACAGCCCTTATTTCAGCACCAAAACAGTCCATTTGGACAGCCCACATATAAACCAATTTCAGCCACTTAAGGTAAGAATAAAACCAAGGTAGGAGGGAACCCTACCTCAATAGAAGTGTAAGAACTTCTATAACACCAAATCAACCTCAAAGCTTTGATTTTTCCCAAAGTCTCCTCTTGGATCTTCGCTGAAATCCACTCCCTTTGGTACGTACGTGTAGCCCTCGTGGAGGAGATGAACTTTGGCTCTTGGTCTGAGTTGATCCGAGCGACGGAACTCCGAATATTGAAGAAGGAAGAATTGTTTCTCTCTTTTCCCTCCTCTTTCTGTCCAACGTGTGAACCAGCAGAATACAGAGATATCTCGGCTGAAATATCTAATATTTAACACTATTTATAATTTCCAAGACATGGCCCTAGTCGCGCCACGTGTCCCCCACTTGCTCGATCCGTTTTTACCCCGAAACGATTTAATTTCGTACCAGTTTAAGCTCAAAATATTTTATATAAAATTTATTTAAAATATTTTCCAACTTTCAAATTTTTTTAAAAAATTTCGTTTTGGGGGGTTATAGGACACTCGTCGCCTCGAAAAATGTGAAAAACTCGACTATCTCGGAATTCGATGAAAATTGACAGGGCAGCTAGATTTCGCGATGCAAATCGAATGGTGAGGTCCGTTTCATCACCCGAGGTCTAGAAAAATACCAATTTGTTCAACCCGCGCTATAGTGGCAAATTACCATTTTACCTTTTTTTCAGAAAAAGTTAAAATTTTTTCTGGGTTTCACATTCTTCCCCCTTAAAAGAATTTCGTCCCCGAAATTCACATACACATGCACATACAATCACATGCTTATGCAATAGTCAAATAATGCTAAATGACCATAAGAATGTACCTCCATCTTCGAACAAGAAAGGATAACTGGTACGGACAGTGTCCTAGCGCTCCCATGTCGCCTCCTCTACTCCTCAATGCTGCCACAACACCTTCACTAGCCGCACGGTCTGGCCTCGTAAAACCTGTTCCCGGCTATCCATGATGCTCACCGGTCCCTCCTCGAAAGTCCCATCAACATCAACAACAAGTTCTCCCCAATCCACCACATGAGTCGGATCCGGGGTGTACTTTCGAAGCATAGAGACATAGAATACTGCATGAACACCTGATAGATTTGGCGGTAATGCCAACAGATAAGCAACTGTACCCACTCTTTCAAGTACCTCGAAGGGTCCGATGTATCTCGACGATAACTTTCCCCGCTTACCAAACCGGACCACTCCTCTCTTAGGCATAACCTTAAGAAGACATGATCTCCCATCTCAAACTCTAGAGGTCCCCGCCGTCTATCAGCATAGCTCTTTTGCTGACTTTGAGCCTTGAGAAGACGCTTTCGAATCAAGTCCACCTTCTCCGAGGTGTCTCTAACCAATTTCGGACCCGTAGAAGACCTCCCTCCTACCTCTGTCCAACAAACCGAAGAACGACATGGCCTCCCATATAGCGCCTCATAGGGTGCCATCTGTATGCTCGCCTGGTAACTGTTATTGTATGCGAACTCCACCAAGGGTAAGTGATCTTCCCAACTACTCTTGAGATCTATGACGCATGCCTGTAGCATGTCCTCTAAAGTCTGGATAGTCCTCTCAGACTGACCGTCCGTCTGGGGATGAAAAGCAGTGCTCATCATTAACTGTGTCCCCATGGCTCGCTAGAAACTCTCCCAAAAATGAGCCGTAAACCTGGGATCTCGGTCCGATACAATAGATACCGGTACTCCATGCAGTCAGACAATCTCCTGTATATACAACCTGCAGAATTCCTCCAGTGTGAAGATCATCCGCACAGCCAAAAAGTGTGCCGACTTAGTAAGCCAGTCCACTATCACCCACACCGCGTCATGACCCCGCGATGTCTGTGGCAAATGGGTCACAAAATCCATCGTGATATGCTCCCACTTCCACTCAGCTACCTCCAAAGGCTGGAGTAATCCCGCTGGTCTCCGGTGTTCAGCCTTAACCTACTGACACGTGAGACATCGACTGACAAAATCGCCAACCTGCCTCTTTATTTCACTCCAGTAATACTGGGACGAAGATTATGATACATCTTCGTGCCCCTTAGATGAACCGCAAAACGGGAGCAATGAAACTCCCTAAGGATCTTCTCCCTCATATCTGCCAATTGAGGAACCACAACCCTCCCTCGATACCGAAGACTACCATCCGAGTGAATAGCCCAGCCCTCGTCACTTGTACCTGTCTATACACGGTCCCGGATGGACAATAGCTTCGTGTCCTGACTCTGGGACTCAATCACCCTGCTCAGTAGAGACGACGTAGCCACCAAACTCCCCAAAGTACCCTGAGCCTGACCATATAACATAGCCCGAACTGTCCCACAGTGTCGAGCATCTGCCACTCCCGGGAAGCTACACTAGCCAAAACTCCCCGTGACCTTCGGCTAAGTGCATCAGCCACCACGTTTGCCTTACCAAGATGGTAATGCAAAGTGAAGTCATAGTCCTCTAAATACTCCATCCACCGGCGTTGCCTCATGTTGAGGTCCTGTTGTGTGAAAATAAACTTCAGACTCTTGTGGTCCGAAAATACTTCAAACTGCTCACCATACTGGTAGTGACGCCAAGCCTTCAAGGCAAAGATAATGGCCGCCAACTCTATGTCGTGTGTGGGGTAATTCTACTCGTGATTCTTTAGCTACCGAGAACTATAAGCTACTACCCTCCCGGACTGCATCAAAACACATCCTAGCCCGTCCTTCGAGGCATCACAATAGACTGTGTACCTCTGTCCCCGTTCTGGGACTATCAGAATAGGAGCTAAAGTAAGCCTCCTCTTCAACTCTTAGAATTCATTCTCACAAGAGTCATTCCACACAAACTTGACCTCTTTCCGGGTCAACTTCGTCATAGGCGCAGCTAATCGAGAGAAATCCTCAATAAATCGCCGATAGTACCCTGCCAATCGCAAGAAACTACGTATCTCGAAGATTGACTTCGGTCCCTCCCAATTCGTAACTGCCTCAACCTTTTCCGGGTCCACAAATACACCTGAAGCCGACACTACATGCCCCAAAAACTTTACCTTCGTAATCCAAAATTCACACTTGTTGAACTTGGCGTACAACTGATGCTCTCTCAATGTCGAACAATCCTCAAGTGACCCTCATGCTCCTCCTCAGATTTAGAGTAGATCGGGATGTCGTCAACAAAAACCACAACAAACTGATCTAAATAGGGTTGGAACACCCTATGCATGAGATCCATGAATGCCGCTAGAGCATTCACCAATCCAAAAGGCATGACAGTAAACTCGAAATACCCATACCGCGTCCTAAACGCCGTATTAGGGATATCTTCCTCCCTAACTCTCAACTGATGGTAACCGGTGCGAAGATCTATCTTGGAGTAGACCCGCGCCCCTCTCAACTGATCAAACAAGTCATTGATCCTTGGCAAAGGGTACCTATTCTTTATAGTGACCCGGTTCAATTGCCAATAATCAATACACAATCGAAGAGTCTTGTCTTTCTTCTTGGCAAACAAGACCGGAGCGCGCCATGGTGAAGTGCTCGGTCTAATAAACCCCTTGTCTAACAATTCTTGTAATTGGACCTTGAGTTCTTGCAACTCAGCTGGTGTCATCCTATGCGGAGTCATAGAGATAGGCGATGTACCCGGATGCAACTCAATAGCGAAGTCTACATCCCTATATGGAGGTAATCCCAGTAGTTCATCCAAAAAAATATCCTCATACTCGCATATAACCCGAGGTAGACCGAACTCCTGCCTCA
Source organism: Ilex paraguariensis (assembly GCA_963454935.2). Taxonomy (NCBI): domain Eukaryota; kingdom Viridiplantae; phylum Streptophyta; class Magnoliopsida; order Aquifoliales; family Aquifoliaceae; genus Ilex; species Ilex paraguariensis. The sequence goes on from CAUOFW020000931.1 coordinate 10,916, forward strand.
CCTCGTCCTCCAGGGCAAGGCTAGCAAGCCAACCCATCAAATATCCGTGCCATCTAGAGTCATACACGGCTTGGGATAAAACATAATACTTCTCCCCCTGAAACTTGAAACAAACACCATCAAGCGTATAAGCCGTGATCCTCTTTCAATCACAATCAATGACGACTCGGTGTGCTGTCAACCAATCCATTCCAAGGATTACATCAAACTATGACATGTCCGTGACCCTAAGGTCTACGGTGAGTAAAATTCCTGAGATCTCTAACTCATAACCCCGACATATCTGATCAATTCTCACCCAACACCTAGGGGAGAACTCACATGCAACGGTTCTTCTAAGGTCTCAACCTCTAAGCCCAAGTCATCCACACAAGATGCAGCAACAAATGAATGAGATGCACCAGAATTAAACAATACTTTAGCCCACAACCGAGAGAGTAAGAATGTACCATGTATCACCGACGGATCTGTCAGCTCAGTCTGTGGCATAATGGCATAGACACGCCCTTGAGTCCCTAAAGTCCCAGCTTATAAGCCCTGGCCTCGTCCTCGACCCATGCCTTGGCCCATCTGGCCAGCTTGCGGTGTCCTCGCACGAGAATTAGTAGGGCCTTGTGCTGCACCCTGGAATTGGTACTGGTTGCCCTAACCCATAGTAGGGTAGTGAGGAGCATATTGCGTCTGTAGTTGCCCCACGAAAGTCTGAGACTGTGATGACCCATGACCTTGGGATCCCTGCCTCTGAGGACAATCCCTCTTAATGTGACCCAGTTGGTGACAATGATAGCAAGTCCTCTGGCCAACCTGATAGGAAGGCCTCTGATTTCTCCCACCTTGGGAGGATTGACCTTGGCCTTGGCCTTGATAATTGCGGCCCTGTCCCTAAAACCCTAGTGGAGTAGAAGTCCTCTGCTTCTTCCTCAAGCTAGAAGAAGAGGATTGGCCCTCCTTCTTCTTATCTTTTGCACCAGACTCCAGGATGCTCCTTGCGTCATCCACCACCTCTCTCAATGGCCATGGCTGTGGTGACCATCAAATCGAAGTCTTGTAGGAGAAGACCCACAATCTTACCCCGGATGGATAACTTCAGCCCATCCTCAAATTTCCTAACCTTGGCCATATATGTGGCCACATATTGGTCAGCGAAACGTGCTAACTCAGTGAATTTAACCACGTATTCCATCACGAACATCGTTCCTTGCCTCAAATCTAGGAACTCCCAGGCCTTCGCATGCCTCGCAGTTGCCGGGAAGTATTTTCCCATGAAGAGTTCCTTGAACTCTGCCCATGTCATGGCCTCCAAGTTGTTGGAGTCTTTCACCCAATCCCACCATACTTGGGATTCCCCCTCCAACTGGAATGTAGCTAGAGTTATCCTGGTGGCATCAGAGGTGATCTCCATTGCCCTCAAGATCTTGTCAACCTGCAAGAACCAATGATCAGCTACCATCGGGTCCGCCCCTCCCATGAAGATCGACAGTTGATGTGCCTTGAACTTCTGGATATGACTGGAGCCTCCTTGGCCTCCACTTGTACCCGTCTATGTGATAGTGGCAACTACAACACCAAGAGCCTCTATGAAGGCTTGTTGGTTAGCAGTAGGTGGTGGTTGGTTATTCCGCCCACCGCCTCGACCTCGGTCGCGTCCTCTTCCTCTTGTTGCCATCTACACACATGTCAAATGACAATAGAATATTCACATCGAATAACATTCCAATGTAGGGATCAAACTTGAAACATTGAGATTTTATCTCCTTGTTTTCCTAGTAGAGTCTGTAGCATCCACTAGAAAACATTTAAACTTGAACTATTCCATTAATTTTTTTTTTCCGACTCCCAAGGTTATGTTTTCTAAACCTAGTGTCTCTTTTCATGTACATTTTACCATGTATATCATTCACATAATCACCTAGCAAGTAATCATGTTTCACATAACACGTTGCACAAAACATGTAACAATTTAAGCACATAAGATGAGATGCACAATGCATGCAATGGTCTAGTTCCAATGCCCAACAAGCCCTAGGTAAATCGGATAACCTAAGCTGTGACACCCCAAAATCCAGGGGTCCGTTGATTACTCATCAACCCGCGGAATGCCCGTGGATACCGAGTAACTCGATATCTCAACGTTATGCCCCATTTACCGGGGTCCATCCTTTATTAAAAATTTGGGCAGAGTCTCCTTTGTAAAGAAAATTCTACTCAAAACACAACCTGTGCATTATATAATAACAAGACCCATCCGAGGTCCTATACTCAACAATGACCACACCGGGTCCATTTATAAGTAAACATTGGCCACACTTGGTCCAATTATCCATATTCATACAAACATGCAAGATTATATTAAAACAGTCGATATAGATTCTATCACAATTTCTTTACACATTACATTCCAAAATTTAATTACAAATCTAATTTTACAAAAGAAATGGATTGAAAGTAACAAGTCGGCTTTTCTTCCTCCTTAAGTGCCCGAGTAAGTGCCATCCCTTGGCGTATGACCCGTACCTAAAATGTTTCCTGTATAGGGTGAGCCAACGCCCAGTAGAGAAAAACTCCTACTAGGGCTACTCCCCACCTTTAATGCATATGCAATGTGTATAAGCAACATTTAACACTTAACAACCATTCATACAAGAATATGTATTCAATGTTGAAATGCAACCATGTCATGCCATGAAATAAGATGATACTCACTCATGCACTTAAACCCAAGTCCTCACTGACTTCCACAACACAATGCAATGCCAATGTGTAATGACCCGTCTTCGACGAAAATACATCCAATGATCGCTTTGAATAAAAAATCATGCATTTTATAAATTAGATCATTATTGGATGGTACTCATTAAATGAGTATTTTCTTATAAATCAAAATCTTGTGTCTTGTTGGGCAACGGATTTTGGATTTTATACCGCCGGTTTCGTATACCATACTACACTTTTCGGAATTTCACCACAGGGGAGTGTATAACCAAGTCGTCGGGTCTTGTACCCGAGGGAGAATGTAGCCCTACTTGCTTTACTCGACACAAGTTTTCTTCCATGCAACCATGCGACTCAAAGGGGATATTCGATCCACTTTTTCCCGAACCCACATACCAACCACCAAACAAGGTGTTTGATCAACCATGCATCTCACACACCCACACTCATGACTTATGCCCATGAATGTGATGCCTCTATGCACAATGATACAATGTTCAATATGCTATGAATGACATATGAACAATCTCAACATATCATGATAAGTTATGTTCTAAGCATATAGATACCATGTTTGTCACAAATTCAATATATCATAACATGCATATAACAACAATTGCATTTCCAATCATAAATCATGTCATAAGTCCATAATTTCACTTTCATAATCATAGGCAAGTGATATCACAACTTTTAGGCTAATAACACACCTAATCATTAAGACATAATATAACACATAACAGCCCATGTAATAGCCCACGTAACGGTTCTTATCTAAACCACAAAACAGCCCATACATAGCCCAAAAAATAGCCTGAAAACAGTCTGCAAAAACAATCCAAAAACAGTCACAATTTCAGCCCAAGAACAGTCACAATTTCAGTACATAACATGGCCTAAAAATAGTCCATAATTCAGCCCTTTAATAGCCCCTTAAACAGCCCAAATTCAGCCCCTTAACAGTCCCTAATTAGTGCACAAAACAGCCCTTAATTAGTGCACAAAACAACCCTTAATTAGTGCACAAAACAGCCCTTATTTCAGCACCAAAACAGTCCATTTGGACAGCCCACATATAAACCAATTTCAGCCACTAAAAGCCCACTTAAGGTAAGAATAAAACCAAGGTAGGAGGGAACCCTACCTCAATAGAAGTGTAAGAACTTCTATAACACCAAATCAACCTCAAAGCTTTGATTTTTCCCAAAGTCTCCTCTTGGATCTTCGGTGAAATCCACTCTTTTTGGTACGTACGCGTAGCTCTCGTGGAGGAGATGAACTTTGGCTCTTGGTCCGAGTTGATCCGAGTGACGGAACTCCGAATATTGAAGAAGGAAGAACTGTTTTCTCTCTTTTCTCTCTTTTCTCTCATCTTTCTCTCCAACGTGTGAACTAGCAGAAAACCGGCAGAATACAGAGATATCTCTGTTGAAATATCTAATATTTAACACTATTTATAATTTCCAAGACATGGTCCGAGTCGCGTGTTCCCCACTTGCTCGGTCCGTTTTTACGCCGAAACGATTTAATTTCCCACCAGTTTAAGCTCAAAATATTTTATATAAAATTTATTTAAAATATTTTCCAACTTTAAAATTTTTTAAAAAAAATTTCGTTTTTGGGGGTTATTGGACACCTATTGCCTCGAAAAATGTGAAAAACTCGACTATCTCGGAATTTGATGAAAATTGACAGGGCAGCTAGATTTTGCGATGCGAATCCAACGGTGAGGTCCGTTTCATCACCCGAGGTCTAGAAAAATACCAGTTTTTTCAACCCGCGCTATAATGGCAAATTACCATTTTGCCTTTTTTTTTTCAGAAAAGTTAAAATTTTTCCCGGGTTTCACAACATACATGCCAACCTTTGACTGTACGCATCAGGACTATTTCATTTTCTTGATTTTTTATGACTGTTACACCAGATTTTTTTGGAACTACTTGTGTAGGACTAACCCATTTACTATCAGATATAGGATAAATAATATTAGCATCTAACAGTTTTAGGACTTGAACATGAACTACTTCCTTTAAGTGAGGATTTAATCTTCTTTGCATTTGACGGGATGGTTTAGCATCATCTTCTAGATAGATACAATGAGTACACAAAAGTGGACTTATACCTTTTGCATCTGCTATTGTCCATCCAATAACACTTTGATGATTTTTCAAAACTTGTGTTAGTTCTTTTTCTTGAATTTCAGATAATTTTGACGATATTATAACTGGATATATTTCATTTTCTCCTAGAAAGACATATTTTAAATTGGTTGGAAGAGGTTTTAATTCTGGCTAAAAAACTTTGACATTGGATTCTACAAGTTTTGGTAACAATTCTTCGCATTGTAGATCCTTTGTGGATATATTTTCATATTTGGTTTCAGGTATTGATTCTAATGCCAATAATTCTTTTTCCAGAAAATTCTTTTCAAAATATATTTGACTTAATGTCTCAACATGGTTTACTTCATATGGTTCTTCTTCGTCTTCTTCTTCTTCTCTAGGTCGTTTTGTACTTTTAAAAATATTTAGTTCCAAGATCATGTTTCCAAATGATATTTTCATGATTCCATTCCTACAATTAATCAATGCATTTGATGTAGCTAGGAATGGTCGACCTAAAACTATAGGTATATATTCAAATGAACATCCTTGACAACATGGCTCCATGTCTATAACAATAAAGTCTGCTGGAAAATAGAATTGATCAACTTGGACAATCACATCTTCCACAATTTCTCGTGGAGTTTTTATTGATCGATCTGCTAGTTGTAGTTTAACATTGGAAGGTTTTAATTCACTTAATCCTAATTGCGTATATATTGAATATGGCATTAAATTACAACTGGATCCCAGATCTAGTAGGGCTTGGTTAATTCTATAATTTCCAATGAGACATGAGACTGTAGGACTACCCGGATCCTTATACTTAAGAAGTGTGTCTTGATGTATTATAGTATTAACTTGTTCAGTTGAAAATGCTTTCTTTGGTACATTAGTTATTCTTTTGATTCTACAAAGATCCTTTAAAAATTTAGCGTAAACTGCAACTTGTTTTATTGCATCCAACAAAGAAAGGTTAATTTTTACTTGTTTAAATAACTCAAGAATGTCAGATTGATCTTTTTCAGATGAAGGTTTCTTGACTCTTTGAGGAAAAGGTAAAGGAATAGGACATGGAGGATCTTTTTCACTTGGTGTTTCTGATTGTTTTTCAATTAAAGGTTCAGGTTCAAGTGGTTCGTTTATAGGAATTTCCTTCCGTATTTGTTTTGGAATCTTAGGTTTAATAGTTTTATCCATTTCCTTACCACTTCTCAATGTCGTGACTGCTTGTACTTGACTTAGCGAGGCTTCAGATGATACAAAATTAGTTTGATTTTGACTTTGTGGAGGTTTAGGTTGAGATGGAAACTTCCCTTTTTCTGTAGTACTTAAAGACTGAGTCAACTTAGCTAGATGACTTTTAATATCTTCAATACTTTGTGAAGTTTGAGATTTAAAATCGTTGAATGATTGATTTGTTTGAGTATTAAAATTTATTTGACTCTGAATAAATTGATTCATAGTGTCTTCCAGAGTTCTTTTCTATGGAGGTAGATGTGGTTGATATTCTGGTTGATTTTGTGGCTATTGTAGACCTTGTGTTTGATTTGTAGGTTGTGTATTTTTCCAACTAAAATTCAGATGATTTCTCCATCCTGGATTGTAAGTTCCATAATATAGATTCAAATAAGGCTTATTATTATAGGTTGGAACAACATTTGATTGTTCAATTAAAACTTCTTTGAATGCTGGTATAGTCGGACATTCTCTAGCAGGATGTCCTGACAATGCACAAATTTCACATATTTGGTCAGTAGAGGTAACAACAGATACTTGCTTAATTTTTTTCATTTCCAAAGCCTCTAGTTTTCAAGATAAATTAGCCATATTTGCTCTTAACTCATCATCTTCTTTTAATACATATTTTCCTCTTTCAGATGTAGATGACTTATTTTCTATAATGTTTGAAGAAGTTGAGTCCCACATTTGGGAACTCTCCGAAATAGTATCAAAAAATTGAAATACTTCTTCAGGATTTTTATTCATAAACTCTCCTTGAGCCATCATTTCAACAAATTGTCGCATGGTAGATGGAAGTGAATCATAAAAGAAACCAACTAAAGTCTAGTTTTCAAATTCATGATGTGGACAAGCTTGGAGAAGATCTTTAAATCTTTCTCAACATTGATAAAAAGTTTCTTTTTCTTTTACAGCAAAATTCATTATCTGGCGTCTTAATGCATTAGTACGATGCACATGAAAAAACTTTTTAAAAAACTCAGTTTGTAAAGCTTGCTAATTTGTGATAGAATTTGCTCTTAAAGAGTTAAGCCATAGTTTATCTTTATCTTTTAATGAGAAAGAAAAAAGTTTTAATTTAATCATTTCAGAATTATCTTGCAAAGTTCCACAGACTTCTTCAAATTCTTTCATATGAACATAGGAATTTTCAGTTTCTAAACCATGGAACTGTGGTAGTAACTATATAGTTCCTGGTTTAATATTAATATTTGGAGTGTCTGTTGGAAAAGCAAAACATGATGTGACATTAGTTCTTGTAGGATGTAGATATTCTCTTAATGGTCGAACATTTTGAACTACTTCCTATTCTCTTTCTTCTTGTTGTCTAGGTACATTTTGTGTCATACTTAAGTTGAATGATTCTTGTGTAGATGTAGAAGAAGATGATGAATGAGTGGATTGATGTACAGAACCTACGGATGAATGAACGGACATAGACTAAAAACAAACAAGCAAACTATAAACATATAAAAACAAGTATACACCTATCTTTTAATTTTTTTTTATTTTTTTTTATTTATTACTATAACTTCCCCGGCAACGACGCCAAAAACTTGATTCACACTTTTTACTGGTCTGAATTATATTATATTGTACACCCAAGTATAAGTGGTCAAATTATAGTTTTCTCAGTTTTAAGTCCAAGTATCGATCCCACGAAGAGTTTAGTAATTTAGACTATAAAATAAAATAAATTAAAAAATTAAAAGTGTTGTTTGAAGCATAATATTGTTTTATAGCTTGTGGTGTGAGGTTAGTTTGATAACTAGTTTATTTAAATAAAAGCAATGCGAAAATAAAGTGCAGAGATAATAAAATGCGTAAATAAAACAGATTAATGACAGAAATAATAAAGTGCGTAAGTAAATGCGTTAGCAACAAGAATATAAAAGATACCCTTCAGTTTAAGGGTCCCATATGCATTATATTGGTTAGATACTAGAAATGCTATCTCACAACAATTAACTCCCATGTTACTGGAAAGTCAACCGGCAGGTATGATGTAAATAAACCATAACACAACTTCTTCTTAGGCTATGCTGGTGGTAATATATTATAACACAATTGCTTCTTAAGCTACACTGGGTATAGATGTGCCAGTTAAACAGCCTCAACATTCCGGTGGAAGCAAAGCCATACCGATAGGAACATCGTGGTTGTTAGACTGTCATAATAATTATATATAATAATAATCAACCCTAATTATCCAGAAGGACAAGCCATTCATGAGGATCATTTAGGTTTGTACCACACATCAGTCAACTTCCTCAGCATTTCGGTGGAAGCAAAGTCATACCGATAGAAACGACGTGCTTGTTAGACTGGCGAGTCTCATGATATACTGATGATATAATCCAAGGCATAGCACCGGAATTATACACATCACTATATCACGCATTAAGCATATAATACATATATAAATAAAAGTATAAATAAAACATCAACATTTCCATAATCTAAACAGTAATATACATATGTTCCCCTCACACTAGAGGGTATGAACGACTACTCACGCTCCATTGCTACAGACAAGCAAGAAGTGTGGGTAGTATTCATTACAATTAAAATAAAACTTGTTTCACAAGTAACAATTGAAACACAACCACCCTTAATATCATTCAAGACAAAAAAGTGGCGGCAGTTCAACCATCCGAATAGAAAGATATTTCAGAAATGTAGAAATACAGAGTAACAAATGGACCAGCTTTCAAAGGCTTTTTCTTTCTCTCTTTTCTTTCTCTTTTCTTTCTCTCTTTGATGGCCGGCTAGCTTCTTGGTAGGAAGGAAATTTTCTCTTGAAATGGTATTGTCAAGGCTTGGAGTACTTGGAGTGGAATGTTTCAAGTCTCTTGAAGAATGAAGGCAAGACCCCTATTTATAGGGGAGGGTAAAACTTCGGCCAAGGAGGGGTCCTAACCCCCTTCTCACCCTTTAGGAATGTTGATCATTACAGCAGAGCTAGATGTCGCGGTCTTAGGCTTCCAGTTGTCATGTTCTGGAGCTTCCATGTGTCGGGGGGTTCTAACCCCTACCTTAACCTTCTTAAAGGTTAAGCCTTGCAGTAGTGCAAGGTGTCTTCTTCTGGAGCTACCACTTGTTGCATTTTGATTTGTCCATGATTCTTTATTACATCTTAGTCCTTCATAGTTTCAACTCTTGCAAAATTGCATTGTATTTCCCATTATTTCTGACCCTGAAATTTACACATAAAGTATTAAAAACTTTACTTTGCACACAAACCTATAATTCATAATGTTTAGCGATTTTATCTTACAAAATTGATCAATTAATTATTTTATTTACACACTAATTAGGGTTAATCTTTGGGGGTTGTTTGTTGTTTCTTCTTTGAATAGTTTATGGGAAATTTATGTATTGTTGTGGAGGGGTTTTCTCTTGATAATTGTTGTGGATGTTTATTTGTGATTATTGCGGATACTTGTACTTATGGAGGCTGTTTATTTCTTTTTAGAGTTGAATGTGTGAAGTTATGCTTTGAATGGATGAATTGCATCATTGACATTATTGTAGACACATTATCCTTTATGGAATGAATGATTTAGTTTATCACTTTTATTTGTTTAAAATTCATGCATAGGATTAGCACTCTAATTCTTGTTAATAACGAAACAGATGTGTATGCTAAGATTGCTTGTGAAAATGACTAAGCACATGATCGATTTGACACCTCAACTTAACAACCAATACGTAAAACCTCATTTTTTTTGGAACATCGATACTATCTCTATGATTTAATTGACAAATGCACATCAATATGTGATATTCTTGGGGTATACGGTGATCAGACTTGAAAATGGAATCACTATATAACTAACACTCCTTAGAACACTAGACATAATTAGTGGAGACGACAAAGAAAACCATGGTGAGTCTTGAGCTTTACGGTGCTTTTTGAGAGGATATCAACAATTACTAAAAGTATGTTGTTTCACTTGTGATCTCTTTAAATAATCTCATTAAACTTGCTTTGATTGATTCAACTAAAGTGATTTATTTTCATAACCCACAGGGAACTTTTGCATACATATATACATATGCACATACTTGAGAAAGGATCTTAGGCCATCTTTGGATCGACTTTGAGCCTTAACTAATTCTTTTACAAAAGTATATCCCTAGTCAACCATGCTTGAGCCTTAAATGAATGAGTTATTTTACAAAAGAATACATTTACCATACCCGTGTAATGACCAAGCCACAAAAGCATACATTTACCATACCTTGCTATCTAATTTCTTGCACCCTCTTCCATATCAATATGATACAGAAAGGCAAGAAAAATAGGAAAAAAAAAGGTGGCTACTGTTCAATAAAAGGAAAATCATGGGAGCCAGCCAAAAGACAAAAAAAAAAAGATACTGTGAGACAGGGAATTGCCAAGAAAGTGAAAAATGGGAAAAATGAAAGAAAGAAATCCCATTCCCAGGCAAAATATCGAGAAAGATAAAAAGAGGAGTGCAACACTGCATAAAAAGATAGCTTTTCATCACTATTGACTTCATTTCATTAGCCACTGACCTCTGGCCCCTGTAAAACCTACAAAAAGCCCTAGGTGATCTCAACTGTGTTGCATATGTATGTCGTCTACTATGAGTGGGGTACGTTGATTAGTATTCCTTTATTTGCATCAATATTCTTCCATGAGATTATGACAAAGTAAAGTCTGTTTTCCTCAAAACTTCACTCTTATACTAAGTGTGCATGTGATTTTTTTTTCAATTGGCCATCTTCTGATCACAAGACCTTTGAGAGATATGTCACTATAATCGGAGCAATTTGTTTTGCTGAGAGCATTCCCAGAGAGGTTTGTGTAATCAAAGCTATCCATCAAAGGTGGAAAAAAGGGAATGATTGTTATATACCAATTCTTGTTTCTAGTATGACCATCCTACTACTCAAGGAATTCCAAGAGCTAATGCGACAGGTGCTAATTTTTGCATAGAGTGAGTACTAATGGAAGAGAAATGTAGGTAATAAGTCACGATTGAGGGTTGATTGTCCCAACGACCATGATGCTAATTCATTTTTTAATCAGTAATCTTACATACACATTTGTTTGACTAAAGTTTGTGGGTAGCTTCATTGAAAACCCTCACGAGACAACACTCGTCCACTAGGGTAAACCTAGCGGTGTAACGACTTGTTGCATATGCTAAATGCAACCAGATGACCTATGAAAAAGGCATGAGAAATAGATTTACCTTTCATTTTCATTCTATTACTAGAGACTAGCAATATTTAGGTTGGGGGGTGTGATTCGTGCATAAAGTTAACAATTTTTACTATGCCTTTTTTGATTAATTGTACTTTGATGGAGTTTTAAGTAATGACATTTCAGGTCCTAAAGTGAACAAAGGATCAAGAACAACAAAAATCACACTTGAAAGTAACACTAGCATAATAGGAAACAAAATTGCAGAAAGTTGGAACAAGGCAAGAACGTTTGAACATCAACCCACATTCGAACATCCTCTGAAATCCTGCCAAGACCAGCTACTGAGATATGGCGTGTTGCAGTCAACAAAGGGAAAATGCTGAGGTACTTGAGTACCACGTTTGAACACCAACTCACATTTGAATGTCCTGTAGAATCCTGAGAAGACTACACCACTGGAACCTAGCATGTTGCAGTAAAGAAAGAAGAACCACAAAACAGAAGTACTTTAGTAGAACGTTCGAACGCCACTCCACGTTCGAACGTTGTCTTGAGTGACAGAGGACAAGTTGTTAAGTGTATGGTCAAAGTTGTTCAAGACGTATAGAAGTGACCATCACAGAGATCACAGGCCACTTGAGTGGAAGGAATCAGACCCCATCTGGCATTCGAATGCCCTCAAAGCAAAGACACAGACAACGTTTGAATGACATCTCACGTTTGAACGTCCTTAAAGAAAAGACAGACTCAATGTTCAAATGCCATATCAAGTTCAAATGTCCCCCACTGATTGGCTACAAAGTTGTTCTCTTTTCACTTGGACTTGGGTGGCAAACACTACTCCTTCACCCCTCCCTCCTTTGCCCTTCCTTGCCTGTAAATACTCCCATGTTGGGAGCTTAAAGGGGCATTCTTCCTCTTGTAGGGTAAAGGGGGAGCAATCCTTTTTCTTGTAAAGTAAGAGAGTGTTTAGTAATCTAGTTCTTGAACATTTCATGTTTATATTTTCATTTTGCATTTATATCAACCATGATGGAGGCTTAGACTCCCCTTGTAGTTGAAGTTTTTTATTTACTTATGCTAAGTCTTTACATTCATGTTGTGACAACCATAATGGAGGCTTAGACTCCCATTGTAGTTGTACTTGCTTTTATTTACAAAGTATCAGGAGACTTATACTCCCATTGTAGTTGTACTTACTTTTATTTACAAAGTATCAAGATAGATAGTTCATCTTTTGGTTGTGGTGAAAACCCTCCAAAAAAAACTAGCTTTCTTTTACTTTTATTGTTCATGTATTTCACTTCCATTGCTTGAGCATCCTTCCTTCTTAGAAGAGTGAAACTCTTCTAATTTTCTAGCGCTGTACCAAAGCCGTGAAGGGTGGAAAGTGATTCACTTATTCTTCATTGAAGATAAGCTCTTTGTTTAGTTTGCTTCACTTAGTAGCTCCTCTACTTAAAGGGATGAGTAGCATTCACTTTTCTAGCTTTGCCAAGGCCATAAAAAGTGAGTAGTTCCTCATTCACTCTTTAGTAAGAGGTGATTAATATATAAAGATTATCTGGAAGCTATGTTTGTGCAACTCCTTCATGCTTTAATGCTTTATATTCCACCAATTCATTAGATGATTGAATCCATCTAGCAAAGTTGAGGTACTTTGTTTAACCAAGGACTTCTTTTATGATACAGATGACTCCTGCATAGAAAGACTTGTTGGTTCAAAGCAAGCACCCCGGCCAGCTCTTCATGACAACCTTTCAATCCCCACCATTATTGTGTTTTATTCAAAGAATGGATCATTAATGCCATGGTTGGATGCCTTGTAGAAACACTTGCTTATATGTAGACGGGTTAAGTCTCTGCACAGACAATTCTTGTAAACTTCTAGCAAGGCATCGGAATCATGTGTTTAATTCTCACAGTCCATCTTTATCTTCCGGTTAACTTGTTGTTGACACGGGAGTTAATTGAGTTATAAAGCACAAACATAATAAATCGGATAGTCTATTACATGTCCAGATCCTCGAGCTAAAGGGTGGTTGTTACATTTTGAGAATCTTTTATTTTGTCTAGAAAACTCTTGAAAAGAATCTTCTATTCTATTCAAGAACGCCACCATTCCAAACTCTCAAAATTTCCAATTACTTGGTCTCTATTATTGCTTACATCAAAACACCAATCATAGTTCCCTATGGATTCGACTCTAGACTTCACCGGATTATTAATACAACTTGACTGCCTGCACTTGGGTGTACACATTTTAAATCAAGTCAATGTCTACAGTACAACAACATGAAAATAAAAATATAAAAATAAAAGAATCTAACTACAATGTACATACAAAAGGACTCATGTCAATCTGGCTTCAATTCGGATATAAGCTTGTGCCCATTGATTTTTTTGATTTTAAAATTTTGTTGGTCTGCAAATGCCTTTCCTAGCCAATCTATCCAACAATATAAAAGATAATTATTCAAAATTTTCAACAAAACAATGGTGCACACAAGTTATGCAATTCCAACAATGGAGTATACAATTTCTCTTTATAAATCTCTACAGTTAACTCCATTTCAATGTGCTCCCCAAGTTGAAAATTGTGAACCTCAATACCACTCTTTGATGGAAAAATGACTTTGGACATATTAGCCTCATGTGAGATAATAACTTCATTAAATTTTTCACAATTAAGAGTGGTGGGAGATTCAACATCAATTTGCATTCCATAGAAATTATCATCCTCAATACATTGATTGTGCTCAAGATGTTGTTCTTCAAAATTAGTAATTATGACATTAGTCAATGCAATAAGTTCATCTCTAATTTTAGAAAATTGTTGATCTACTTGGGCATTGATTTTCATTTGGTATAGCATAAACTCGCAGAGTATTTCCCAATTCTTGCTCAGTTGAGTCCTCATATGTTAGATAGTGGCAAAATTCATTTGGTGGTGTGAGATCGAATGAAAAATTATAAGGTTCGTTCTCCCAACCATAACTTGGATAACTCGTTGCAACATAATGATCAGGGTAAAAATTTTGGAGGCCAATATTGAAATTGACCCTTCACATGCAAAGTCTTGAACCGTATAATTTAATGGGCACTCACTAGTGATGTGCTCATACTCTTCACAAATCTCACACACATTTTCATAAAAATTATGAAACATTACACAAAACACAAACTAGAACAAACTATTTACAATGAAGATGACATACCTTGGCCTATGATGAAAATCACGAGACTTACCTACGCCGTACAAAATCACCTTTGAACTCGACACTTAACCTTCCCCCGCAATGACACTAAAAATGCTTGGTTTCGTTCACCCTAATCTCCAAACACAAACCCTCCAATGTGCATATGACTTATATGTGTAGGTGAGTGTCACTCTCCCTCAGGTTCATTGCTAGAAATGAAAAAAATGTGTGAGTGGATGAAAATGTGAGTGTGTGCAAAAGTGCTTCCCAAGTGAAGAGAGACTTTCGAGTGTCATGTTTTACTTGGAATATAATATTCCAAGGTATTCTCCTCATGGAAGCAAGGTTGAATTGTGTGAAGATGATTTTGTAAAGATGTAAAAGTGTAAAATCATGTGAGTTTGTGTTTTGGTGAGTGGAGTTTTTGCTAAAACTGTAATGAAAATAAGGTTGGCTTATCCGAAAGGATCATTCCAATGGGAATGCCAAATCAACTCAAAACATTCTTCCAATGGTGTCTCGGTGCTTGATTGATTCATAGGAAGTGAGGGACAAATGTGGAGGTGTAGGGTCAAGGATACCCCGTAACAAGTCTACAGTGTATCAAGAGCTCACAATCACATCCACACTCAACCTAGTCAAACCAAGTACTTTACACTACGAGGAAGAATAGAGGAGAGTTTATTTAGCATACCCAAGAGGAAATCTCCCTTGGATTAGCCAACTAAAAACTTAACTACTCATAATGAATGCAAAGACAAGCATAATGTAAAGAGACATGATGAAGAAATGAAACATGAAACTAGTATTACTGCAATAAAAAGAGTTAAAATACAAGAGAAATGACATTCACAGTCAAAATACAAAGATTGGAAACAAATACCCAAATGTAGAACTTAAAAATGCTAGACATACTTAACTAAGCGAGCCTAAAACTTGAATGAAAGAATTGAAAGTGAAAAGGGGAAAGATTACAAGTAGTTTAAAGCTTACAACACTGAAAATGGTAAGAGAAATATGAAAACCCAACTTTCTCTCTCTAACTTCATCTTCTTCCTTGAACTTTTTATCTCTAAAAGCATTCCTAAGCTTAGGTAGCCTCCTCCTTCATCCATAGGGCTCCTCAGGTCTATGTGTGTAGGCCTCCCATCAATGGGAGGTGAGTTGATAGCTTGGACAAGCTAGGGCAAACTTACCCTGCACCCACCATGCCTCTTTCCTCCTATCTCCTCCTTTCCCATCCTCCATCTTCCAAAGTTGACTTTAGGATGTAGGTAGGCATGAATATATGTATAAAATTTTAGGGGATGTGTGGAGAATCCTAGGTAGGACCCCCAAGTGGTAGAGCTTGAGTTATAGGTGTCTGGCATTTCTGGGCCAAACCTTCCAGAAGGTTTTCTCTAGCATGCAAAACCTTTCAGAAGGTTCGCGGTAGATCCAACTCTAGTGTGCAAAAGCTTCCAGAAGGGTTGTGGTAGATCCAACTCCAGTTTGCATAATCTTCTGGAAGGTCTTCAAGGAGAAGCAAGTTCAGGACCAGTTTTTGTAAATTTATCATAACTTTTGATACAAGATAGAGGATATCCAGAACTACAACTTTTATGTTTTGCACTTTTTCAGATAGAAAGTGGATCATGGTCAAAAATGGGGGAAAACCAAGTCCATTAACATCAAAATTTCAACATTATTCATAAATTTGACTAACTCTAAGTAATTAAATGTAAAGTTAAGTTAAAATCCATAAAATAAGGCTGTTAAATATGCAATATTATATGCTCATCAATATTGTATGGGTTAAAAATCTAAATTTTTCTAGAACTCAGGTGATGAATTGTACCTCACCGTTGGATTTGTCTCTCAAAATTTAGCTACCCAGTCAATTTTTGTCGAATTTCGAGACAGTCAATTTTTTTTTTGTATTTTACGGGGCAATCAAGAGTCGCATGACTAAAATAAATGCGATCATATTTTTTTTTGTGGACCTCGAGAAATAATTTAAATTTAGTTCAATAAAAATACACTAAACTTATCACGAGATGAAATTTAATTGATTCGGGATAAAATTTGACCAAACAAAAGAAGCACAAGTGGTGCGTTGTAGGCCAAATGAGGGGAAGAAACTCAGATTTTCTTCCCCATTTCCAGCCAAACACTTGCAGAAATTAGAGATAGAGGGAGAGAGAGAGAGAGAAAAGGGAGAAATCTCAAAAGCTCCTAGTTTTCTTCCTTTTATCTACGATGAACCAAGCATCGGATCACTTTGGGCTAAGAGATAAAGTCGCTCTACACAACGAAAGCTACTCGTACATACCAAAGATCACGGGTTTCACAAAGATCTCAAGGATGGGATTTTTGGGATCGAGTTTTGAAAGCTTGATTTGAGATCATTAGGACATCTTCTACATGAATATAAGCTACAAGAGGTAGGGTTCCTTCCCTAACTAGATTTGTTTCCAACCTAGGGTTGAAATATGAAATAGGTATAAGAATATGTTAAAAACCAATTCTTGTATGATTTGGTATGATGAAATTGATTGGCTTTGAATTTCATAAAGAATGTATTGTTTAGGCATGCTGTGTGTTTACATTTGTGCCTTGTAGGATTCTGATAAAATTTCTATGGTTGATTAAGTGTGTTATTTGTATTGAATATTCTATAACATGTTTAGTGGTTTATGAAATGTTAGTATATGCTTCATGATATATCGACATTTAAGGAATTGGAAATGAGTATGTTCATTATATGTCTTACGATATAATGGGCATGTGGTATGAATTGCAATTACACAATTGGTTGCATAATGACATGAAATGTAATTGTACGTTACATTTGCATATGCATGGGTAACATTGCATTCGTGGGCATTAGACATGAGTGTGGGTGTGGGTGTGTGTGCATGGTTTTGATCAAACACCATCCTTGGTGGATTGATTCATGGGCTCGAAAAAGTTGGACCTATGTTCGACTAAGTCATACGACTTGTATTAAAAAAAAGTGTCGGAGTTAGCAAAAAGGGCTAAATTCTCCCTCGGGTGCATGATCTGATAATTTCGGATACGCACTCCCATTGGTATTGAGTCCATAAAGTGTGTCGACGTACGCAAAGCCGTTGGTAGAAGTTCATAGATGTCATTTCGGTTGGGTACCCGTTGGTTGAAGTCCATAAATACCCACCCCAAGAAAGACACAAAATTTTATAAAATGCTCATTGGAAGCCTAACATCAATGGATGGGGCTTGAAATGTCTGGTTGCATACACATGGCATGGCATGTGTTAGGAGAGCCGGTGGAGGGCTCATGTTTGCATTGCATGTGTGAGTTTCATCTCATGACATGGCATGAGCAGTGTAGCATTCATTTATAAATTGTATATTCTTGAATGGAAGCTTGATGTGATGAATTGCATGTGACATTTCATATGCATCGAGATTGAAGAGTAGCCTCTTTAGTAGATACCCTATTGAGAGTGACTCACCCTTTACAGGAATATATTTTAGGTGTTGAACAAGCTCCAGTGGATAGCCCTGACTCAGGTCTGTGTTGACGACAGAGCCGAATTATGGCTCTTAATTTACATTTTGTAATCCCATGTATAACTTTATTTTGGCCTTGTATAAATCCTGGACAAAACTAATATTTTAACAAAGACATGTTATCAGACTTTATTCTTTTGTAAAACAATTGAATGGAATGGGTATTGTATGAGTTTTTGGGCTAAAAGTTGAGTTTTTTTGAGAAATTTGAGGAAATATAAGCTCCAGGTACTTGGCATCCAGACTACTCAGGCACCAACACCTAGACACACAAGTACCGGCACCCCGATGGATAGTGTGGCATAGAAATGAATTTTAGCTCTAGGAACAACCAAGGTAAGGTAGATATTTATCATTTTCTCTGGCTTGGTCTAATGTGTGGCATAGAAATGAATTTCAATAAAGGCTCAATCATGCCACTAGGGATAATATTTTCTCAAGGAAAAGGCTAAGGCTCGAAATATTCAAAAATGGCCTAAGATCACCTCTAAAAAACCATGGGGGAGCATTATGCATTTCAAAACAATCAATCACTACACAAATGCACATAACCGAAACAAACATAATGAGACTACTGAACAAATTTGAAATTGAAGAATTGTTCTTTGAGTAAATGTAAGTCCCCTCCAACAAAGATTGGCACTAAAGCTCTCATGGGTTCTTACTCATCTCTACATTAATGTCAAGCGCTAAAATGTGAACTCGACCCGTAAATTGCCAAATAACAAGTTCAATGTGCCAGAGCAGTTGAGTTTAAAAGCAAACCCATAAGTGATACTCAAGCATAGGATGAATCCCTATAGTGTGCTCATGTATTCAGAATTCAAGCAAAGGTTAATGCATCAACAAATCCATACACTCTTAATTAGGGAATACAAATCAACATTCAAATATTTTCCACAAAAAAATTTTCAAAATTTTCACGTCATTTGCACTATTGTGAATGATAATCTGTATGTATGTGAAAGGTTAATTTTCACCACAAAAATGAACATATTACGAACAAAAAATTTCCACAAATATTGGTGTATCATGCAAATGGTGCACCTCACCCCCCAACTTGTTCCATGCATTGTCCTCAATGCAACAAAAAGATATGCTATGCAATGAAAGACTGTAAAATGATGAGTAGGGTTAGAGAACACCTCGCAATTGAGCTTTTTGTCAAAAATACCAACACCTACAACTAAGAAAACAACACTATACTCGAATTTAAAGTAAGTAAAATAAATAGCTAAAGGAAGTAAAAAGTAACTGTGCATTAAAATTATATGAAAAATTCAATCCTCTAATAATTCTGGGTAAACCGGATCCGTCAAATCGTCCTCCACTCCTTGTCCTTCAAAACCCTTGAAAAATGGCTTAAGTCTTTGGCCATTAACCTGGAATGTCTAGCTATTCTTGGGGTTTTTGACTTCCACAGCTCCATTGGGGTAGGCCACCTTGACAAGATAAGGGCTATCCCAACGGGATCGAAGTTTGCCCTGGAAAATTGAGAGACAAGATATGTATAAGAGCACTTTTTGGCCAAGCTCGAATGAATTCCTTGAAATGGATTTTTCATGAAAGATCTTAGCCCACTCTTTTGAAATTTTTGAGCTCTCATACACGTCTCTTTGAATCTCTTCCAATTCATTCAATTCTAGCTTCCTATGTTCTCCGGTCATTCTCAAGTTAAAATTTAAAGTCTTTATGGCCCAATAAGACTTGTGTTCCATCTCAAATGGCAGATGGCAAGCCTTACCATAGATGAGCCAGTTGGGAGACATGCTTAAGACAGTCTTGTAGGCAGTGCGGTAGGCCCATAAGGCATTAGTCAGTCTAGTTGACCAATCTTTCCTATTTGGATTTACCGTCTTCTCTAAAATTTTTTTGATCTCCCTATTGGCCAACTCGGCTTGACCATTGGTTTGTGAGTGGTATGTGGTGGACACCTTATGTGTGACGCCATATTTGTGCATCAAAGACACAAATGGACTATTACAAAAATGCAATCTACCATCGCTTATCACAGCACAAGGCATCCCAAACCTCGAAAAGATATTTTCTTTCAAGAATTTGACCACGACCTGATGGTCATTAGTCTTAGTTGGCATGGCCTCCACCCATTTGGACACGTAGTTAACTTGCAGTAGAATGTATAGATAGCCAAACGACATAGGGAAGGGACCTATGTAGTTGATGCCCCAACAATCAAATATTTCTATAACAACTATAGGGGATAGGGGCATCAAGTTTCTTCAGGTCACACTACCCAAATGTTGGCATCTATCACATTCTTTACAAAACGAAATACAATCCTTTATAAGAGACGGCCAATAGAAACCTGAGTGTAAAATTTTTGCTGAAGTCTTCTTCACAAAGAAATAGCCACCGCATGCGTGTGAATGGTAGAATGCAAAGACTTCCCACTATTCATTTTTTGGTATGCATCTCCGTATGACATGGTCAGGGCAATACTTGAACAGGTACGGGTTGTCGAAGTAAAAATACTTCACGTCCGCCATAAATATTCTTTGATCCTCTAGGCTCCATTGCGGTGGTATTTGTCATGTTGTAAGGTAGTTAAATATGTCAGCATACCAAGGACACATAGAATGAATTGAAAGTAAATTTTCATTAGGGAAGAAATCAGGGATAGGAATGTGCTCATCGATCTCTTGCACCACCAGTCGAGATAAATGATCTGCCACCACGTTCTCCACTCCATTCTTGTCTTTGATTGTCAGATTGACTCCTAAAGTAGGAGGATTGATTAACTCTAACTAGTATTTAACTTAGACTCCTTAAATAAGTCAAATTGGTAAGATAAAATAACTAAAAACTATCAATTAGGGTTTGTACGTAAATTAGGGTTTACGTATATTATGTTTGAAATTTCAGGGTCTGATGCGAAATTACCAGAAAATACAAGTAACAATGTGTCAAAGCTTAAAAAAGCAAGGGACCAAAGTGTAATTCAACCAAGAAAAGCCAGCACACCATGATGATCAGCATGCAAAAATCTAGCAAGGCTCCACTATCTGGACGGTGGGGGGGTGTCCGGATAGTGGCCCTTGGCGGCTCATGATGATCCCTCCACCTCATGCTTTTTTTTTCTTATAAATATGCATGTTCTTCTTCATTTGGAGTTGACCAGGCATAAAGAGCTCCCAAGAGAAATCCAACCTGAGAGAAAAGAAAAAAAAGAAAGAGAGAAAGAGGAAGTTACACACAAATCCAATTCGTCATACACTCCAGCCAAAACTCTGTATTTCTACATTTCTGTGTTATCTTTCTATTCAGATAGTTGAATTGCCACTACCTTTGTGTCTTAACTGATATTAAGGGTGGTTGTATTTCAGTTGTTTCTTTTGAAAGAAGTATTCGAGTTTGTATTATATTTACTATTGTAATGAAAACTATCCACACTCCTTGCTTGTCTCTAGTAATAGGGTGTGAGTAGTTACTTATATCCTCCAATGAGAGGTAAATGTATGTATAATATTGGTTAACTTCTAGAAATGCTGATGTTTTATATGTATATATATATATATTTATTATACACTTCATACATGATATAGTGATATATGTAATTTCGGTGCTGTGCTTGGAATTATGTCATCAGTGCACCATCAACCTGCTTGTTAAATATCTATGGTGTTCCATCAGTATGGCTTGACCTCCACCGCAATGTTGATGATGTTCTACTGATGCATGGTACAAAACCTAAATGATCCTAATGAATGGTTTGTCCTTCTAGGTTATTAGGGTCGTTTAACTACTATACATAACTATCAGATTAATAACCTAAGTGATCCTCATGAATGGCTTGTCCTTCTGGATTACTATGGTTGTTTAATTGGTATACATAATAATATTGCTAGTCAAATATCTACGATATTCCATCGGTATGGCTTGACCTCCATCGAAATGCTGAGGATATTCTATTGGTATATATAAAAAGATGACTAATTGAGTAATTCAAGTATTCCTCACGAATGGCTTGTCCTTCTGGTTTGTTGGAGTTAGTCAATTGGCACATTAATAACCAGCTAACCTAAGAAGTTGTTATGCTATGAGTTAATACCACCATCTAACCTAAGAAGTTGTTGTATTATGGCTTATTATGTACGCAATTATTATCATGGGATCAATTGCGTAATTCAAGTATTTCTCAAGAATGGCTTGTCCGTTTGGTTCACTTGGATTAATCAATTGTCATGGATACCACTAGCTACCCTAAGAAGTTGTTGTGTGATAGTTTATATACATTAGACCTACTGGTTGAGTTGTTAGTAATATGGAAGTTAATTGCTTTAAGGTAGCATTTTCAGTGTTTAACCAATATAAAGTATATAGGATCCTTAAGCTGAAGGATACTATTTCAATTATTGTATTTACACAATCTATCTGCAAACATACGTTTAATTAGACCAGTTATCAATCTAAGCTCACATCATAAGCTATCTCATGCTATCTTAGTTTAAACAACCACTTCACTATTTTCATTTTATTTTCTAGATTATTAAAACTCTTCGTGGGATCGATAATTGGACTTAAACCGAGAAAACTACAATTCGACTACTTATACTTGGGTGTATAATATAAATATCATATCATGAAATAGGTTGAATCAAGTTTTTGGCACTATTGCCAGGGAGTTATAGTAATTTGAAATTAAATAAAATAAGAAAGTTGTTTATTTATATTATATGTGTATATAAATTGTGTGTTTTCTTTAATAGTTTATGTCTGTTCATTCATCAGAAGGTTCTGTAAATCATTTATATCCCCTGTCTTCATCATCTTCATCTACGTAAGAATCATTTGAATTAAGTATGGCTAGAAATGTACCTAAGGAAGAACAACCTAGAGAACAGGAAGTAGTTCAAAATATTTGACCTCTACGAGAATATTAACATCCTACACGAACTAATGTCCTGTCATGTTTTGTCCACACCATGCATTTGAAAATTGGACCTTAGTTGGTTTTTTTTTATGATGTTATTCCACCTGCAATGCATGAATTAGTTTGAAATGATGGCGCAGGTGGCATTCATGAGTAAAAATCCTGAAGAAACATTCTAATTTTTTGATACTATTTCTGAGAGTTCCTAGATGTGGGACTCGACTTCTTCAAATATAATGAAAACTAAACCATCTACATTTGAAAGAGCAAAATATGTATTGAAATAAGATGATGATTTAAGTGCTAAAATGACTAACTTATCCCAGAAACTAGAAGCCTTAAAAATGAAAAAAAATAAAACAAGTGTCAGTTATGTCTACTACTAATCAAATATGTGAAATTTGTGCGTTGTCAGGACATCACGCAACAAAATATCCAACTATACTTGCAGTCAAAGAAGTTTTGATTGAACAATCTAAGGCAATTCCAACTTATAATAAGCCTTATTTAAACCCATATTCTTAAACTTACAATCCAGGATGGAGGAATCATCCAAATTTTAGTGTGAGAAATACACAACATACAAATCAAACACAAGGTCCACCACAGTCACAAAACCAAAAACAATATCCGCCATATCAACCTTGTGGCACCCCAAAATCCGGGGGTCCGTTGATTACTCATCAACCCGCGGAATGCCCGTGGATACCGAGTAACTCGATATCTCAATGTTATGCCCCATTTACCGGGGTCCATCCTTTATTAAAAATTTGGGCAAAGTCTCCTTTATAAGGAGAACTCTACTCAAAACACAACCTGTGCATTATATAATAACAAGACCCATCCGTGGTCCTATATTCAACAATGACCACACCGGGTCCATTTATAAGTAAACATTGGCCACACCGGGTCCAATTATCCATATTCATACAAACATGCAAGATTATATTAAAACAGTCGATTTAGATTCTATCACAATTCCTTTACACATTACATGCCAAAATTTAATTACAAGTCTAATTTTACAAAAGAAATGGATTGAAAGCCACAAGTCGGCTTTTCTTCATCCTTAAGTGCCCGAGTAAGTGCTGTCCCTCGGCGTATGACCCAAACCTGAAATGTTTCCCGTATAGGGTGAGCCAACGCCTAGTAGAGAAAAACTCCTACTAGGGCTACTCCCCACCTTAAATGCATATGCAATGTGTATAAGCAACATTTAAAATTTAACAACCATTCATACAAGAATATGTATTAAATGTTGAAATGCAACCATGTCATGCCATGAAATAAGATGATACTCACTCATGCACTTAAACCCAAGTCCTCACTGACTTCCACAACACAATGCAATGCCAATGTGTAACGACCCATCTTCAACGTAAATACATCTAATGATCGCTTTGAATAAAAAATCATGTGTTTTATAAACCAGATCATTATTGGATGGTACTCATTAAATGAGTAGTTTCTTATAAATCAAAATCTTGTGTCTTCTTGGGCAACGAATTTTGGATTTTATACCGCCGGTTCCGTATACCACACTACACTTTTCTAGAATTTCACCACAGAGGAGTGTATAACCAAGTCGCCGGGTCTTGCACCCGAGGGAGAGTCTAACCGTACTTGCTATACCCGACACAAGGTTTCTTCCATGCAACCATGCGACTCAAAGGGGATCTTCGATCCACTTTTTCCCGAACCCACATACCAACCACCAAACAAGGTGTTTGATCAACCATGCATCTCACACAACCACACTCATGACTTATGCCCATGAATGAAATGCCTCTATGCACAATGATACAATGTTCAATATGCTATGAATGACATATGAACAATCTCAACATATCATGATAAGTTATGTTCTAAGCATATAGATACCATATTTGTCACAAATTCAATATATCATAACATGCATATACCAACAATTGCATTTCCAATCATAAATCATGTCAAAAGTCCATAATTTCACTTTCATAATCATAGGCAAGTGATATCACAACTTTTACACTAATAACACACCTAATCATTAAGGCATAATATAACACATAACGGCCCACGTAATAGCCCATGTAACGACTCTTATCTAAACCACAAAACAGCCCATACAAACCACCATATAACAACCCGTATATATCCCACAAAATAGCCAAAAAACAGTCCGCAAAAATAGTCCAAAAACAGTCACAATTTCAGTCCATAACATGGCCTAAAAACAGTCCATAATTCAGCCCTTAAACAGCCCAAATTCAGCCCCTTAACTGTCCCTAATTAGGGCACAAAACAGCCCCTAATTAGTGCACAAAACAGCCCTTAATTAGTGCACAAAACAGCCCCAATTTCAGCACCAAAACAGTCCATTTGGACAGCCCTTGGACAGCCCACATATAAACCAATTTCAGCCACTAAAAGCCCACTTAAGGTAAGAATAAAACCAAGGTAGGAGGGAACCCTACCTCAATAGAAGTGTAAGAACTTCTATAACACCAGATCAACCTCAAAGTTTTGATTTTCCCCAAAGTCTCCTCTTGGATCTTCGGTGAAATCCACTCTTTTTGGTACGTACGCGTAGCCCTCGTCGAGGAGATGAACTTTGGCTCTTGGTCCGAGTTGATCCGAGCGACGGAACTTCGAGAATCGACGAAGGAGGATTTGTTTTCTCTTTTTTTTCTTTCCCTCTTGCTCTCACATGTTGGAACCAGCTGAAATGCAGAGATCCTTCAGCAAAATATCTGATTTAGGCCCTATTTATACTTTCCAATACTTGGCCCGAGTCGTGCCACGTGTCCCTCATTGATTCGGGTCCGTTTTTGTCCCGAAATGATTTATTTTGTACCGGTTTAAGCTCAAAATATTTCATATGAACTTTATTTAAAATATTTTTCAAATTTCAAATTTTTTATTAAAGTTTCATTTTTGGGGGTCACCGGACGCCCCTCGTCTCGAAAAACGCAAAAACCTCGAATATCTCGAAATTCGACAAAAATTGACATGGCAACTAGGTTTCACGATGCCAATCCAATGGTGATGTTCATTGTCCCATCTGAGCTCTATAAAAATATGTATTTTAAATACGCATTAGGATGGCAAATTACCATTTTGCCCTTTTTTTAGAAAAAAGTCAAAAAAAATTTCCAGGTTTCACAAACCTCCACTGAGAAGAACTCTGGAAGACACTATAAATCAATTTATTCAAAGTCAAATGAGTTTTAACACTCGAACAACTCAAGATTTTAATGATTTTAAAGCTGAAACTTCTCAGAGTATTGAAGATATCAAGAGTCATCTACCTAGATTGACTCAATCCCTTAGTATGCCAGAGAATGGAAAATTTGCATCTCAGTCTAAACCTCTGCAAAGTCAAATTCAAGCTAATGCTATATCCTCTTAACCCTATCCAAGTCAAGTACAAGCAATCACAACATTAAGAAGTGGTAAGATAACTGATAAAACTATTAAACCTAAAATTTCAAAAAAAATATGGAAGTCAATTCCTGTTAATGAACCACTTGAACCTGAACCTTCAATCAAAAAATAACCAGAGATACAAAATGAGAAAGATCATTCATGTCCTACTCCTTTACCTTTTCTTCAAAGGATCAGAAAGACTCCATTTGAAAAAGATCAATTTGAAAATTTTGAACTATTTAAACAAGTTAAGATTAACATTCGTTTATTGGATGCCATTAAAAGAGTTCTACCTTATGCTACGTTTTTAAAAGATCTTTGCACAATAAAAAGAAAAATAAATGTACCAAAGAAAACATTTCTAACTAAACAAGTCAGTACTATAATACAACATAATAATCTTCTTAAATACAAAGATCTAGGTAGTCCTACAATCTCATGCATCATTAGAAATTTTTGAATTGAAGAAGCTCTACTATATTTTGAAGCCAGTTGTAATTTAATGTCATATTTAGTGTATACACAATTAGGATTAAATGAGCCAAAACAAACTAGTGTTACACTACAATTAGCGGACCGATCAATAAAAACTGCACAAAAAATTATGAAAGATGTTATCATCCAAGTTGACCAATTTTATTTTTCAGCAAATGTTACCGTGATAGATACGCAACCAATTTTCCACACAT
This sequence comes from Ilex paraguariensis, assembly GCA_963454935.2. Classification (NCBI taxonomy): domain Eukaryota; kingdom Viridiplantae; phylum Streptophyta; class Magnoliopsida; order Aquifoliales; family Aquifoliaceae; genus Ilex; species Ilex paraguariensis. The sequence continues at coordinate 37,873 of CAUOFW020000931.1, forward strand.
CTACATACATACCTATTATTCTAGGCCAACCATTCCTAGCTACATCAAATGCGTTGATTAACTGTAGGATTAAAATCATGAAACTTTCATTTGGAAATATGACCTTGTAATTAAATGTTTTTAACAGTGCCAAACAACCTAGAGAAGAAGACGAAGTACATGAAATAAATTGTGTTGAATCCTTAACTCAAAGTTTTTTTGAAAAGGTTTTTCTGAAAAAAAAAAGATTTATATACATTAGAATATAAATGCAATGATGAATCTGAAAGTATACAAAACCCAAAATGTGAAAATCTGTTGCCTAAATCTATAGAATCCAATGTCAAAATCTTTAAATCAGATTTAAAACCACTTCCAGCCAATCTGAAATATGTTTTTCTAGAAAAAGATGAAATTCATCTCGTGATCATATCATCAAATTTATCTAAAAGTTAAGAAAAAGAATTAACAAAAGTATTAAAAGATCATCAAAATGTTCTTGGATGGACAATTGCAGATATAAAAGGTATAAGTCTGCTTCTACGTACTCATTGTATATATTTCGAAGAAAATGCTAAACCATCTCGTTAAATACAAAGAAGACTGAATCCACATTTGAAAAAGGTAGTCTGAGCTGAAGTACTTAAACTATTAGACGCAAATATTATGTATCCTATATCTAATAGTAAATGGGTTATTCCTACACAGGTAATCCCTAAGAAGTTTGGTATCACTATAATACAAAATAAAGAAAATAAATTAGTTCCAATGCATAAAGTCACAGGTTGGAGTGTGTGTATTGACTACCGAAAGCTAAATTCTGTCACCAAAAAAGATCCCTTTCCATTACCATTCCCATATTAATTTTTAGAAAGAATAGCTGGTCATGCATACTATTATTTTTTAGATGGATATTCTAGATATAATCAAATTGAAATTGCAATAGATGATCAAGAAAAAACTACATTTACATGTCCTTTTGGTACTTTTCCATATAAAATAATGCGTTTTGGACTATGTAATGCTCCAGCTACCTTTCAGCTTTGTATTCTAAGCATATTAGTGATATGATAGAACAATGTCTAGAAGTTTTTATGGATTATTTTCAGTATATGGGGATTCATTTCATTTATGTTTAGAAAATCTTGAAAAAGTGCTCATTCGATGTGAAGAAACAAACTTTTACTTAAATTGGGAAAAATATCATTTTATGGTTACAGAAGATATTGTTTTAGGTCATGTAGTGTCTAAAAAAGGAATCAAAGTTGACAAACCTAAAATTGATGTGATAGCAAATCTACCATCACCAAAAATAGTAAAGGATATTTGCTCTTTTTTAGGTCATACAGGATTCTACAGAAGATTCATATAAAATTTTAGTTCAATATCTAGACCTATATGTAATCTTTTATGTTAGGATGCTTTATTTGAATGGAATGAAACATGTCAATTAGCATTTGATAAATTAAAAAATATGTATATTTTTGAACTTATTATGCAACCTTCTGACTGGTCTTTGCCATTTGAACTAATAAGTGATGCAACTATGTAAAACCCTGGGTAAATTTAAACTTGTTATGAAAAAGGACAAAATGGTAATTTATCACTATAGTACGAGTTAGAAACCTTAAATTTTCTAGAACTCAGATGATGAAACAGATGTCACCATTGGATATGTCTCATGAAATCTAGCTATCCCGTCAATATTTGTCGAATTCCGAGATAGTAAGATTTTTTACATTTTACGAGGCAATCGAGTCTCAGGTGAACCAAAAAAATGAGATTTTTAATAAAATTTTGAAAGTTAAAAAATAGTTTAAGGAATGTTAAAATAAAAATATTTTAAACTTGAACCGAGATGAAATTTAATCCTTTCAGAACAAAAATGAACCCGAAAAAAAGAGGGTCGTGTGGTGCGTTGTGGGCCAAGTACTCTAGCGGTATAAATAGGGAAAAAATCTGATTTCTCTCTCATTGGTGCTCATTTGTTACCCAATAGATAGAGAGAGAGAGAGAGAAGAAAAAGGAGAAACTCTACCTTCTCTCTACGATCTACGGAGCATGGGTGTTCGAACCCACTCGAGCCAAGAATTAAAGTTGCTCCTCTCGTCGAAGGCTACATGACCACACTATAAATGATGACTTTCCCCAAAGATATGGAAGATGAAATTTTGGGAGGGCTTGGATTTGAGCTCAGGCTAAATTCTTGGAGCTTCCCAACGTGTTTTTATGTTTCAAGAGGTAGGGTTCCTTCCTACTTAGGTTTGTTTTACAACATAGGGTGTTTAATTGAAATGGGTAGATTGATAGAGATATAGATCAGTTGCCTATGTTTGTGAAATTGATGAAATGGGTAGGTTGGTAGAAATATATATGGACTTACCTATATTTGTGAAATTGAAATGGGTAGGTTGATAGAAATATATATCACTTACCTATGTTGGTGAAATTGATAAAAGGGGTATGAAAATGGGTATAGAAATGGTTTAAAATAAATTTCTAGCATGGAATTGGTATGTGGTAATTACTTGTGTAAATTCATAGAAATTGGTGTTATGTGGGCATGCTATGTGTTTATATTATGCCTTTGTGAATAAAGTGTGTTATTGTCATATATTATGTAATAACATACTTGTGATGTATTGTTGGATATGAAAATGTTGATGTATTCTTATAGATATATCGACATTGTGATGGAATTGGTAATTATATGCTTTGGATATAAATTGACATGGAATATGTATAAATGCAAAAATATTTGTTCATATGGCATTCATTACATATGGGGCATGATATCGACATAGCAATAGTGCATTACATTGCATTTGCATGGAGGCATCGCATCCATGGGCACAATACATGAGTGTGGGTATGGATGTGTGCATGGTTTGATCAAGCACCATACTTGGTGGTTGACGGGTGGGTCGGGAAAGTAGGATTGAAAATTCAACTGAGTCGCACGGTTGCATGAAAATTGGGTTGGGGTTAGCAAGAAGGGTTAGACAATCCCTTAGGTGAGAGGCCTGCTGATCGGATACACACTTCGTTGGTATAAGAGCTCATAAAGTTTGTCGGTGTATGTGGAACTATTGGTGGAAGTCCATAAATTTTGTGTCGGTTGAGTGCCATTGGAGTTAGTCCATAAATACCCACCCCAAGATAGACCCGGAGATTTTTGAATAGTCATTGGGTGTGTAACGCCAATGGTGGGGCTTGGAAAACCATTTTTTATGCTCATGACATTGAATGGGGAAAAATGAGTCAAGGAGGGCTCGGGTTGAGTTGCATGAGTGGATATCACCTCATATCATGGCATGACATGTTAGATTCGAACATAGACTTGCTAAATCTTGGTTGGAATGGTCGTTGCTTGTTTATTTGTTGCATGTAAGCATTTCATATGCATCTAGGTCGGGGAGTAGCCTCTATAGAAAATACTCTACTGAGCGTGGTTCACCGTTTATTGGAAAAACATTTCAGCTGCAGGTGGTATGTTGGCAGAAGGCTCTCACTCGGGGTCTCAAGTATGAAGAAAACCAGAATGTGGCTTAACTTTTGAGTTTTTGTACAAGTATTATGAAAAATTAGTTTTGATATGTAAATTTATGGAAATTAGTGTAATAGAATGTGTATGGACCTTGTATTAAATGAAAATCTTCATTAGACATGTGTTGGATGGATGTAATATGACTTGAAATGAATTGAAAATGAAAAACAAGTGAAACAGGCAAAACTGGGCAAAACATATCAATATAGCCTACCGATACAACTTTGTCCAGTAGTCAAACCCTATGAGTAGAAATTTTCCAATAGGCAAACCCTATCAGTAGGAATTTTCCAATAGGCTCACCCTACCGGTAGGCCTTCCAAAAATCTGAAATTTTAAAACTGTTTTGCCACGCTTTTGGACTTTGGTTTTTTTGGTTCCAAGGATATAAATGGACATAAAATAAGGATAAATAGTGGTGTATTGGATCTTGGTTGGTCAAATGGTATAATGTACACGGTTTACACGTGTGGATGATGATCCCAGTTGAGGGGAAGCTATTGACGTGATGTCGGGTTGTGCAACAATCACGAGTACTTCCGCGAGTTGACAGGTGGTCAACGGTTAAAAAAGGACCCCCGATTTTAGAGGTGTCATAGCTTGGTATTAGAGCATATGTATGCGATTTACTTAGGGCTTGATAGGGCATGGATCTAGATCATTGCATTCATTGTGCACTACATGTTGTGTGCTTAAATTTCTATATGCTATGTGATTTGTGCTACATGTTATGTGAAGTATATACATGGTAAAATGTAAATGGAAAAGAGACACTAGGGTTAGAAAAACATAACCTTGGGGGTCAAAAAATAAAGGAACGGGATAGTTCAAGGTGTAGATGTCTACTAGTGGGGGGCATAAGCTCTACTAGGGAGACAAGGAGAGGAATCTCAAGATTTCAAATTTATTCCCTACTTTGGGGTACTAAATTAGTGCTTTATTGCTATTTGACATGTGTGTAGATGGCTAGTGGAGGAAGAGGACATCGAGGTGGTGGGCGAAACAATAATCAACCACCACCGGTCATTGACTAACAATCCTCCATTGAGGCTATTGATACTACAGTTGCTACCATTGAACAGGCTAGTGCAAATGTGGGGCAAGGAGGCATGAGTAACCTCCAAAATTTTAAGGCGCACAAGCCTCTGATATTCAAGGGAGGGGCATATCCGATGGTAGCCGACCACTAGTTCCAGCAAGTTGGCAAAATTTTAGAGGTAATGGAGATCACCTCTGATGCCACGAGGATAAGACTAGCTACATTCCAGCTAGAAAGAGAAGCCCAATTATGGTAGGATTGGGTAAAGGACTCAAGGAACTTAGAGTTAATGACATGAGGAGAGTTCCGGGAGCTCTTCATGAGCAAGTACTTCCTAGCAGCCGCTACACATGCAAAGGCCTAGGAATTCTTGGATTTGAAGTAAGGGATGATGACGGTGATGGAGTATGTGGATAAGTTCACCAAATTAGCCCATTTTTTCGATGATTACGTGGCCACGGATATGGCCAAGGTGATGAAGTTTGAGGATGGTTTGAAATTATCCATCCAGGGGAAAATTGTTGGCCTCCGTTTGCAATATTTGGACTAGATGGTTAAGATAGTTATGGCCATTGAGAGAGTGGTTGATGACATAAGAAGCATTCGGGAGTCGGGTGCTAAGGACAAGAAGAAAGAGGGTCAATCCTCTTCTTCTAGTTTGGGGAAGTGGTAGAAGACTTTTACTCTGCAAGGACAACAAGGTCAGGGCTGTGTCTATCAGGCCCAAGGCCAAGGTCGACCCTCCCAGGGTGGGGGAAGCTTAAGGACAACATATCAGCCAGGTCAGATGAATTGTTTCCATTGCCACCAGCTAGGTCACATGAAGTGGGATTTCCCTTAGAGGCAGCGATTTCAGAGTTATAGGGCGTCTCAATCCCAGTCATCGGTGGGGCATGCACAAACTTATTTTGTTCCTCCTACCCCACCATGGGTTAGGAAAGCCAGTATCAGTTCTAGGGTGCTACTCAGGCCTCTACCACTTCACAAGCGGGGACTCAGTAATCAAGCCAAAGAGGCCAGGGCATGGGTCATGGCCGAGGATAGGGCATGCAGTCCAAGACTTAAGGGACCCAGGGGCGTGTCTATGCCATCACACCTCATACTAAGATAGTGGATCAGTCGGTCATTCATGGTACATTTCTACTCTCTTGCTTATGGGCTAGGGTGTTATTTGACTCTAGTGCATCGAATTCATTCATATCTGCATCATGTGTAAGGGATCTGGGCTTAGAGGTTGATACCTTTGAAGAGCCGTTGTATGTAAATTCACCCCTAAGAGCCAAGGTGTGTGTTGACCTTAGGGTTATGGACATGTCAAAGTTCGATATTATCCTCGGGATGGATTGGTTGGTGGCATATCAGGTCGCAATTGACTATGATTGAAAAAGATTAACTACTTACACATCGAACGGTGTTTGTTTAAAGTGTCAAGGGGAAAAGCATGAAGCTTTGCTCCAATCCGTGTACGACTCCCATTGGCATGGGCAGTTGATGGGTTGGCTTACGAGCCTTACCTTGGAAGACGAGATGAGACAGGAGTTGGGTCTACCTCGGGTTGTGTGTGAGTATGAGGATATGTTTCTAGATGAACTATGAAAATTACCTCCCTATAGGGATGTAGACTTCAGCATTGATTTGCATTCTAATACATCACTTGTTTCTATGACTCCATATAGGATGGCGCCAGTTGAGTTGTAAGAACTAAAGGTCCAATTGCCAGAATTATTGGACAAAGGCTTTATTAGACCAAGCACTTCACCATGGGGCGCTCCGGCATTGTTTGTCATGAAGAAGTACAAGACCCTTCGATTGTGTATAGACTATCGACAGTAAAATCGGGTTACTATCAAGAATAATCATCCTTTATCGAGGATCGATGACCTATTTGATCAGCTAAGGGGGGCGTGGGTCTACTCCAAGATAGATCTTTGCACCGGCTACCATCAATTGAGGATTAGGGAGGCAGTTATTCCCAATACGGTGTTCAAAATGTAGTATGGGCATTTTGAGTTCATTGTGATGCCATTTCGATTGACTAATGCCCCAACGGTATTCATGGATCTCATGTATAGGGTGTTCTAACCCAATTTAGATTAGTTCATTGTAGTATTTGTTGACAACATCCTGATCTACTCCAAGCCTGAGGAGGAGCATAAGGGTCACTTGAGGATTGTTCTCCAGACGTTGAGAGATCACCTGTTGTATGCCAACTTTAGCAAGTGTGAATTTTAGCTTACAAAGTTAAAGTTTTTGGGACACGTGGTGTCGGCTTCGGGTGTATCTGTGGACCCAAATAAGGTTGAGGCAGTTATGAATTGGAAGAGGCTGAAGTCAATCTTCGATGTACACAGTTTCTTGGGATTGGCAGAGTACTACCAAAGGTTCTTCGAGGACTTCTCCCGACTAGCTTCACCTATGACTAAGCTAACCTGGAAAGAGGTCAAGTTTCAATGAGATGAGTCGTGCGAGAAGGTATTCCAGGAGTTAAAGAGCAGGCTTACTTCAGCTCCTATTTTGATAGTTTTGGAGAGGGAATAGATGTACACGGTGTACTGTGATGCCTCTAGAGACGGTCTGGGTGGTGTTTTGATGCAGTCTATGAGGATGGTGGCTTATGGTTCTCGACAGTTAAAGAACTATGAGCAGAATTATCCTACGCATGACATGGAGTTGGCAGCCATTGTGTTTGCCTAGAAGGCTTGGCGCCACTATCTATATGGCGAGCAGTTTGAGGTATTTTTGAACCACAAGAGTCTGAAGTATATCTTCACTCAGCGAGACATCAACATGAGGCAGTGTATGTGGATAGAGTACCTAGAGGACTATGACTTCACTTTGCATTACCATCCTAGTAAGGCAAACATGGTGGTTGATGCACTTTGCCGGAAGTCATGGGGGGTTGTGGCTAGAATGGCTTCCCGTAATGACAGATGCTCGAGGCTGTAGGACAATTCGGGTTACACTATAGGGATCTGGCTCAGGGTGTTTTAGGGAGTTTAGTGGTGACGCCTTCCCTATTGAGCAGAGTAATTGAGTCCTAGGGGCAGGACCTAGAGTTATTAGCCATCAAAAACCGAGTGCATGCAGGTACTAGTGACGAGGGCTGGGCCATTCACTCAAATGGCAGTCTTCGGTATAGGGGAAGGGTTGTGGTTTTCCAGTTAGTAGATTTGAGGGAGGAGATCCTTAGGGAGTTCCATTGCTCCCGATTTTCCATGCATCCAGGTGGCACAAAGATGTACCATGAGTATCGTTGCTAGTATTATTGGAGCGAAATGAAGGGACACGTTGGAGACTTTGTCAGACGATGTGTCACGTGTCAGCAAGTCAAGGATGAGCACCAGAGACCAGCGGGATTGCTCTAGCCTTTGGAAGTAGCTGAGTAGAAGTGGAAGTACATCACGATGGATTTTGTACCAATTATCCGTTCATGTTCGAAGATGGAGGTACATTTCTATAATTTTAAGTGGAATATTAATGTAGCATATGCATGCCATTAAGTGTGTAAGTGTGTGTGAATTTGCGGATGAAATTCTTTTAAGGGGGGAAGACTGTAAAACCCGGGTAAATTTAAAGTTTTTATGAAAAGGGTAAAATGGTAATTTATCACTATGGTACAGGTTAGAAACCTAAAATTTTCTAGAACTCGAATGATGAAACGGACCTCACCTATGGATCCGTGTCACAAAATCTAGCTACTATGAGACGGTCGAGTCTCGGATGACTCAAAAAAATAGGATTTTTAATAAAATTTTGAAATTTGAAAATTGTTTAAGGCAAGTTAAAATACAAATATTTTGAACTTGAACTAGGACAAAATATAATCATTTTGGGAAGAAAACGGACCCATGAAAAAGAGAGTCGTGTGGCGCGTTGTGGGCCAAGTATTCTAAGGGTATAAATAAGAGGAAAATTTTGATTTGTCCCCCATTGGTGTTCAGTCATTACCTGATAGAGAGACAGAGAAGAAAAGGGAGAAACTCTACCTTCTCTCTACGATCTACGAAGCTCGGGTGTTCGAACCCACTCGAGCCAAGAATTAAAATTGCTCTTCTCATCGAGGGCTATGCGACCACACCAAAAATGACGGCTTTCACCAAATGTTTGGAAGACAAAATTTTGGGAGGGCTTGGATTTGAGCTCAGGCTAAATTCTTGGAGCTTCCCAACGTGTTTTTACGCTTTAAGAGGTAGGGTACCCTCTTACTTAGGTTTATTTTACAACCTAGGGTGTTTAATTGAAATGTGTAGGTTGATAGAGATATTTATCACTTGCTTATGTCTGTGAAATTGATGAAATGGGTAGGTTGATAGAAATATATATCCACTTACCTATGTTTGTGAAATTGAAATAGGTAGGTTGACAGAAATATATATTACTTACCTATGTTGGTGAAATTGATAAAAAGGGTATGAAAATGGGTATAGAAATGGTTTAAAATAAATTTCTAGCATGGAATTGGTATATGGTAATTACTTGTGTAATTGTATGGATTTTGGTGTTATGTGGGCATGCTATGTGTTTATATTATGCCTTTATGAATAAAGTGTGTTATTGGCATATATTACGTAATAACATACTTGTGATGTATTGTTGGATATGAAAATGTTGATGTATGCTTATAGATATATCGATATTGTGATGCAATTGGTAATTATATGCTTTGGATATGAATTGGCATGGAATACGTATAAATGTGGTAAAATTTGCTCATACGGAATTCATTACATATGGGGCATGACATCGATATAGCAATTCGGCATTACATTGCATTTGCACGGAGGCATCGCATCCATGGGCACGAAACATGGGTGTGGGTATGGGTGTGTGGTGGTTGACGGGTGGGCTCGGGAAATTAGGATTGAAAATCCAACTAAGTCGCACGGTTGCATGAAAATTGGTTTGGGGTTAGCAAGAAGGGCTAGACAATCCCTCAGGTGAGAGACCCAGTGATCGGATACGCACTGATTAACCCTAGTTAGTGTGTAAATTAGAGTAGTTAAATAAATCAAATTAATAAAATAAAACAAAAAAAAACTAGTAATTAGTATGAATTAGGGTTTGTACGGTAATTAGTATTTTTAACAGTTTATATCCAAAATTGCAGGTTTAATGCAGAATTATTACATAATACAAGGTGCCAAATAGGGAAGCTTGAAAATACAAAAGCTAAAGTGTAATTAAATCAAATGAAGAGTCAGCATGCATGCAAGTTGCAAATTCCAGCAAAGCACCACCGTCCGGACGGTGGTGATGGCGTCCGGACGGTCACCCTTTGATGATTATTCTAACTTCTTCCACCTCATGCTTCCTAAATGACTATAAATAGGCACCTTCTTCACTTCAAAATGAGGCCGGACAACTGAGAGCTCCTAAGAGAAATCCAAAGAGAGAAAAGAGAGAAAGAAAGAAAGAAAAGAGAAAAAGAGAAAGAGAATCAACAACACAATCCGGTCCGTGTTATATTTCAGTCCAAACTCTGTATTTTATTTTTTGTAACTTTCTATTTGGATAATTGAACTTCTGCCACTTTTTTTTTTCTTAAGTGATAATAAAAGGTGATTGTGTTTCAGTTGTTCCTTGTGAAAGAAGTTTTTACTTTAATTTTAGTCGTAATGACAACTGCCCGCACTCCTTGCTTGTCTGTAGCAATGGAGAGTGAGTAGTCGTTTATACCTTCTAGTGCGAGGAGAACATATGTATCATATTGGCTAGATTATGGAAATGTTGATGTTTTATTTATGTGTTTATTTACATATGTATTATATGCTTAATGCGTGATATAGTGATGTGTATAATTCCGGTGTTGTGCCTTGGATTATATCATCAGTATATCATAAGACCCGTCGATTAAACAACCACGGCGTTTCTATTAGTATGGCTTTGCTTGCACCAAAATGCTGAGGAAGTTGATTGATGTGTGGTACAAACCTAAAGGATCCTCATGAATAGTTTGTCCTTCTGTGTTATTAGGGTTGATTATTATTATATATAACTATTATGACAGTCTAACAACCACGATGTTCCTATCGGTATGGCTTTGCTTCCATGGAACGTTGAGGATGTTTAACTGGCACATCTATACCCAATGTAGCCTAAGAAGCAGATGTGTTATAATATATTACCACCAGTGTAGCCTAAGAAGCGGCTGCGTTATGGTTTATATATATGCACTTGCAATCATGAGATCAAATGAATAACTCAAGTATTCCTCATGAATGGCTTGTCCTTCTGGTTTGCTTGGGTTAATCAGTTGACATAGATATACCCGGTGTAGCCTAAGAAGCAGCTGTGTTATAATATATTACCACTAGTATAGCCTAAGAAGCAGCTATGTTATGGTTTCTATGCATCAGACCTGCCGATTGACTTTCCAGTAACATGGGAGTTAATTGTTGTGAGGTAGCATTTCCAGAATTTAACCAATATAAAGCATATGGTATCCTTAAGCTAAAGGGTATCTTTCATATTTCTGTCATTAATCTGTTTTATTTACGCACTTTATTATCTCTGCACTTTATTCCCACATTGCTTTTATTTAAATAACTAGTTATCAATCTAACCTCACATCACAAGCTATCAAACATCACACTACTTCAAACAACTATTTTACTGTTTTAACTTTTTATTTTTATTTTCAACAAGAATTACTAAACTCTTTGGGCGATCGATACTTGGACTTAAAACCGAGAAAACTATAATTTGACCACTTATACTTTGGTGTATAATATAATATAATTCAGATCACTAAAAAGTGCGAATCAAGTTTTTGGCGCCGTTGCCGGGGAGTTATAGTAATTTGAAAAAAAAAATTAAAAAAAAAAATTTGTTTATTTGTATTATATGTTTATAGTTTGTTTGCTTGTTTTTAATAGTCTATGTCTGTTCATTCATCCGTAGGTTCTGTAAATCAATCAACTCATACATCGTCTTCATCATCATCTACATCTACACCAGAATCCTTTGACTTAAGTATGGCTCAAAACGTACCTAGGCAACAAGAAGAGAGAGAATAGGAAGTAATTCAAAATGTCCAACCGTTAAGAGAATATGTACATCCTACAAGAACTAATGTCCCGTCATGTTTTGCTTTTCCAACAGACGCTCCAAATATTAATATTAAACCAAGAACTATACACCTACTACCACAATTTCATGGTTTAGAAGACGAAAATCCTTATGTTCATATGAAAGAATTTCAAGAAGTCTGTGGAACTTTGCAAGATAATTCTAAAATGGTTAAATTTAAACTTTTTCATTTCTCGTTAAAGGATAAAGCTAAACTATGGCTTAACTCATTAAGAGCAAATTTGATCACAAATTGGCAAGCTTTACAAACTGAGTTCTTTAAAAAGTTTTTTCCTGTGCATCGTACTAATGCATTAAGACGCCAAATCATGAATTTTACTGTCAAAGAAAAAGAAACTTTTTATCAATGTTGGGAAAGATTTAAAGATCTTCTCCAAGCCTGTCCACATCATGCATTTGAAAACTGGACTTTAGTTGGTTTCTTTTATAATGCACTTCCATCTGCACTGAGACAATTTGTTGAAATGATGGCCCAATGAGAGTTTATGAATAAAAACCCTGAAGAAGCATTTCAATTTTTTGATACTATTTCTGAGAGTTCCCAGATGTGGGACTCGACTTCTTCAAACATTGTAGAAAATAAGCCATCTACATATGAAAGAGGAAAATATATTTTGAAAGACGATGATGATTTAAGAGCTAAAATGGCTAATCTATCTCGAAAACTAGAGGCTTTGGAAATGAAAAAAATTAAGCAAGTATCTGTTGTTACCTCTACTGACCAAATATGTGAAATTTGTGCGTTGTCAGGATATCCTGCTGGGGAATGTCCAACTATACCAGCATTCAAAGAAGTTTTAATTGAACAATCAAATGTTGTTCCAACTTATAATAATAATAAGTCTTATTTGAATCCATATTCTGAAACTTATAATCCAGGATGGAGAAATCATCCGAATTTTAGTTGGAGAAATACACAACCTACAAATCAAACACAAGGCCCACCACAGGTACAAAATCAACAACAATATCAACCATATCTACCGCCTCAGAAAAGAACTCTGGAAGACACTATGAATCAATTTATTCAGAGTGAAATGAATTTCAATACTCAAACAAATCAAGCATTCAATGATTTTAAATTTCAAACTTCACAAAGTATTGAAGATATTAAAAGTCATCTTGCTAAATTGACTCAGTCTTTAAGTACTATAGAAAAAGGAAAGTTTTCATCTCAACCTAAACCTCCACAAAGCCAGAATCAGAATAATTCTGTGTCATTTGAAGCCTCTCCAAGTCAAGTACAAGTAGTCACGACATTGAGAAGTGGTAAGGTAATTGATAAAACTATAAGACCTAAGATTCCAAAGAATATACGTAAACCAATTCCTGTTAACGAACCACTTGAACCTGAACCTTCAATTGAAAAACAACCAGAAGAACATGAAAAAGATCCTCCATGTCCTATTCCTTTACCTTTTCCTGAAAGAGTCAAGAAACCTTCATCTAAAAAAGATCAATCTGACATTCTTGATTTATTTAAACAAGTAAAACTTAACCTTCCGTTGTTAGATGCAATAAAACGAGTTCCGGTTTATGCTAAGTTTTTAAAAGATCTTTGCACAATCAAAAGAAGAACTAATGTACCAAAGAAAGCATTTTCAACTGAACAAGTTAATACTATAATACATCAAGACACACTTCTTAAGTATAAAGATCCGGGTAGTCCTACAGTCTCATGTATTATTGGAAATTATAGAATTAACCAAGCCCTGCTAGATCCTGGATCCAGTTGTAATTTAATGTCATATTCAGTATATACACAACTAGGATTAAGTGGATTAAAACCTTCTCATGTTAAACTACAACTAGCAGATCGATCAATAAAAACTCCACGAGGAATTGCAGAAGATGTTATAGACATAGAGCCATGTTGTCAAGGATGTTCATTTGAATATATACCAATAATTTTAGGTCGACCATTCCTAGCTACATTAAATGCATTGGTTAATTGTAGGAATGGAATCATGAAAATATCATTTGGAAACATGACCTTGGAACTAAATATTTTTGAAAGTACAAAATGACTTAGAGAAGAAGAAGAAGACAAAGAAGAACCATATGAAGTAAACCGTGTTGAGACATTAAGTCAAATATATTTTGAAAAGAATTTTCTAAAAAAAGAGTTATTGGCATTAGAATTAGTACCTGAAACCAAATCTGAAAATACATCCACAAAGGATCTACAACGCGAAGAATTGTTACCAAAACTTGTAGAATCCAATGTCAAAGTTTTTAAGCCATAATTAAAACCTCTTCCAACTAACCTAAAATATGTATTTTTAGGAGAAGAAGAATTATATCCAGTTATAATATCATCAAAGTTATCTGAAAGTCAAGAAAAAGAAATGACAAAAGTTTTGAAAAAACACCAAAGTGTTATTGGATGGACGATTGCAGATATAAAAGGTATAAGTCCACTTCTATGTATTCATTGCATCTATTTGGAAGACAATGCTAAACCATCTCGACAGATGCAAAGAAGACTGAATCCCTACTTAAAAGAAGTAGTGCGTGCTGAAGTACTTAAACTGTTAGATGCTAATATTATCTATCCTATATCTGATAGTAAATGGGTTAGTTCTACACAAGTAGTTCCTAAGAAATCTGGTGTTACAGTAAAAAAAAATCAAGAAAATGAATTAGTTCCAATGCGTACAATTACAGGTTGGCGTGTATGTATTGACTACCGAAAGCTGAATTCTGTTACAAGAAACGATCACTTCCCTTTACCATTCCTAGATCAAGTCTTGGAAAGAATAGCTGGGCATGCATATTATTGCTTTCTAGATGGATATTCTGGTTATAATCAGATTGAAATTGCAATAGATGATCAAGAAAAAACTACATTTACATGTCCATTTGGAACTTTTGCTTATAAAAGAATGTCTTTTGGGTTATGTAATGCCCCAGCTACTTTTCAACGTTGCATGCTAAGTATATTTAGTGATATGGTAGAACGATATCTAGAAGTTTTTATGGATGACTTTTCAGTATACGGTGTTTCATTTAACTTATGTTTAGAAAATCTGGAAAAAGTACTTATTAGATGTGAAGAAACAAACCTTGTCTTAAATTGGGAAAAATGTCATTTCATGGTTACACAAGGTATTGTTTTGGGTCATATAGTTTCTATAAAAGGAATTGAAGTCAATAAATCAAAAATTGACTTAATAGGTAATCTTCATTCACCAAAAACCATAAAAGATGTTCGCTCTTTTTTGGGTCACGCTGGATTTTATAGAAGATTCATTAAAAATTTTAGTTCAATATCAAGACCAATGTGTAATCTCTTATGTAAAGATATAAATTTTGAATGGAATGATGCATGTCAATTAGCATTTGATAAATTAAAAAACATGTTTATTTCTACACCTATCATGCAACCTCCTGACTGGTCTCTACCTTTCGAACTAATGTGTGATGCAAGTGATTATGCAGTAGGAGCTGTATTAGGTCAAAGAAAAGAGAAAAAACCTTATGTTATCTATTATGCAAGCAAAACTCTAAATGATGCACAAATGAACTATTAAATTACAGAAAAAGAATTACTTGTTGTTGTATTTGCATTAGATAAATTTCGATCATATCTGGTTGGATCGTCAATTGTAGTATTTACAGATCATACTGCCTTAAAATATTTACTTACTAAGAAAGAAGCTAAACCACGTCTCCTACGATGGATTTTATTACTTCAAGAATTTGATCTTATAATTAAAGATAAGAAAGGAGTAGAGAATGTGGTAGCAGATCACTTGTCAAGATTAAATTACGATCAAAAGAAAGAACCAATTCCAATTAAAGAAACCTTTCTAGATGAACAACTTTTAGCAATAACCGAAGTACCATGGTATGCAGATATAGCCAATTATTTAGCTACTGGTACTATTCCTTTTAATTATACCTTGATTGATAAAAACAAGTTCTTAAATGAGGTACGTAATTTTTTTAGGAAGATCCTTATTTGTTTAAATACTATAAGGACCAAATAATTAGACGTTGTGTGCCTAATCATGAAATTAGTCAGGTAATTCAGTTTTGTCACTCCGAAGCTTGCGGAGGCCACTTTGCTTCAAAGAAAACCGCTGCTAAAATTTTGCAGTGTGGATTTTATTGGCCAACTCTTTTTAAAGATGTTCATATCTTTTGTTTAAACTGTGACAGATGTCAAAGAATGGGAATATTTCAAAAAGAAATATGATGCCTTTAAACCCTATCTTAGTTATTGAAATTTTTGATTATTGGGGTATCGATTTTATGGGACCATTTCCCCCATCCTTTGGATATCTGTATATTTTAGTTACAGTTGACTATGTTTCTAAATGGGTAGAGGCAATTCCCTATAGAAACAATGACCACAGAACAATAATCCAATTTTTAAAAGAAAATATTTTATCTAGATTTGGAATTCCTTGCGTCATTATAAGTGACGGTGGATTACATTTCTGTAACAAAGTTTTTGAAAACCTGATGAAAAAATATTCAATTTCACATAAAATATCCACTCCATACCATCCACAAACAAGTGGCCAAGCAGAATTAGCTAATAGGGAGATAAAATACATTTTAGAAAAGACAGTAAATTCAGATCGTAAGGATTGGTCATTAAGATTGATTGATGAGCTTTGGGCTTACCGTACTGCGTATAAGACTGTTCTAGTAATGTCTCCTTATAGGTTAGTTTATGATAAACCATGTCACTTGCTTGTAGAATTAAAACATAAAGCATATTGGGCAATCAAAATGATGAATTTTGACATAAATGAAGCTGGAATGTATCGTAAACTACAAATAAATGAATTAGAGGAATTAAGAAATGAAGCATATGAAAATACAAAAATTGCGAAATCCAGAACCAAAATATTCCATGACAAGAATATTGTGCGAAAATCTTTTAAACCATCTCAAAAAGTTCTGTTATACAATGCAAAGCTTCGGTTATTCCTTGGAAAACTAAAATCTAGATGGACAGGACCGTATATAGTCAAACAAGTCTTTGATTATGGGGCACTTGAAATTGAAAACCCAATAACTGGGACTATCTTCAAAGTAAATGGACAAAGACTTAAACCATACTATGATGGATTCACACAAGATGTAACTTCTGTGTTGCTTTTTGATCTAGTTTATGTGCACTAATTATATATTTGGTTGTTTGTAAGTAATAGTACTAATTATGTGTAATTTATTTGATAGATTAAAACTCCGGAGTGAAAGCCAGACATCGTAACTACTGAAAGACAACAAATTTCTGGTTTTTATTCTTAAATATTGATTATTACTATTTTCACATTGCAGATAACAATTAATTTAAGTTGGGGAGATAGGCATGTGAATTTACTTTGTGTGTTTAAAATAGTGCTTGTTATTTAAAACTTTTTGTTTGTCTTTTTGACTGATAGACATTAAAGAACCAGATAGTGAGTTAATTTTCGATAATTTTTGAGTCATTTTCTTTTATTAAAAAAACAATTTGAAAAATGGATGAAAAATTATTTTGGTTAAGTTTAATTTTACTACGTCGCTTCCCAAAAGATATACATACGTTGATTATGCAAAAAGCTAGATATGTTAGAAATTTAGAGATTTTTGAAAACCAAGCACAACCTCCATGTGGAAAAAGTACATATGCCAAACATTGACGAGCAAATCGTCTTTGTGCTTGTGTAAAATGTGGTCGTACAGAACATCTGAGACGGTATAATAAGTGTGCGGAACCAAGTTCAGGTCGATCGTTTACGGTGGATTAGGGATGGGCAGAGCAAGGATTATCCTGAGACGCCATCCTATTCTGGCCCAATGCTAAATACATACGTGTGAACTGAAATTAACCGTATCACTGGTGTCATCGGACTAGACAGTTCTAATGCTGAATCAATCTGATCAAAATAAAATCTTTGGAAGAATTGTACATATATGTAAATATTTATGTATAGAGTTATGTACATAAATGTAGATAACTATAAATTGATTAAAAATCAGTAAATATTCAACAACAAATAAAAATTAAAAACCCACCAATTTTTTTGACAAGAAAAAAAGAGTGATTAGCAAAAATTGTGTAGAATATATATATATATTGTATTTTGTATTTTGCAGGAATTTGAAGCACAAAAGAAAATTGCAGAAAATATAGTAGCTTGCAGTATACAAAACCCAAAACCAGTAACAATGGACCGTCCGGACGGCAGTCCCACCGTCCAGACAATGGTCCTTAATATAAATATGGTTCTCTGTGCAAACAGATCATCTTCATCACCTAGCAACCAAAAATTTCAGTCATAGCCGTAAATCTCAAACCCAAGACCTCAAATATGCTACACTTAGTCAATTTTCACTCAAATTTGTTCCGATTATCCTTTTACCCATCACATTTGGAACATATTTACCGATCAAAATCAACTAAAACAGAGAATCTGAAGAAAAATCAAGAAAAAATGGATTCAAGACAAAGGGCAAGAAGATCTTCGAGACGAGCACAAAGGGATCAACCCCAAGTACCTCCACAGCAACCACAACCAGGAAACTTCTTCAACCAGGTGATGTTTGAGAATATTGAATAGCAAAACTGGTATGATACTAAATTTTTTATGAAAACTATTATTGTTGAAAGACCGGTTGTGTTTGAAGATTTTGATACCAGAAGAGTTAGAGAAATTCTTGTTGCTAGAGGCTGGTTAGATTATGTTAAATTATGTGTTCCTGCATATGACTGCCTGGTCCGTGAATTCTACAGTAATGCTCACATAATTGAAAACAGACATATACATGCATTTGTACGGGGTAGATTTTTTTATGTTACACCGGCTATTATAGCCAACTTCTTTCAACCCATGCGACGAGAAGAAAATCCGCAATATCCATACACTGAGCTTACATTACCTGACTTGGATATCATAGGGAGATAGGTAACCGGTAATCAAGAATTTGGTTGGGGTAGACCTAATAAATACATAAAGCAAGGAGACTTGACTAATACATATCGCATCTTGAATTTAATAACAGTAAACAGCTTGCTACCTCGAGCCTAGAAAAAATCAAATTTACACTGAGCAAGCTTACTTTTTATATGCATTCGGGATGGGATATACCATTGACCTACCAAATTTGAGTATAGACCAAATGATACTGACCGTAGAAGATAAAAATATCTCACTTCCCTATGCTATGCTAGTCTCTCAACTATACAGGAACAACGGGGTGATCATTGATCCAATATGGAAGATGGTAGACCATTATGGACCAATAGATAAAATTTCATTGAGAAAAAGCCATGGAGCTCAACCAGCAACCCAACAAGAAGCACCACCTGAACTGCAAGAACAACCATTCCAACCTCCTGAAGCATTCATTCCACCAGAACAACAGCTACCAGAAGATCAACCATACATTCCAGTGGATGACAGGACAGACAGACAAATTCTGCTAGGATTGGAAAACACTATCACCCAGCTTGGTACCAGCATCAATCAAATAAACCAAAGAATGGAGGACTATGAAAAAAACCAAGCAGAAATGCTGAAGCTACTGAAACAACACTTTGGAGGAGGACCATCCACTTCATAAAGATTGAAGATTCTACATAAAAATTTTGCCATCTTTCACTCAACCCTTTTAAATTATGCACTTTTACATATGCAGTTGAACTTTAAATTATCTTTTGCACTTGTTTGTTTAGTTACTTAAACCTATATATGTTTTAAACTAGTTAAGTTTTGAACTTAGGTATGTTTAAGTTTACTTTTGTTAAAATTATAACTTATCATATTAAAATTAGGAAGACTAGTTCATATAATTTACAGTTAAATTACGTTAGTATTATGAGACCTTGTAGGAATAGTCTTAATCTGATCACTGAGATCTTCATATTGTAGTTGTATAGTATCTAGGTATTTTTGTTCAAACTTATCTTTAGAAGCACACATAGATTTCTTTGTTGATAAAAACCTTATGAAATATTACACTCCTTACATATATAGTGGAAATGAGAAACCTAATTCAGATTTTGAACCAATCTATCTTGGAGAGGTATTCTACATCTACTCAAACATTCGATTCAGCGGTAACCTTTCTTGGAATAATCTCATTATTTTTGTCGTGATTAGCATTTGTTAAATTATATTATTAGCATTGTCCTTGAAACTCTTTTAGATAGAAATGATACAGATGGATAATTTATGGAAAATGATCTTAGGCCCTTTTCCATTATCTTTGAGCCTTGACCATTTCTTTTACCAAATTATATCCTTAGTCAACCATGGTTGAGCCTGAAAGATATATTCTTTTCATTAAAACCCCGAAAAATACCCATGCCATAAGAAAATATATCATACCTACCTTAGCTATATAATTTTCTTGCACCCTCTTTTAAATCAAAATGATGTTTTATTTTTAAAAAAAAACATGTGGTGAGTAGAGATGGAGCGTAAAACGAACTCATTCAATAAAAAGTGAGATAGAGCATAAAATGCACTCACCAAGAAAGTGAAAAATAAAAATAAGAAAGAGATCTGCCACAATATAAAGAGTAGCTTTTGACTTCTATAAATGTCGTTTGATAAATCTCAACCCCATGGCCACATTATGTGACGCCCCAAAAACCGGGGGTCCCGTTGATCGCCCATCAATCCGCGAAATGCCTATGAATATCGTATAACTCGATACCACACCATTGAGTCCCATTTATCGGGATTCATAATTTAACAAAATCGGGTATAGTCTCCTTTGTACAGGGAAACTCTACCCAAAACACAACATATGCACCGTACCATCACATGACCCATCTGAGGTCCCATTTACAAATGTTGACCACACCGGGTCCATTTATAAGAAAACATTGATCACATCGGGTCCAATTATCCATACTCTCACCTCATGAGTTTATGCATTAAACATAGTTAATACAAGTTCAAAATTATAATTCCTTTACAAATATTACATGCCAATACATAGTTTGAACAAAAGTCTACAAAATAGTTATGGTTAAAGGCCACATGTCGGCCCCTCTTCACCCTTGAGGCCCCGAATGAGAGTCCTCCGCCGGTACACACCCTGCACCATAAATGTTTCCCGTATAGGGTGAGCCAACACTCAGTAGAAAAACACCTACAGAGGCTACTCTCCACCTAAAATGCGTTTGCAATGCGCACATGCCACAAACAACTACTTCCATTCCAAATAAGAATATGTTATTCAAGATAGAATCTCATGATGTCATGCCAAGTAATGAGACGAAACTCACTCATGCAAGCTATCCTAAGCCCACACCGACCCCCACAACACAATGCGACGCATATGTGTAAAACAAACGTCTTTAATGAAACACATCCAAAGATCATTTTAAAATCAACCATATGTCATAAAACCAATTCATTTCTGGATGTTTCCCATCAAATGAATAATTTATATATTAAAATCATGTGCCTTTTTTGGGTGTTGGATTCAGGAATCGCACCTCCAGCTCCGTACGCCATAACACTTTTCTGGAATTTCACCGCCGGTAAGTGTATGAACCAAGTGGCCGGGTTTTTCACCCGAAGGAGTGTCTAGCCCTACTTGTTGTACCCGACACAAGCTTTCTTATGCATGTAATCGTGCGACTCAATAGGATATTCCATCCAACTTTTCCGAGCCCACCACCAACCACCAAGGATGATGATTGACCAACCATGCAAACACACACCCATGCTCATGGTTATGGATGCGTTTACACCGTGCATATGCAATGTAATGCATCATTTCAACCCACACCCACCACCAAACACGAAACTTGTAGCTATAGATGTCTTTTGTATCGTGTCAAAATTTCAACCCAATCCAACGGTTGTACCACAAGTTATGACAATTCTACGACAACTGGTCCATAGCAAAAAAGTGTACCGATTTTTCTTCACCCAATTTCTATATCCATTGCAAATCCTTTATTAAAAGATTTATTTAGCACATTTAGGCACCCTTTTCCCACACTTAACATACACTAATGGTGCATTCAATAAGATAATTTATCTCAAGTCATGTCACCCATCCTCAATACCCCTTTTTAACTAAACCATCAATTTCAAACTAGAAATTGATTATATCCTCCCTACACCAACTCCATAACCATAGACAAGTGAATTACATAGTTCCATATGCCTACCATTTTTCCATCCAACCAACTATGGTAGGAAAATTTTAAAATACACAAAACAATCCATGTAAACCCAATTTTTCAAGAGTTTACACTAATAGCTTCCACATATCAAATGTGTGCTAAAACTTGATTTTTCTTCCTTCTCTTTTAATCTCCCCCACTTTAGGTTTCCAACAAGCAAGAACACACACACACACACTGATGTATGAGTTAAACACACTCACTTTACTACATATTAAAGCACACATAACTTCCATCCAAGAAATTATACAAGTACTTCCACATGGCAAAACAAAGTAGGACTTGAATCAAACTCATTCTACAGCTACTTCCTCAAGGCATAAAATAACATTTGCTATTTAATCACAATTCACAACAGACATGTTATACATAGCTCATGCTACTAACACATTCAATTTTCAAGGGATTTCACAAGTGATTCCCACATATCACATACAACTAGAAACTGACCTAAGCCATTTCTACACCCTTTTACATTCCCATTTTATCTATTTCACATGCATAGGTGAGTGATATATATATATATATATACTCTTTAATAACCTACACATTTCACATACACTAAAGGTAGGAAATGAACCAAGGTAGGAAAACCCCTACCTTTTTGAAGTGTAAAGACTTCAAAAACACCAAAAGAAGCCCCATGTTCTTGATTTTCCAAAAACTTTTCTTTGAATCTTCAGTGAAAATCGTTGTTTTTGGTACCCACGCGTAGCCCTAGTTGCTTAGATCGACTTTAATTCTTGGCTCGACGAATTCCGACCGACACAACTCCGAGAATCGGCGGAAGAAAACTTGAAAACTCTCTCTCTCTTCTCTTCCTCCAACGTCTGAAACCAGCCAGCAAATGGGTAGGAAATATCTGATTTTTCAGATATTTCACCCTATTTATACTTTTCCAAGGCTTTGCCCGAGTCACGCCACGTTTCCCCTTTGTCCGGGTCCATTTTCGCCCCAAAACGATTAAATTTCATACCGGTTTAAGTTCAAAATATTTTATATGAAATTTATTTAAAATATTTTCCAACATTCAAAATTTTTATAAAAATTTCATTTTTTGGGGTCACCAGAAGCCCGTCGCCTCGAAAAATGTAAAAAACTCGACTATTTCAGAATTCGACAAAAATTGACAGGGCAGCTAGATTTCGTGATGCAAGTTCAACAGCGAAATTCGTTGTTCCATCCGAGCTCTATAAAATATTCATTTTAAATTTGCGTAATAATGGCAAATTACTATTTTGCCCTTTGTCAGAAAAAAAGTTTAAATTTTTCTGGGGTTTACATCCTTCCCCCCTTAAAAATAATTTTGTCCCGAAATTCACACACACATACATACAATTATATGCATATGCAACAGTCAAATAAAACTAAATGATTGTAAGAATGTACCCTGTATGACCGACGGATCTGTTGGCTCACTCTATGGCATCTTGGCGTATAAACGCCCCTAGGTCCCCGAAGTCCCGACTTGTGAACCTTCTCCTCCACCTCGACCCATAGCCTGACTAATCTGGTCTGTCTGCGGAGTCCCCACATGAAAAGTAGTAGGGCCTTGTGTAGCATCCTGGAACTGGTATTGCCTGCCCTGACCCATAGTAGGGTAATGAGGAGCATACAGCGTCTGTGGTTGCCCCACTGAAGTCTGAAACTATGATGACCCATAACTCTAGGTTCCTTGCCTCTGAGGACAATCCCTCTTCATGTGCCATGGTTGGTTGCAATGGTAGCAAGTCCGTTGGTCCGTTGGGTAGATAGGCCTCCAATTTCTACCGTCCTGGGAAGATTGACCTTGGCCTTGTCCTTGATAACCGCGACCCTGTTCCTGAAATGCTTGCAGAGCAGAGGTCCGCTGTTTCTTCCCCGCACTAGAAGAAGAGGATTGGCCCTCCTTTTTCTTGTCCTTTGCACCCGACTCCCGGATGCTTCTTGCATTATCCACCTCTCTCTCAATGGCCATAGAAGTCGCGACCATTGAGTCTAAGTCTTGCAAAAGAAGACCTACAATTTTACCCGGATGGATAACTTTAGGTCATCCTCAAATTTCCTGACCTTGGCCATATCTGTGGCCACATATTGGTCAGCGAAACGTGCTAACTCAGTGAATTTAGCCACGTATTCCATCACTGACATCGTTCCTTGCCTCAGATCTAGGAACTCCTGGGCCTTCGCATGCCTCGCAGCCGCTTGGAAATTTTTCCCCATGAAGAGTTCCTTGAAGTCTACCTATGTCATGGCCTCTAAGTTCTTGGAGTATTTTACCCAATCCCACCATACTTGGGGTTCCCTCTCTAGCTGGAAAGTAGCTAGAGTTATCTTGGTGGCGTCGGAGGTGATTTTCATTGCCCGCAACACCTTATCCACTTGGCGGAACCAATGGTCAGCCACCATAGGGTCCGCTCCTCCCAGAAACACTGGAGGTTGGTGTGCTTTGAACTTCTAGTGGTTGCTTGAGCCTCCTTGTCCCCTACTTGCACTAGTCTGTGCAATGGTAGCTTCCGCAGTACTAGCTTGTGCAATGGTGGCAGCCGCTGTACCAATAGCCTCCATTAAAGCCCGTTGGTCAAGAGTCTATGGTGGTTGGTTAGTGTTCTGTCCACCCCGACGTCCCCTTCCTCTAGTAGCCATCTACATATATGTCAAATAGCAATCGAACAATGACATTGTGTCCCAAAATAGGGATCACATTTAAAATTTGGAGATTTTTCTCCTTGTCTCACTAGTAATGCTTATGCCCTCCACTACTAAACACTTGCACAATGAACCATACCGTTCATTCCTTTATTCCGAAACGTACTTTGGGTTTTCTAACCCTAATGTTTCCATTCCATATACATTTTACTATGTATACCCTCATGTGTATCATTCACATGGCATGTAGCATATAACATGTAACAATGTAAGCACATAAGATGAGATGTATAATGCATGCAATTGTCTAAACCCAATCCCCATCAATCTTAGGTTTTTGCATTACCTAGGGCTCTAAATCTCTTTCACCCTTGCAATGGAAGATGATAGACACATTTCTCACAAGGCCATATAAGATCTATGACCTAAGCTCAGATAACAAGCTGTGACGCCCCAAAAATCGGGGGTCCCGTTGATCGCCCATCAACCCGCGAAATACCTGTGGACATCCTATAACTCGATACCACACCGTTGTGTCCCATTTATCGGGATTCATAATTTAACAAAATCGGGCAGAGTCCCCTTTGTACAGGGAAACTCTACCCAAAACACAACATGTGCACTATACCATCACATAACCCATCCGAGGTCCCATATACAAATATTGACCACACCGGGTCCATTTATAAGAAAACATTGACCATACCGGGTCCAATTATTCATACTTTCATGTCATGAGTTTATGCATTAAAAATAGTTAATACAAGTTCAAAATTATAATTCCTTTACAAATATTACATGCCAAGACATAGTTTGAACAAAAGTCTACAAAACAGTTATGGTTAAAGGCCACATGTCAGCCCCTCTTCACCCCTGAGGCCCCAAATGAGGGTCCTCCGCCGGTACTCACCTTGCACCTGAAATGTTTCCTGTATAGGGTGAGCCAACGCTCAGTAGAAAAACTCCTAGAAAGGCTACTAACCACCTAAAATGCGTATGCAATGCGCACATGCCACAAACAACTTCTTCCATTCCAAATAAGAATATATTATTCAAGATAAAATCTTATGATGTCATGCCAAGTAATGAGATAAAACTCACTCATGCATGCTATCCCGTGCCCACACCGACCCTCACAACACAGTGCGACGCATATCTGTAAAAAAACGTCTCTGATGAAACACATTCAAAAATCATTTTGAAATCAACCATATGTCATAAAACCAATTCATTTTTGGATTTTTTCCATCAAATGAATAATTTATATATTAAAATCATGTGCCTTTATTAGGTATCGGATTCAAGAATCGCACCTCCGGGTCCGTACACCGTTACACTTTTCTAGAATTTCACCGCATGTAACCATGCGACTCAATAGGATATTCCATCCTACTTTCCCAGGCCCACGACCAACCACCAAGGATGATGATTGACCAACCATGCAACCACACACCCATGCTCTTGGTTATGGACGTGTTTAACCCATGCATATTCAATGTAATACATCATTTCAAACTATTGCCATGTTCAATATGTAATGAATGTCATATATACAATTTCAACATATCCCATGATCAATTATATCCAAACATATAAATTCCATGACCATCGTAATGCTAACATATCGTTAAGCATACATCAACATAACATTACAATTGTAAATCACATCATAAGCATGTAATTTCGCTTTACCACATTTTCCAAGCAAATTTTTTTATCAAACAACAACTTCAATAACTCTAGGCATTTTATTAAACACCTTCACGACACCAATTATGTTATCACTTAATTCACTCACATTCATCGTATAACTCAAGAAATCATAATAAGTGACTTCTACCGTTAACCCCTCCGTCAATCCATGGAAAGATCCATGAATGTCGCACTAACCGACATCACATCATTATTATCCCTTTGTCCTGGATTTTAACTTGCACGTGTAACCCGTTTTCCTTTAATAATTTAATCATATCGAGATCCAATATACCCCAATATATCTCATTTAAAACCAAAGAACACATAGTGATGAGTGCAAAATATTGCATATTTGAAGGCCTCATTACATGCATTTTAACTCAACTTTTGCATGTAAGTACTTAGAGTGATCCGAAATTATGAATAATGTTGGTATTTGGATGTTGCAAGTATTTACAGCATCAATCAAGTATTTTAGGCCCTTGCAACTATCATGAATGTGTGGTGAAGGTATGGCCACATTACATGAGGATTTGGAGCTTAGAAGTTAGTAAATCAAAGAGGTATTGGTGTTTTGTAACAAAGGCACTAGCACTAGCTCCCTCGAGTGGAAGTACCTTTGTGTTTCTCCATTTTGACCTTGATCCCCTCCGAATCTGGAAATGTTTAAAAAACGGACGTTGTAGATATAGATGTCTTCAGTATTGTGTCAAAACTTCAGCTCAATCCAAAGGTTGGATCACAGGTTATGACAATTCTACCACAACTGGTCCGGAGCAGAAAAGTGTACCGACTTTTCTTCACCCAATTTCTATATCCATTGCAAATCCTGTATTACAAGATTTATTTAGCACATTTAGGCACCCTTTTCCCACACTTAACATACACTAATGGTGCATTCAACAAGATAATTTATCTCAAGTCATGCCACCCATCCTCAATACCCCTTTTTAACTAAACCATCAATTTCAAACTAGAAATTGATTATATCCTTCCTACACCAACTCCATAACCATAGGCAAGTGAATTACATAGTTCCATATGCCTACCATTTTTCCGTTGCCTCGAAAATGTAAAAAATTTGATTATCTCAGAATTCGATGAAAATTAAGAGGGCAGATAGATTTCACGATGCGAACTCAACGATGAAGTCAATTGTTCCATTCGAGCTCTATAGAATATTCATTTTAAATTTGCATAATAGTGACAAATTACTATTTTACCCTTTATCAAAAAAAGTTTAAATTTTCCCGTGTTTTACTTCCTTCCCCCATTAAAAATAATTTCGTCCTGAAATTCACACACACATACATACAATTACATGCATATGTAACAGTCAAATAATACCAAATGACTATAAGAATGTACCCTGTATCACCGACGGATTTGTCGGCTCACTCTGTGGCATCATGGCGTAGAAACGCCCCTGGATCGCCGAAGTCCCGGCTTGTGAACCTTCTCCTCGACCTCGACCCATAGCCTAGCTCATCTGGCCTGCCTAAGAAGTCCCCGCACGAGAAGTAGTAGGGCCTTGTGGAGCACCCTAGAACTGGTACTGGCTGCCCTGACCTATAGTAGGGTAGTGAGAAGTATATTGTGTTTGTAGTTGCCCCACTGAAGTCTGAAACTGTGATGACCCATAACTCTGGGTTCCTTGCCTCTGAAGACAATCCCTCTTCATGTGTCTTAGTTGGTTGCAATGGTAGCAAATCCGTTGGTCCGCTTGGTAGATAGGCCTCTGATTTCTACCATCCTGGGAAGACTAACCTTGGCCTTGTCCTTGATAACCGCGGCCCTGTCCCTGAAATCCTTGCAGAGTAGAGGTCCGTTGTTTCTTCCCCACAATATAAGAAGAGGATTGGCCCTTCTTCTTCTTGTCCTTTGCACCCGACTCTCGGATGCTTCTTCCATCATCCACCTATTTCTCAATTGCCAAAGCAGTCGCGACCATCGAGTCTAAGTCTTGCATAAAAAGACCCACAATGTTACCCCGGATGGATAACTTCAGCCCATCCTCAATTTTCCTGACCTTAGCCATATCTGTGGCCACATATTGGTCAGTGAAATGTCCTAACTCAGTGACTTTAGCCACGTATTCCATCACTGACATCGTTCCTTGCCTAAGATCTAGGAAATCCCAGGCCTTCGCATGCCTCGTAGCTGCTGGGAAGTATTTCCCCATGAAGAGTTCCTTGAACACTACCCATGTCATGGCCTCCAAGTTATTGGAGTCTTTTACCCAATTCCACCATACTTGGGGTTCCCCCTCCAGCTGGAAAGTAGCTAGAGTTATCTTGGTGGCGTCGGAGGTGATTTCCATTGCCTGCAACACCTTATCCACTTGGCGGAACCAATGGTCAGCCACCATATGGTCCGCTCCTCCTAGAAACACCGAAGGTTGGTGTGCTTTGAACTTCTGGAGGTTGCTTGAGCCTCCTTGTCCCCCACTTGCACTAGCCTGTGCAATAGTAACCGCCGTAGCACTAGCTTGTGCAATGGTGGCAGCCGCCATACCAATAGCCTCCATAAAAGCTTGTTGGTCAAGAGTCGGTGGTGGTTGGTTAGTGTTTCGTCCACCCCGATGTCCCCTTCCTCTAGTTGCCATCTACACATATGCCAAGTAGCAATTGAACAATCAGTTTGTGTCCCAAAATAGGGATCACATTTAAAATTTGGAGATTTTTCTCCTTGTCTCACTAGTAGTGCTTATGCCTTCCACTAGTAAACACTTACAGAATGAACCATACCGTTCATTCCTTTATTCTGAAACATACTTTGGGTTTTCTAACCCTAATGTTTCCATTCCATATACATTTTACTCTGTATATCCTCATGTGTATCATTCACATAGCATGTAGCATATAACATGTAACAATGTAAGCACAAGAGATGAGATGTATAATGCATGCAATAGTCTAAACCCAATGCCCATCAATCTTAGGTTTTCGCATTACCTAGGGCTCTAAACCACTTTCACCCATACAATGGAAGATGATAGACACATTTCCCACAAGGCCACATAAGATCTATGACCTAAGCTCTGATACCAAGCTGTGACACCCCAAAAACCGGGGGTCCCGTTGATCGCCCATCAACCCGTGAAATGCCTTTGGATATCGTCTAACTCAATACCACACTATTGTGTCCCATTTACTGGGATTCATAATTTAACAAAATCGGGCAGAGTCTCCTTTGTACTAGGAAACTCTACCCAAAACACAACCTGTGCACCGTACCATCACATGACCCATCCGAGGTCCCATTTACAAATGTTGACCACACCGGGTCCATTTATAAGAAAACATTGACCACACTAGGTCCAATTATCCATACTTTCATCTCATGAGTTTATGCATTAAACATAGTTAATACAAGTTCAAAATTATAATTCCTTTACAAATATTACATGTCAATACATAGTTTGAACAAAAGTCTACAAAACAGTTATGGTTAAAGGCCACATGTCTGCCCCTCTTCACCCTTGAGGCCCCGAATGAGAGTCCTCCACCAGTACGCACCCTACACCTAAAATATTTCCCGTATAGGGTGAGCCAACGCTTAGTAGAAAAACTCCTACAAAGGCTACTCCCCACCTAAAATGCGTATACAATGCGCACATGCCACAAACAACTTCTTCCATTCCAAATAAGAATATATTATTCAAGATAAAATCTCATGATGCCATGCCAAGTAATGAGAGAAAATTCACTCATGCATGCTATCCCGAGCCCACACCGACCCCCACAACACAATGCGACGCATATGTGTAAAACAAACGTCTTTGATGAAACACATCCAAAGATCATTTTGAAATCAACTCTATGTCATAAAACCAATTCATTTTTGGATGTTTCCCATCAAATGAATAATTTATATATTAAAATCTTGTGCCTTTATTGGGTATCGGATTCAGGAATCGCACCTCCGACTCTGTACGCCGTTACACTTTTCTGGAATTTCACCACCGGTAAGTGTATGAACCAAGTGGCCGGGTTTCTCACTCGAGGGAGTGTCTAGCTCTATTTGCTATACCCGGCACAAGTTTTCTTATGCATGTAACCGTGCGACTCAATAGGATGTTCCATGATCAATTATATCCAAACATATAAATTCTATGATCATCATAATGCTAACATATCGTTAAGCACACATCAACATAACATTACAATTGTAAATCACATCATAAACATGTAATTTCTCTTTACCACATTTTCCAAGCATGTTATTTCATCAAACAACAACTTCAATAACTCAAGACATTTTATTAAACACCTTCACGGCACCAATTATGTTATCACTTAATTCACTCACATTCATGGTATGACTCAATAAATCATAAAAAGTGACTTCTACCGTTAACCCCTCCGTCAATCCATGGAAAGATCCATGAATGTTGCACTAACCGACATCGCATCATTATTATCCCTTTGTCCTGGATTTTAACTTGCACTGTAACCCGTGTTCCTTTACTAATTTAATCCTATCAAGGTCCAATATACCCCAATATATCTCATTTAAAACCAAAGAACACATAGTGATGCGTGCAAAATATTGCATATTTGAAGGCCACATTACATGCATTTTAACTCAACTTTTGCATGTAAGCACTTAGAGTGATCCAAAATTATGAATAATGTTGGTATTTGGATGTTGCAAGTATTTACAACATCAATCAAGTATTTTAGGCCCTTGCAACTATCATGGATGTGTGGTGAAGGTATGGCCACATTACATGAGGATTTGGAGCTTAGAAGTTAAGAAATCAAATAGGTGTTGGTGTTTCGTAACAAAGGCACCAGCACTAGCTCCCTCTGGTGGAAGTTCCTCTGTGTCTCTCCATGTTGACCTTGATCCCCTCAGAATTTGGAAACGTTTAAAAAACAAAGGTTGTAGATATAGATGTCTCCTGTATTGTGTCACAAGTTCAGCTCAATCCAAAGGTTGGATCACAAGTTATGACAATTCTACCACAACTGGTCCGGAGCAGAAAAACGTACCAACTTTTCTTCACCCAATTTCTATATCCATTGCAAATCTTTTATTACAAGATTTATTTAGCACATTTAGGCACCCTTTTCCCACACTTAACATACACTAATGGTGCATTCAACAAGATAATTTATCTCAAGTCATGCCACCCATCCTCAATACCCCTTTTTAACTAAACCATCAATTTCAAACTAGAAATTGATTATATCCTTCCTACACCAACTCCATAACCATAGGCAAGTGAATTACATAGTTCCATATGCCTACCATTTTTCAATCCAACCAACTATGGTAGGAAAATTTTAAAATACACAAAACAATCCATGTAAACCCAATTTTTCAAGAGTTTACAGTAATAGCTTCCACATATCAAATGTAAGCTAAAACTTGATTTTTCTTCCTTCTCTTTTAATCTCCCTCACTTTAGGTTTCCAACAAGCAAGAACACACACACACACACACTGATGTATGAGTTAAACACACTCAGTTTACTACATATTAAAGCACACATAACTTCCATCCAAGAAATTATACAAGTACTTCCACATGGCAAAACATAGTAGGACTTGAATCAAACCCATTCTACAGCTACTTCCTCAAGGCAAAAAATAACATTTTCTATTTAATCACAATTCACAATTCACAATACACATGTTATACATAGCTCATGCTACTAACACATTCAATTTTCAAGGGATTTCACAACTGATTCCCACATATCACATACAACTATAAATTGACCTAAGACATTTCTACTCCCTTTTTCAATCCCATTTTATCTATTTCACATGCATAGGTGAGTGATATATATATATACTCTTTAATAACCTACACATTTCACATACACTATAGGTAGGAAAACTCCTACCTCTTTGAAGTGTGGAGATTTCAAAAACACCAAAAGAAGCCCCAAATTCTTGATTTCCCAAAAATTTGCCTTTGAATCTTTGGTGGAAATCGTTGTTTTTGGTACCCGCGCGTAGCCCTTGTCGCGTAGATCGATTTTAATTCTTGGCTCGACGAATTTTGACCGACGGAACTCCGAGAATCGGCGGAAGAAAACTTGAAAACTCTCTTTCTCTCTTATCTTCCTCCAATGTCTGAAACCAGCCAGTAAATGGGTAGGAAATATCTGATTTTTCAGGTATGTCATCCTATTTATACTTTTCCAAGGCTTGGCCCGAGTCACGCCACATGTCCCCCTTTGTCCGGGTCCGTTTTCACCCCGAAACGATTAAATTTCATAACGGTTTAAGATCAAAATATTTTATATGAAATTTATTTAAAATATTTTCCAAATTTCAAAATTTTTATAAAATTTTTATTTTTTGGGGTCACTGAACGCCCGTCGCCTCGAAAACCGTGAGAAACTTGACTATCTTGGAATTCGACGAAAATTGACAGCGTAGCTAGGTTTCGCCATGCAAATTCAACAATGAAGTCCGTTGTTCCATCTGAGCTCTATAAAATATTCATTTTAAATCTGCTTAATATTGGCAAATTAATATTTTGCCCTTTGTTAGAAAAAGTTCAAATTTTTTTGGGTTTTACACATTGCAACCCTAACAAAGTCCTTTTTGATTCCAGAAATAATGCATTGGTATTATTTTTATTAATTTAAAAAGGAAAATTTTAATAATATATTTTAAAATATTAATATTCTTTCATGAGATTATGTCAAAATTTCACTTTATTCAAATTAGTCGATCTTTCAAGTACTACATGTGACATTATTTGCTTTATGGACAATATTCCAATCACATGTAATTTACTGAGAACAACCACTATAACATGTGTATTCTTCTTACTGAGTGTATTTCAGGGAAGGATTGACATCAAAACTACTACAAAAGAGGGTAATATTTCTCAAGTGATTTTTTTTGAAATAAAGAAATTATTACATACACACACAAGTTTTTATAAAAATATATAGATAATATTACAACTAACATATGTTACTCTTATATAGTGATCAGAAAAGGAAGTACTCTAGCAAGACAGAAGGAATACTGATTTAATTATATTCATGAAAAATATGAATTATGAACTCCTAATTACTGAAGTTTACAGGTAGCTTAACTGAAAACCTTCATGAGACACAACTCGTCAACTAGGAATTACCTAGGGGTTTAACGGTTTATTGCATATGCTAAATACAATTGTGAAAAAATCTACGAAAATGATTTTACTTCTATTTATGTTTTATTTTGTAAAGTAATCTATGTTTACTAGGGACTAGTAAAGTTTAAGTTGGGGGTGTGATTAACCCTAGTTAGTGTGTAAATTGGAGTAGTTAAATAAATCAAATTAATAAAATAAAACAACAGAAAATCAGTAATAGTATGAATTAGGGTTTGTACGATAATTAGTATTTTTAACAGTTTCTATCCAAAATTGCAGGTTTAATGCATAATTACTACAGAATACAAGGTGCCAAGTAGGGAAGCTTGAAAATACAAAGGCTAAAGTGTAATTAAATCAAATTAAGAGTCAGCATGCATGCAAGTTGTAAATTCCAGCAAAGCACCACCTTCCGGACGGTGGTGATGGCATTCGGACGGTCACCCTTTAATGATTATCCTAACTTCTTCCACCTCATGCTTCCTAAACGACTATAAATAGGCACCTTCTTCACTTCAAAATAAGGCGGGACAACTGAGAGCTCCTAAGAGAAATCCAAAGAGAGAAAAGAGAAAAAGAAAGAAAGAAAACTCTATATTTTGTTTTTTGTAACTTTCTATTTGGATAATTGAACTGCTGCCACTTTTTTTTTTGTCTTAAGTGATAATAAAATGTGGTTGTGTTTCAGTTGTTCCTTGTGAAATAAGTTTTTACTTTAATTTTAGTTGTAATGACAACTACCCGCACTCCTTGCTTGTCTGTAGCAATGAAGCGTGAGTAGTCGTTTATACCCTCCAGTGCGAGGAGAACATATGTATCATATTGGCTAGATTATGAAAATTCGGATGTTTTATTTATACGTTTATTTATATATGTATTATATGCTTAATACGTGATATAGTGATGTGTATAATTTCGGTGCTGTGCTTTGGATTATATCATCAGTATATCATAAGACCCGCTAGTTAAACAACCACGGCGTTTCTATCAGTATGACTTTGCTTCCATCAAAATGCTGAGGAAGTTAACTGATGTGTGGTACAAACCTAAATGTTCTTCATGAATGGCTTGTCCTTCTGGGTTATTAAGGTTGATTATTATTATATATAACTATTATGACAGTCTAACAACCACGATGTTCCTATTGGTAAGGCTTTGCTTCCACCGGAACGTTGAGGATGTTTAATTGTCACATCTATACCCAGTGTAGGCTAAGAAGTAGCTGTGTTATAATATATTACCACCAGTGTAGCCTAAGAAGCAGTTGTGTTATGGTTTATATATATGCACTTGCAATCATGAGATCAAATGAATAACTCAAGTATTCCTCATGAATGGCTTGTCCTTCTGGTTTGCTTGGGTTAATGTGTTGACATAGATATAATCGGTGTAGCCTAAGAAGTAGTTGTGTTATGATTTATATACATAAGACTTGCCGATTGACTTTCCAGTAACATGGGAGTTAATTGTTGTAAGGTAGCATTTCCAGAATTTAACCAATATAAAGCATATGATATCCTTAAGCTGAAGGGTATCTTTCATATTTTTGTCCTTAATCTGTTTTATTTACGCACTTTATTATCTCTGCACTTTATTCCCGCATTGCTTTTATTTAAATAAACTAGTTATCAATCTAAGCTCACATCACAAGCTATCAAACATCACACTACTTCAAACTACTATTTTACTGTTTTAACTTTTTATTTTTATTTTCAACAAGAATTACTAAACTCTCTGTGGGATCGATACTTGGACTTAAAATCGAGAAAACTACAATTTGACGACTTAAACTTGAATGTATAATATAATATAATTCAAATCACTAAAAAGTGCGAATCACGCACTCCGTTGGTATAAGAGCCCATAAAGTGTGTCGGTGTATGCGGAACCGTTGGTGGAAGTTCATAAATTCCATGTCAGTTGGGTGCCGTTGGTGTAAGTTCATAAATACCCACCCCATGAAATACCCGAAGATTTCTAAATAGTCATTGGGTATGTAACGCCAATGGTGGGGCTTGGAAAGATGATTTTTATACTCATGGCATTGCATGGGGGAAAAGGAGCTAGGGAGGGCTCGAGTTGAGTTGCATGAGTCGGTATCACCTCATATCATGGGATGACATGTTACATTCCAACTTAGACTTGCTAAATCTTGGTTGGAATGGTTGTTGCATGTTTATATGTTGCATGTGAGCATTTCAGATGCATCTAGGTTTGGGAGTAGCCTCGATAAAAAATACTCTACTGAGCGTGGCTCACCCTTTGTGGGAAAAATATTTCAGGTGCAAGTGGTACGTTGGCGAAAGGCTCTCACTCGGGGCCTCAATTATGAAGAAAGCCAGAATTTGGCTTAATATTTTAGTTTTTGTACAAGTATTATGAAAACTTAGTTTTGACATGTAAATTTATGGAAATAAATGTAATATAATGTGTATGGACCTTGTATTAAATGAAAATCTTCATTATACTTGTGTTGGATGGATGTATTATGGTTTGAAATGAATTGGAAATGAAAAATAGGTGAAACAAGCAAAACTGGGCAAAGCATACCAGTACAGCCTACCGGTACAACTTTGTCTAATAGGCAAACCCTACTGGTAGAAATTTTCCAGTATGCTCACCCTATCGGTAGGCCTTCCGAAAATCTAAAATTTTAAAACTGTTTTGCCATACTTTTGGACTTTGGTTCCAAGAATATAAATGGACATAAAATGAGGATAAACAGTGGTCTATTGGATCTTGGTTGGTCAAATGGTATAATGTACACAGGTTACACGTGTGGATGATGATCCCAGTTAAGGGGATGCTATTGACTTGATGTCGGGTTGTGCGACAATCTCGAGTACTTCCGTGGGTTGACCGGTGGTCAATGGTTGAAAAAGGACCCCCGGTTTTAGGGGTGTCACAAAGTGATTATACAGAAGGAGCTATATTAGGTAAACGAAAAGATAAAAAAAGCATATGTTATCTATTATGGAAGCAAATCTTTAAATGATGCACAAATGAACTATTCAACCACAGAGAAAGAACTACTAGGTGTTATATATGCTTTAGATAAATTTCGTTCATATTTGGTTCGATCGTCAATTGTTGTATTTATAGATCATGCAACTTTAAAATACTTACTTATTAAGAAAAATGCTAAGCCACGTCTCCTATGATGGATATTATTACTTCAAACATTTGAACTTATCATTAAGGATAAGAAAGGAGTAGAAAGTATGGTAGCAGATCACTTGTCAAGGTTAAATTATAAAAAAAAAGATGAAGAACTAACTCCAATTAAAGAAACCTTTCTAGATGAACAACTGTTAACAGTAATAGAAATACCATGGTATGCAGATATAGCTAATTATTAGCCATTGGTACTATTCCTTCTCATTATACCTGGTCTGATAGAAATAAATTTTTAAATGAAGTACGCAACCTTTTTTGGAAAGATCCTTATTTGTTTAAATATTGTAAAGATCAAATATTGTAAAGATCCTTATTTGTTTAAATACGACGTTGTATACCTAATCATGAAATAAGTCGGGTAATTCAGTTTTGTCCCTCTGAAGCTTGTGGAGGTCATTTTGCTTCAAAGAAAACCACTACTAAAAATTTGCAGTATGGATTTTATTGGACAACTTTTTTTAAAGATGTTCATATCTTTTGTTTAAATTGTGATAGATGCCAAAGATTGCGAGATATTTAAAAAAGAAATATGATGCCTTTAAATCCTATTTTAATCAATGAAATTTTTTATTGTTAGGGCATCAGTTTTATGAGTCCATTTCCCCCATCCTTTGGTTATCTATACATTTTTGTTGCAGTCGACTATGTCTCTAAATCGGTAGAGGCAATTCTATGTAAAAATAATGATCATAAAACAGTGATCAAAATTTTAAAATAAAATATTTTCTCCAAATTTAGAATTTCTCGGACCATTATAAGTGATGGTGGATTACACTTTCGTAAAAAGGTTTTTGAAAATCTTATGAAAAATACTCAATTTCGCATAAAATATTCACTCCGCATCATCCACAGACAAATGGATAAGCTGAATTAGATAATTGGGAGATAAAATATATCCTAGAAAAAACAATAAATCTAGATCATATGGATTGGTCCTTAAGATTGACTGATGCACTTTGGGCTTACCGTACTGCATATAAAGTTATTTTAGGAATGTTCCCGTATCGGTTAGTTTATGGAAAACCATGTCACTTGCCGGTAGAATTAGAACATCAAGCATATTGGGTAATCAAAATGATGAATTTTGATATGAACAAAGCTGGAATATCTCGCAAACTTCAAATTAATGAATTGGAAGAATTAGGAAACGAAGCTTATGAAAACAAAAAGATTGAGAAATCAAGAACAAAAATTTTTCATGATAAAAACATCATGATAAAATCTTTTAAACCTTCTCAAAAAGTTCTATTATATAATGCAAAGCTTCGTTTATTTCTGGGAAAACTAAGATCTAGATGGGTAGGTCCTTATATTGTCAAGCAAGTTTTTGACTATGGAGCAATTGAACTGAAAATCCGTTAATCGAAAATATGTTTAAAGTCAATGGTCAAAAGCTTAAACCATATTATGAGGGTTTTACTCAAGATATAACTTTTGTGCAACTTTTTGATCCTGTATATGTACTCTAAAAAGTAAATTGTTTCTTAATCCTCAATAATATTACTAATTAGTTGTAATTTATTTGACAAAGTAACAACCAAATATCCCAATCGGTGAAATAACAACAAATTGTTGGGTTTTATTATCAATGCTAATTATCACTATTTTTAAATTGAAGATAATATTAATTTAAGTAGTGGAGGTATGTGTGTGAATTTATTATTTGTATTTAAAGTATTTATTTTGTTTTAAATTTCTTTGTATTTATAATTGGCAGATGTTAAAGAATCAGATAGTGAGTCAATTATATTAAAAATAAAAAATAAATTTTACAATGGACGAGAAACTATTTTGGTTAAGTTTAATTTTATTGCATCGTCTTACAAATGATATACATTCATTGATCATGTAAAAAGCCAGAAGAGATAGAAAATTTTGAAAGTCAACCAAGACCCTTTTGCAGAACAAGTACATTTTCTAAACGCCAAAGATCAAAGCATCTCAGTGGATGTGTACGATGTGGTCGTTTAGAACATTTAAGATAATATAATCAGTATGCAGAACTAATTTTAGGTCGAGCGTTAGATCGTCTTTGGTGAATTAGGTATGAGCAGAGTAAGGAATATCCTGAGATGCCATCTTATTCTACCCTAATGTTAACAAGATAGGTAAGAAATGAAGTTAACCGTGTCACTGGTAATATTGATCCAGTCAGTTCTGACTCTGAATCAATATGATCAATTGATGTATGATTTTTGGAAGAATTTTACATCATTATAAATAATTATACATATTTGTAAATAACTATAAATAAATGTAAACAACTATAAAGTAATTAGAAAAATTAGTAAATAATAAATAACAAATAAAATTAAAAATTAAAAACCCCCAATTTTTGTGACAAGAAAAAGAGTGGTTAGCA
Organism: Ilex paraguariensis; assembly: GCA_963454935.2. Classification (NCBI taxonomy): domain Eukaryota; kingdom Viridiplantae; phylum Streptophyta; class Magnoliopsida; order Aquifoliales; family Aquifoliaceae; genus Ilex; species Ilex paraguariensis. Next base: position 76,652 of record CAUOFW020000931.1, read on the forward strand.
AAGTTTGTAGAAGATATAAAGTTGTATTTAAACTTTGTAAACTATAGAAATTTAAGAGGAAGAACAGAATTTTAAAAAATTAGAAAAAGCAGTCTGTAGTTGCAAAACAAAGAAACCAGCAAGGCAGCACCGTCCGGACAGCTGTGCCTCTATAAATAATTCAACCATGCAAAACCAATCAGTTACACACTCCCTCGCAACCAAAAATTCGAAAAAGCCGAAAGTCTCTAAAGAATAGCTCTCAAATCTATTACACCCAACAGTTTTTCTTCAAATCTTCTCTGATTATTCACTTACCCACACATTTTGAAGGTATCTCTCGATTGAAATTAGTTGGAACGGAGTATTTGAAGAAAAATGTAGAAAAACATGGATTCAAGACGACAAACGAGAGGATCTTCAAGTCTTGCACAAAGGGATCAACCTCAAGCACCTCCACAACAACCTGGACTAGGGAATATCTTCAATGAGGTGATGTTTAAGAATTTTGAACAATAATTCTGGTATGATGCTAAATTTCTGACAAAAACTATCATTTTTGAAAGACCAGTTATTTATGAGGATTTTGAAAACATAGGAGTAAGACAAATTATTGCTGAAAGAGGATGATTGCATTATGTTAGATTTATTGTGCCTGCTTATGACTATTTAGTTCATGAGTTTTATAGTAATGTTGAGATAATTGGATAAAGTCAATTGTGTGTGTTTGTACGGGGTATTATTTTTTAAGTTACACTGGCTACTAAAGCCGATTTTTGTCAACCCATGCAGAGACCAGAAAACCCACAATATCCCTACACTGAATTACCTGATTTGAATGACATAGGAAGAGAAGTGACTGGTAATCCATAGTTTGCTTGGGTTAGACCTAATAAATACATAAAGCAAGGGGATCTGACAGACAAATACCAAATTCTGAATTTGATAACAATACACAATTTGCTACCCCGAGCCCAGAAGAATCAAATTTATACTAAGCAAGTCTATTTTTTATATGCCTTTGGGATGGGATGCACAATCGATTTGCCAAACTTAATCATAGATCAAATGTTGCTTGTTGTGGATAGAAAGAAACCCTTACTCCCATATGCTATGCTAGTTTCTCAACTATATAGGAACAAGGGCGTGATTATGGATCCTATATGGAAAACAGTGGACCATTTTGGAGCATTGGATAAAACTTCATTCAGAAAGAGTCATGGAGGACAACCTAATGAGCAACCCAAAGCACCACCTCCACCACAAGAGGAGCCATTCCAAGGCCTTGAAGAATTTATACCACCAAAATAGTAGCAGCTACAAGAGGATCAATCATACATACCAGTGGATGACAGAACTGACAGACAGATTTTGCTAGGATTGGAGACCACGGTTAACTAGCTCGGTACCACTGTCACCCAACTTGGTACCAGTATCATAGAGATCAATCAACGCATGAATGATTATGAGAAAAGTCAAGCATAAATCTTGAGGCTACTGAGAGAGTATTTCGGTGGAGGCCCATCTACTTCTTGAAAACTGGAGATTCTACAGAAAAACTTTCCTACTTTTCACTCATCTTTTACATTATGCACTTTTATTTTATGCATCTGAACATTAATTTATGTTTTGAACTTACATTGGTTTTCAATTTGTTTGCTTTGAAATAATGTGTGTTTAAGTTCATTTTTTTTTGTTACTTATGGAACTTAAGCTTTTAAGTTAGGAAGACTAGTTTATATGATTCACAGTTGAGTTAAATTAACATTCCTATGCTTTGCAAGAATAATCTTAATCTGATCAGATGGGATTTTCATATTTTAGTTGCGTATTATCTTAATATTTTTGTTTAAACTTATTCTAAAAAGCACAATTAGATTTATTTACAGTTAAAAAAGTTGTGATGTATTACACTCTTTTGCATATGTAGTGGAGATGTAAAACCTAATGCCGATCTTGAACCAATCTTTGTTAGAGAGATATTCTACATCTACTCAAATAAAAATCTTCGATTCAGCGGTAAATTTTCTTTGAATAATGTCATTTAGCTTTGTTTTGATTAACACTTATTAAATTGTATTGTTAGCATTACCCTTAACTTTCATGCATAAACTATACAAATATATGATTTCTGGAAAATGATCCTAGGCCATGCTTGATTAATCTGGAGCCTTAACCATTTTTTTACAAAATTATATCCTTAGTCAGTCGTGATTGAGTCTAACAAAATATAAATTCTTTCCTTGAACCCTAAGAAATACCCGAGCCATATAAAAACATGTTCAACATACCTTTCCTACCTAATTTTCTTGCACCCTCTTTTAAATCAGCAGAATACGAAAAAGCAAAAAAAGAAGAAAAGGTAGAAAAGGACAAGAAAAGGAAAAAGAAAATCAAAGAAAAGAACCAAGAAAGTAAAAATGGGAAAAATAAAAAGGATGAACATGCAAATTCCTAGAAAAATAGAATGAGATGTGCCATAATATTGAAGATAGCGTTTGAATCCCACTAACGTCATTTCATAAACCTTAAACCAATGGCCACATTATAACCCTAATAAAGTCCTTTTTGATTATAGAAATCATATATTTGTATCAATACTATTAATTCTAAAAGGGTGAATGTTAATAATATATTTAATATAGTATTCCTTCATGAGATTATGTCAAATCCCCACTTTATTCAAATACCTACTCTTTTGATTAATTACATGTGAAACTATTTGTTTTGCTAACAATATTCTAATCACATGTGGTTTATGAGAAAACAGTCACAATAACATGTGTGTTATTTTTGCTGAGTGTATTCTAGGGAAGGATTGACATCAAGACTACCATGAAAGATGGTAATATTTCTTAAATAATTTTTAAATAAAGAAATCACCCCACACACACAAGTTTTTATAAAAATATAAAGACAATATTACAACTAACATGTGTTACTCTCATAGTGATTAGAAAAGGAAATATTCTAGCAAGACATAAGGAATAATGATTTAATTATACTTGTGAAAAATATGAATTACTCCTAACTATTGAAGTTTGTAGGTAGTTTCATTAAAAACCTTCGCGAGAAAAAACTCGTGCACTATAAATCACCTAGGGGTTTAACGGCTTATTGCATAGGCCAAATGCAATCGTGAAACAAAACTACGAAAATGATTTTACCTCTGATTATATTTTCATTTTGTTATAATTTACTAGGGACTAGTAAAGTTTAAGTTAGGGAGTGTGATTAACCCTAATTAGTATATAAATTAGGCTCCTTAAATAAATCACATTGGTAAGATAAAATAACTAAAAACTATCAATTAGGGTCTGTGCGTAAATTAGGGTTTTACGTATATTATGTTTGAAATTTCAGGGTCTGATGTAGAATTACTAGAAAATACAAGGAACAATGTATAAAATCTTAAAAGAGCGAGGGACCTGATTCACACTTTTTCATGATCGGATTAATATTATACACCCAAGTATAAGTGGTCGAATTGTAGTTTTCTTGGTTTTAAGTCCAAGTATCAATCCCACGAAGAGTGTGTAATTAGGAAATAAAATAAAAATAGTGAAGTTGTTTATCTTAGATAGGACAACATGTGATAGTTTCTGATGTGAGCTTAGATTGATAACTAGTTTAATAAAAAAGTTATGTTGTAGATAGATTTAGGCAATAATAAAAAGTATCCTTCAGTTCAAGGATCCCATATGCATTATATTAGTTAAATACTGGAAATGTTACCTTACAACAATCAACTTCCATGTTATTGGCAAGTTACTTGGTAGGTCTGATGTATATAAACCATCACATAGCAATTTCTTAGGTTAGCTGGTGGTATCCATGACAATTGACTTATCCAAGCAAACCAGAAGGACAACTCATTCATGAGGAATACTTGAATTATTCATTTGTCTTCCTAATAGTAGATGCATACATAATAAACCATAACATAGTCACTTCTTAGGTTAACTGGTGGTATTAGTCATAACACAACAACTTCTTAGGTTAGCTGGTTATAGATGTGTCAATTGACTAATCCAAGCAAACCAGATGGACAAGTCATTCATGAGGAATACTTGAATTATTCATTTGACTCTATCTGTGATACATATACCAGTTAAACATCCTCAGTGCTCTGGTGGAGGATAAACCATACCGATTGGAATGTCATGGTTGTTAGACTGACAATATTATCATGTATACCAGTTAAACGATCTGAGTAATCAAGAAGGACAAACCATTCATGAGGATCACTTAGGTCATTAGTCTGATAGTTGTATATATAGTAATTAAATAACCCTGATAATCTAGAACGACAAGCCATTCATGAGGATCATTTAGATTTTGTACTATGCATCAGTAGAACATCTTCAGCGTTCCGGTGGAGGATAAACTATACCGATAGGAATGCTGTGGTTGTTTAGCCGACAGGATGATGATGCATTGATGACATAATTCCAAGCACATTACTGAAATTATGTACATTACTGTATCAAGCATGAAGCATATAATATATAGATATATAAACATATAAAACATCAGCATCTCCAGAGTTTAACCAATATTATACATATGTTTACCTCTCACTGGAAGATATAAGTAACTACTCACGCCCCATTGCTACAGTCAAGCAAGGAGTGCGGCAGTTTTCATTACAACTCAAATTAAAAGACATACTCTAAAACGTCTTTCATAAGGAACAACTAAAACACAATCACCTTTATTCTCAGTTATGACAAAAAGGTGACAGCAGTTCAACTATCCGAATAGAAAGATACAATAAAAATGTAAAAGTACAAAGTTTGGACTGAAGTGGATGACGGATCGGATCGAGCTGCAACTTCTTTTCTCTTTCTGTTTCTTTCTCTCTTTTCTTTTTCTCTCTCGAAATTATCTTTGAACTATCCTTCGATTTGGCCTTCTTCAAATGAGTGAGGGCATGTCATATTTATAGCCAGGGCAAAGCATGAGGTGGAGAAATGATCATCAGCCGGCTTTGGTGACCGTCCGGACGGTGGCATCTTGCTGGATTATCAACTTGCATGCATGCTGACTCTTCATATGTGGAAATTTCATTGTTTTAAGCCTTGACATCTTATTCCTTGCATTTTGTAGTAATTCTGCATCAAACTCTAAAAATTTTAAACATAACATACATAAAACCTTAATTATGCACAAACCCTAATTAATAGTTTTTGGTTATTTTATTTTACTAATTTGACTTATTTAACTATTCTGATTGATATATTAATTAAGGTTAATCACACTCCCCAACTTAAACTTTACTAGTCCCTATTAAACTAAAAAACTATTAACAAAATATAATAAAATACAAACAGAGGTAAAATTATTTTCGTAGTTCTTTTTTTTTACAGTTTCATTTAGCAAATGCAACAAGCCTTTAAACCCCTAGGTGATTCCTAGTGGACGAGTTTTGTCTCATGAAGGTTTCTAGTGAAGCTACCTACAAACTTTAGTAATTAGGAATTAATAATTCATATTTTTTATATGTAAAATTAAATCAATATTTCGTTTGTCTTGTCAAGGTACTTCCTTCTCTGATCACTATAAGAGTAACATATATTAGTTGTAACATTATCTATATATTTTTATAAAAACTTGTGTGTGTAGTGATTTCTTTATTTTCAAAAATCACTTGAGAAATGTTACCCTCTTTCATGATAGTTTTGATATCAGTCCTTTCTGGGAATACACTCAGCAAAAAAAACACACTTTTTATAGTGACTATTCTCACAATCTACATGTGATTGGAATATAGTTAACAAGACAAATAATTTCAGACGTAGTTAATTAAAAGAGTAGTTATTCGAATAAAATTAGAATTTGACATAATCTCATGGAAGAATATTAACACTATGTTAAACGTATTATTAACATATCCCTTTTTAGAATTGATAGGATTAATACAAATATATGATTTATGGAATTGAAAAGGAATTTATTATGGTTGTACTGTGGCCATGGGTTCAAGGTTTATGAAACGATGTCTTTGGATTTCAAATGTTATCTTTTAGTACTGTGGCACACCTCATTTTTCGAGGAATTTACATGTTTCTTTTCCATGTTTCCTATTTTTCACTTATTCCTATTTTTCACTTTATTAGCTCTTTTCTTTCTTTCTATTTTCCTTTACAAATTTATTTTCTTTGACCGGGATCCTTTTTTTTTTCTTTACCTTTCTTCTTCTTATGTCTTTCAGTATTCTGCTGTGTTTAAAAGAGGGTGCAAGAAAATTAGATAGCAAGGTAGGTTTTGTGACTGTGACACCCCAAAATTCGGAGGTCCCGCTGATCGCCCGTCAACCCACGAAATGCCTATGGATATCGTATAACTCCATACCACACCATTGTGTCCCATTTACCGAGATTCATAATTTAACAAAATCGGGCAGAGTCTCCTTTGTACGGGGAAACTCTACCCAAACCACAACCTGTGCACCGTACCATCACATGACCCATCCGAGGTCCCATATACAAATGTTGACCACATTGGGTCCAATTGTTCATACTTTCACATCATGAGTTTATGCATTAAACATAGTTAATACAAGTTCAAAATTATAATTCCTTTACAAACATTACATGCCAAAACATAGTTTTAACAAAAGTTTACAAAACAGTTATGGTTAAAGGCCACATGTCAGCCCCTCTTCACCCTTGAGGCCCTGAATGAAAGTCCTCTGCCGGTACGCACCCCACACCTGAAATGTTTCCCATATAGGGTGAGCCAACGCCCAATAGAATACTTCCTACAGAGGCTACTCCCCATCCTAAGTGCATATGAAATGTGCACATGCAACAAGCCACCACAATATCCACTCCAACAATAATAGACAATTCAATGTTGGAAAATGACCTTGCCATGCCATGAAATGAGATGAGACTCACTCATGCACCTAATCCCGAGTCCACACCGATTCTCACCACACAATGCGATGCACTTGTATAATGAACCCATCAATTGACAAAAATACATCCAATGACCGTTTGAAATAAAGTTATGTTTTTCTTGTAAAACCAAGTCATTGATGGATGTTACGCATTGAATGGGTGTTTTGTACAATAAAATCTTGTGTCTTTGTTGGGTAGGAATCGCACCGCAGGTTCCGCAGACCAAATACACTTTTCTGCAATTTCATCGCTGGGAAGTGTATAAACCAAGTGGCCGGGTTTTTCACCTGAGGGAGAGTCTAACTCTACTTGTTGTACCCGACACAAGTTTTCTCATGAATGCAACCGTGCGACTCAATAGGATGTTCCGTTCCACTTTCTCGAGCCCACCACCAACCACCAAGGATGATGTTTTATCAACCATGCACCCACACACCCACACTCAAGCTTATGGATGTGTTTACCCCGTGCATATGCAATGTAATGCATCATTGCTAACTATCACCAGGTTCAATATGTAATGAATGTCATATGAACAATATCAACATATCCCATGATCAATTATATCCAAATATATAAATTCCAAGATCATCATAATTCTAACATATCGTTAAGCATACATCAACATAACCTTCCATGTTGTAAATCACATCATAAACACATGATTTCACTTTACCACATTTTCCAAACATGTTAATTTATCAAACACAACTTCAATCATTCAAGGTATTTTATCAAACACTTTCAAGGCACCAATCATGTAATCACATAATTCACTCATATTCATCGTATAACTCAAGAAATCATATTAAGTGATTTCTACCGTTAACCACCCGTCAACGCATGGAAAGATCCATGAATGTCACACAAACCGACATCACGTCAATAATATCCCTTTTGTCTGGGATTTTAACTCACACATGTAACCCGTGATCCTTTAATCATTTAATCCAATCGAGGTCAAAAACACCTCGATATATATCATTTGAAACCAAAGAACACATAATGATGAGTGAAAAATATTGCATATTTGAAGGCCTCATTACATGCATTTTAACTCAACTTTTGCATGTAAGTACTTAGAGTGAGCCAAAATTATGAATAATGTTGATATTTGGATGTTACAAGTATTTATAGCATAAATCAAGTATTTTAGAACCTTGCAACTATCTTACATGTGTGGTGAAGGTATGACCACATTACATGAGGATTTGGAGGCTTAGAAGTTAAGAAATCAAAGAGGTATTGGTGTTTGGTAACAAAGGCACCACCACTAGCTCCCTCTGGTGGAAGTACCTCTGTTTTTCTCCATTTTGACCATGATCCCCTTAGAATCTGGAAAAACTACAAACACAAAGGTTGTAGATCTAGATGTATTTTGTATTGTATCAACATTTCAGCTCAATCCAACGGTTGGAGCAAAAGTTATGACGATTGTATGACAACTGGTCCGGAGCAAAAAAGTGTACTGACTTTTCTTCACCCAATTTCTATATCCATTGCAAATCCTTTCTTACAAGATTTATTTAGCACATTTAGGTACCCTTTTCCCACACTTAACATACACCAATGTTGCATTCAACAAGATAATTTATCTCAAGTCATGCCACCCATCCTCAATACCCCTATTTAACTAAACCATCAATTTCAAACTAGAAATTGATTATGTCCTTTCTACACCAACTCCATATCCATAGGCAAGTGAATTACATAGTTCCATATGCCTACCATTTTTGCATCCAACCAACTATGGTAGAAAAATTTTAAAATACACCAAAAAATCCATGTAAACCCAATTTTTCAAGAGTTTACACTAATAGCTTCCACATATCAAATGTGAGCTAAAACTTGTTTTTTCTTCCTTCTCTTTTAATCTCCCTCACTTTAGGTTTACAACAAGCAAGAACACACACACACACACACTGATGTATGAATTAAACACACTCACTTTTCTACATATTAAAGAACATATAACTTCCATCCAAGAAATTACACAAGTACTTCCACATAGCTAAGCAAAGTACGACTTGAATCAAATCCATTCGGCACCTACTTCCTCAAGGCATAAAATAATATTTTCTATTTAATCACAATTCACAACACACATGTTATACATAGCTTATGCTACTAATACATTCAATTTTCAAGGGATTTCACAACTGATTCCCACATATCACATACAACTAGAAATTGACCTAAGTCATTTCTGCACCCTTTTTCATTCCTATTTTATGTATTTCACATGCATAGGTGAGTGATATATATATATATATATATACTCTTTAATAACCTACACATTTCACATACACTATAGGTAGAAAATGAACCAAGGTAGGAAAACTCGTACCTCTTTGAAGTGTGGAGACTTCAAAAACACCAAAAGAAGGCCCAAGTTCTTAATTTTTCAAAAATTTACCTCTGAATCTTCGGTGAAAATCGTTATTTTTGGTACCCACGCGCAGCCCTCATCGTGTTGATCGACTTTAATTCTTGGCCCGACGAATTACGACCGACAGATCTCCGAGAATTGGTGGAAGAAAACTTGAAAAATCTTTTTCTCTCTTCTCTTCCTCCAATGTCTGAAACCAGAAAGCAAATGGGTAGGAAATATCTGATTTTTCAGACATTTCACCCTATTTATACTTTTCCAAGGCTTGGCCCGAGTCGCGCCACGTGTCCCCCTTTGTCCGGGTCCGTTTTCGCCCCGAAACGATTAAATTTTATACCGGTTTAAGCTCAAAATATTTTATATGAATTTTATTTAAAATATTTTCTAAATTTCAAAATTTTTATAAAAATTTCGTTTTTTGGGTTCACCGGACGCCCGTTGCCTTGAAAAATGTGAAAAACTCAACTATCTCAGAATTCGATGAAAATTGACAGGGCAGCTAGATTTTGCGATGTGAATTCAATGGTGAAGTCTGTTGTTCCATCCGAGCTCTATAAAATATTCATTTTAAATTTGCATAATAGTAGCAAATTACTATTTTGCTTTTTATCAGAAAAAGTTCAAATTTTTTCGGGTTTTACAGTGATGCCCCAAAAACTGGGAGTCTTTTTTACACCATTGACCACCTGTCAACCCACAGAAAAATCCGTGAATGCCGCACAACCCGACATCACATTAACAGTATCCCTTTAACCGGAATAATAACTCACACGAAAAATTCGTATTTTTTAATCATTTATTCCTATCGAGGTTCAATACACCCCAATATATCTCATTTAAGGTCTATTTGTATCATTGGAACCAAGAACCCTAAAGTCTATAAGTATGGCAACACAATAAAAAATTTCTAGTTTTTGGAAAGCATACCGATACGGGTTGCCTACTAAACCTCACCGTACCGGTATGCGTACTGGTACGTTGTGCCCATTTTTCCATGTTTCACCGGTTTTTCATTTCAAATCCTTTCCAAACCATCTCATTTACATCCAGAACATGCATAATGGAGTTTTTCACATAAAACCTTATTTATACAAGTTTATTACAATTAATTTACATTAATTTACATGTCAAAATATAGTTTTAACAATAGTTACAACAAAACCAAGGTTAAGGGCCACATGTCGGCGCCTCTTCACCCTTGAGGCTCCGGATGAGAGCCGTCCACTGGCGTGTATCCCTCACCTGAAATGTTTTCCTATATAAGGTGAGCCATCGTCAAGTAGAATATATCAACCACAATCATAAATCCATTTCATACAAGAACATGCTATTCAAGATGAAATTTCTACCATGTCATGTCATGATATGAAGTAAGACTTACTCATGCATTTTCACCCAAGCCTACTCCCGCTCGCACAACACAATGCAATGCATGTGTGTAAACATTTGTCCCTTATGAAATACATCCAAAGACCATTTTGAAATAAAATTGTATGTTCATAAAACCAATTCATTCCTGGATATTTCCCATCAATGAATATTTATATAACAAAATCATGTGTCTTTGTTGGGTATCGGATTTTGGAATCACACTGTTGGCTCCGTACGCCATTATACTTTATCAGAATGTCACCTCAAGGGAGTGTATGAACCAAGTAGGTAGGCCTTTCACCCGAGGGAGTGTCTAGCCCTTCTTATCATACCCGACACAAGTTTTTCTTTTATGCAACCATTCGACTCAGTCAAATTTTTAATCAAACTTTTCCTGAGCCCATCACCAATCACCAAGTATGATGATTGATCCAACCATGCACACACACACACCCATACTCATGGCCATGGATGCATTTCTCTCATGCAATATGCAATGTAATACGCCATTGCAATGTTGATGTCATGCCCAATATGCAAGGAATGATAATGAGCAATTTAACCACATATTTCAACATATGTAATGGCAATTTACATCATAAGCATATAATTATCTGTCTCTATCACAATGTCAACGTACCAATTAATTCACAAGTATGCTACCACGTAATCTATGCCAATAACACACTTAAATCACAAAGCACATTATAAACATATAGCATGCCCACATAAAATCCAATTTCATGGAATTTCACAAGCACTTCCATATAACCAAATCAAGCTAGAAATTAGTCTAGGCCATTTCTATACCCCTTTTTTTTCTAATTTTCATGTCTATAGGTAGGTCATGAGTCACCCCATACATATACCCATTACATATGGACACCATAGGATAGAGATTAGTCCAAAGTAGGAGGAAACCCCACCTATTGGAGCGTGAATAGAAGGTAGGAACTTCAAGAACTCCAATACCACCCCAAAAACTTGATTTTCCAAAAATTCCTTATTTGGATATTCGGTGAAATTCCTCGTTCTTAGGACATATGTGTTGCCCTCACGCAAAGATGAAGTTTAACTCTTTTTCCAAGCGATTCCGACTAACGAAACTCCTTGGATTGAAGAAAGAAATGTAGAAATCTTGGTTTTCTCTCTTCTCTCCCTTCTCTTCTCTTCAACATATGAGATCAGCTGACTTAGGGGTGAAAATATCTGATTTTTCAGATATTTAATCCTTATTTATACTTTTAATTGTGCGGTTTATATTGCCCCGAACGTTTATTACTTTCGGGTCCATTTTTAACCCGAAATGACTTAATTAATTTCCGATTTTAGTTTAAATTAATTTTATTTGAACTTTTATCTAATTATAAGGAAATTTTATAAATTTTATTTTTGGGGATGTTTGTTAAGTCATTCGTCACCCAAATCGTCTCGTAAAACGTATATAATCTGATTATCTCGAAATTTGACCAAATTTGAAATGACAGCTCGATTTTGTGATATGAATTTAGTGGTGAGATCTATTGCATCATCAAAGCTCTAGAAAAATATTAATTTTAAACCCGCATTATAGTGATAAATTACCATTTTGCCCTTTTTTTAACAAGTTCAAATTTTCCCGGGTTTTTACAGGTTTAAAATATTTTTATTTGGCTCAGGTGTTTCTTGGGTTTCAAGAAAAGAATTTGTGTTTTATTAGGCTCAATCACGGTTGACAAAGGATATAATTTTGTAAAAGAAATGGTAAAGGCTGAAAATTAGTCAAACATGGCCTAAAATCATTTTCCATAAATCATATATCTATATAATTTCTGCATGAAAGTTAAGGATAATGCTAATAATATAATTTAATAAGTGCTAATTAAAACAAAGTTAATGAGATTATTCAAGGAATTTTTACCGCTGAATCGAAGATTTGTATTTGAGTAGATGTAGAGTATCTCTCAAAGAAATATTGGTTCAAAATCTACAATAGGTTTTACATCTCCACTATATATGCAAAGAGTGTAATATTTCACAAGACTTTTATCAATAAAAAAATTTAATTGTGATTTTAAGAATAAGTTTAAACAAAAATATTAAGATAGTACACAACTAAAATATGAAAATTCCTGCGTGATCAGATTAAGATTATTCTTGCAAGGCATGAAAATAAAAATTTAATTCAGTTGTGACTCATATATTATTAATTCCTAACTTAACAACATAAGTTTCAAAATTAATATAAACAAACTTAAAGACACGAGTTCAAAACAAACAAGTTTAAAACACATAAGTTCAAGTTCAAGTGCATAATTCAAAAGCTGAGTGAAAGATAGCAAAGTTTTTTGGTAGAATCTCCAATTTTTTCTAGGAAGTAGATGGCCCTCCTCCAAAATGCTCTCTCAGTAGCCTCAAGATTTCCGCTTGATTTTGTTCATAATCCTCCATACGTTTGTTGATAACTATGATACTGTTACCAAGCTGGGTGATAGTGGTCTCTAATCCTTGCAAAATTTGTCTATTAGTTCTCTTATCCATTGGTATGTACGGTTGATCCTCTTGTGGCTGTTGTTGTTCTGGTGGAATGAACTATTCAGGGCCTTGGAATGGCTCCTCTTATGGTGGAGGGGGTACCTCTGGTTGTTCTTCAGGTTGTCCTTCATAACTTTTTCTTAGTAAAGTTTTGTCTAATGGGCCAAAATGGTCTACAATCTTCCATGTTGGATTGATGATCACACATTTGTTCCTATATAGCTGAGAAACTAGCATAGCATAGGCGAGTGAAGATTCTTTCTATCCACGGAAAGTACCATTTGATTCAGGATTAAATTCGGCAAATCAATGGTATGCCCCATTCCGAATGCATATAAAAAATAAGCTTGCTTAGTGTAGATTTGATTCTTTTGGGCACGGGGAAACAAACTGTGTACTGTGATCAAGTTTAGAATACGGTATTTATCAGTCAGGTCTCCTAGCTTTATATATTTATTCGGTCTACCCCACCCAAATTATGGGTTACCAGTCACTTCTCCCCCTATGGCATCTAAATTTGGTAAATCAGTGTACAGATATTACAGGTTTTTAGGTCTCTGCATGGGTTGAAAAAATTCGGCTATAGTAGCCGGTTTAACTTGAAATATAATACCTCGTACAAATATCCGTAACTATCTTTCCCCAATGATCTCAACATTACTATAGAATTCTCGAACTAAGCATTCATAAGTAGGAACATATAATTTAACATAATGTAACCATCCTCTTGCATTAAGAATTTGACGTACTCCTATGGTCTCAAAATCTTTATAAATAACTGGCCTTTTAGAAAAAAAATAGTTTTAGTCATAAAATTAGCATCATACCAGGCCTGCTGTTCAAAATTTTCAAACATCACCTCGTTGAACATATTTTTCGGTCCTGGTTCTTGTGGAGGTGCTTGAGATTCCTCGGATTGATCTCTTTGTGCCCAACTTGAAGATCCTCTCATTCTTCGTCTTGAATCCATGTTTTTCTTGATTTCTTTTCAAATGCTCCGTTCCACTTGATTCCAATCGGTAGTTAACTTCAAAATGTAATGGGTAAGTGAATAATTGAAACAATTTCGATGAAAAACTGCTAAATGTAGTGGATTTGAGAGAGTTTTCTTTGTGATTCTCGGCTATTTCAAAATTCTGGTTTGAGGGAATGCAGAAATGATCGATTGCATGGAGGAATAGTATTTATATCAGGCTTCACTGTCTGGATGGTTGGGCCACCGTCTGGACGGTTGAAACTTTTGATTTTTCGTTCTTTTTGACTGTATTTTGTTATTTTGCTATTTTGTAATTTATCCTTTGAAATTCTTGCAACACATAATACAATTTTATATATTCTACAAAACTTTGCTAACCACTCTTTTTTTCTTGTCAAAAAAATGGTGGGTTTTTATTTATTTTATTTGTTATTTCATATTTACTGAGTTTCCTAATTAATTTGTAGTTATTTACAAATATTTATAAATATTTACAATGATATATAATTATTAATAATTATGTATATTATGTACAATTTTTCCAAAAATCATATATTCTTTTGATCATACTGATTCAGAGTTAGAACTGTTTGGATCAATATTACCAATGATACAGTTAATTTCATTTCTTACGTATCTTGTTAGCATTAGAGTGGAATAGGATGACATCTTAGGGTACTCCTTACTCTGCTCATACTTAATCCACCGGAGACGATCTAACGCTCGACCTGAAATTGGTTCTGCACACTGATTATATTATCTTAAATGTTGTAAACAACCACATCTTACACAACTACCAAGACGATTTGCTCGTCGGTTTTTTGCAAATGTACTTTTTTCAAATATGAGTCTTGATTGACTTTCAAAATTTTCAAAAATTCTAACTCTTTTGGCTTTTTGCATTGTGACGCCCCTAAAATCGGGGGTCCCGTTGACCACCCGTCAACCTGCGAAAATACTCGTGATTATCGCATAACCCGACATCATGTTTATCACATCCCTATAATCATGATTACAACCCACACAAGGATCCGTGTTTCCTTTTATTTATTTAATCCCATCGAGATTCAATATACCCCAATGTATCTCTTTTAAGATCCATTTATGTCATTGGAACCAAACAACACGTAGCCCAAAAGCATGACAATGCATTCTTAAATTTTCAGATTTTTGGAAGCACTATCGGTAGGTGTTTATTAGACCTACCGGTAGAAATTCTACCTCTAAGCTACCGGTAGCTTTTTTCTACTAGACAGGTACTACCTGTTAGCTACCGATAGTTGTTGCCTGCTGGATAAGTAATACCTGTGAGCTATCAATAGTTGTTGCTTGATGGATAGGTACTACATGTTAGCTACCGATAGTTGTTGCCCAAAATTTTATGTTTCATCAGTTTTTGAATTCCAATCCAATCAAAACCCTTCCAAATTCATCCCAAACATGTATAAAAATATTTTCTACATTATACATGATTCATACAAGTCTATTACAACCCATTTTCATACAATTTACATGTCAAAATGGAATTAAACCAAAAGTTTTACATAAAACTCGATTCTAGAGCCACAACCCGGCTCTTCTTCAACCTTGAGGCCCTGAATATGTGTCATCCACTGGAATATGCCCCGTACGTAAAATGTTTCCCGTATAGGGTGAGCCAACTCCCAGTAGAATATTTCTTACAAGGGCTACTCCCCACCTAAGTGCATATGAATGCATACATGTAACAACACACAACCAATATCCATTCCAATGCAAGAATATGTAATTGATGTTGGAATCTATCATGTCATGCCATGAATTGAGATGAGACTCACTCACGCACATCAACCCAAGCCTTCACCGACTCTCACCACACTATGCAATGCAATTGTAAAACCTTTATCATTGATGAAATGCATCCAATGATCACCTTTAAAACACCAACTATATATTTACAAAACCACTTCATTCATGGATGTTTCCCAGCAAATGAAATCATTAGATAATAAAACCAAGTGTCTATGTTTGGGTAGTAGATTTTGGTGTCGCACCACTGGCTTCACAAACTGATACACTTTTTTGGACTTGCACCGTAGGAAGTGTATAAAACTAGTAGTCGGGCCTTGCACCTGAGGACGTGTCTAGCTCTTCTTGCTATACTCGACACAAGTTTTTCATGCCATGCAACCGTGCGACTCTGTCGGACCTTGGTCCAACGGTACCGAGCCCACTTATCACCCACCTACTTGGTGTTCGATATCAACGATGCACTCACACCCATGAAATGCAATGTGTTTCCATCCATATGCGATGTAATGAATGCCGTGAGCCAAATTAAACACATATCCTGTCCCATATGTAATGGATGCCACATGGACAATTAAACCACACATCTTAACATGTGTCATGACAATTTATATTATAAGCATATAAATTCCATAAATCAATGCAATGTCAATATCTCAATGAGCACATATTAACATTTATTCTCAACACATTTTCTAAGCATGTTATACATCACTATGTCATAACAACTTGATTCACACATAGGCATTTTGGCAGACACCTTCAAGGCAACAATTCATGTTATCACACAAGAGTTTCCACCTCATTCACAAAGCATAATCTATAACATATAGGATACCCAAAATATCAAATTCCAAGAAAATCACACAAGTAATTTCCTATGCCAACATAATTAGGAATTAGTCTAGGCCAAATTTCATACCCATTTCCTCATTTTTCACAACCATGGTGAATGACCTAGGTTATTCCTTATCCTTACCCCATTCCAAATACACCCTAGGTAAGAAAGTGAACCAAATTAGGAGAAACCCTACCTCTTGGAGCGTGATATGAACAACATAAGTTTCTAGGCACCTCCTACACCCCAAAACCTTTGATTTCCCAAATCTCCCCTTTTGGATCTTTGGTAAAATCCCTCATTCTTGGTACGTACGCGTAGCCCTCACTGCGTAGACCAACTTTAACTCTTGGTTGAAGCAATTTTGACCAACGGAGCTTCTTGGATCAAAGGAGAAAGGTTGAAATTTCTATTTTCTCTCTTCTCTCTCTTCTCCATCGTGTGGTGTGATGAACAAGGGTGAGAATATCTGATGTTTTAGATATTTAGCCCTATTTATACTTTTTAATTGTGCGGTCCACATTGTCTCGCTCGTTTATCACTTTCGGGTCCCTTTTTTAACCCGGAACGGCTTCATTTAATTTCGGTTTCAGTTCAAATTAATTTTATTCGAAATTTTATTCAATTATAAGGAAATTTTATAATTTCTATTTTTGGGGACCTTTAAAAGTTCATTCGTCACCCATTTGTCTCGAAAAATATGTAAAATCTGACTATCTCAAAATTCGACGAAAATTGACGTGGTAACTCAATTTCGTGATACTAATCCAACTGTGAAGTCCGTTGCTCCATCCAAAATCTATAGAATTATGCATTGTAATCCCGCATAATAGTGAAAAATTACTATTATGCCCTTTGTCGGAAAAAGTTTAAATTTTTTCGAGTTTTACACTTTTTCCCGGCTTAAAAGAATTTCATCCTCGAAATTCACTTATTCAATCACATGCATATGTAACAGTCACATAATACTACATGACTATAGCATGTACCTCTATCCTCGAATAAGAAAGGATAACTGGTACGAATAGTTTCCTCGCACTCCCATGTTGCCTCCCTCACTCCTCGGTGATGCCACAACACCTTCACTAGCCTCACGGTCTTACCTCGCAAAACCTAATCCCTACTGTCCATAATGCGCACCGGTCCCTCCTCAAAGGTCCCATCAGCATCAACCACAAGTACGGTCCTTGATGGATAATATCTTTGGGTCCTGCCCTTTCGACTCAATCACTCTACTCAGTAGGGAAGGTGTAGCCACCAAACTCCCCAAAGTGCTCTGAGCCTGACCTATGTAGCGTAGCCCAAACTATCCCATAGTCTCGAGCATCTGCCACTCCCGGGAAGCTACACTAGCCAATACTCCCTGTGACTTCCGACTGAGTGCATCAGCCACCACATTTGCTTTACCTGGATGGTAATGCAAAGTGAAGTCATAGTCTTCCAGATATTCTATCCACCTGCGTTGCCTCATGTTGAGATCTCCTTGTGTAAAAATGTACTTTAGACTCTTGTGGTCTGAAAACACCTTGAACTGCTCATCGTATAGATAGTGGCACCAAGACTTCAAGGCAAAGACTATAGCCGCCAACTGCATGTCATGTGTGGGGTAACTCTGCTTGTGGTTCTTTAACTATTGGGAATCATAAGCCACTACCCTCCCGGACTGCATCAAAAAGCATTGAAATTCGTCCTTAGAGGCATCACAATACACTGTGTACCTCTATCCCCTTTCTGGGATAATCAAAATAGGAGCTGAAATAAGCCTCCTCTCCAACTTCTGGAATGCCTTCTCACACGAATTGTTCCACTAAAACTTGACCTCTTTCCAGGTCAACTTTGTCATAGGTGCAGTTAATCGAGAGAAGTCCTCAATGAACCTCCTATAATACCCTACCAATCTCAAAAAATTACATATCTCGAAGACTGACTTTGGTCCCTCCCAACTCATAACAGCCTCAACCTTTTCCGGGTCCACGGATACACCCGAACTCGACACAACATGCCCCAAGAATTTCACATCAGTAAACCCAAATTCACACTTATTGAATTTGGCATACAAATGATGGTCTCTCAAGGCCTAGAGAACAATCCTCAAGTGACCCTCATGCTCCTCCTTAGACTTGGAGTAGATCAAGATGTCGTCAACGAAGACCACAACGAACTGATCTTGGTAGGGTTGGAACACCCTATGCATGAGATCCATGAATGCTGCTGGAGCATTCCACAATCCAAATGGCATCACTATAAACTCAAAAAACCCATATCGCATCCTAAACACCGTCTTTGGGATATCCGCCTCCCTAACCCTCAACTGATGGTAACCGGTGCGGAGATCTATCTTGGAGTAGACCCGCGTCCCTCTTAGTTGATCAAACAAATCGTCAATCATCGGCAAAGGGTATCTATTCTTGATAATAATCCTATTCAACTGTCGGTGGTCTATGCATAGCCGAAGGGTCTTGTCCTTCTTCTTGGCAAACAGCACCGGAGCGCCCTAGGTGAGGTACTCGGCCTAATAAAGCCGATGTCCAACAATTCCTGTAATTAGACTTTGAGTTCTTGCAACTCAGTAGACGTCATTCTTTGCAGAGTTATAGAAATAGGAAAATGTACCAAGGTGCAACTCAATAGTGAAGTCTGCATCCCTATGTGGAGGTAATCCCGGTAGTTCATCCAGAAAAACATCCTCATACTCACAAACCACTCGAGGTAGACCCAACTCCTGTCTCGCCTCATCCTCTAGGGTAAGGCTTGCTAGCTAACTCATCAACTGCCCATGCCATCTAGAGTCGTATACAACTTGGGGTAAAACATCATGCTTATCCCCCTGAAACATGAAATAAATAACGTCTGGTGTGTAGGCAGTGACCCTCTTACGATCATAATCATTGACGACTTAGTGTGCCGTCAACCAGGCCATCCTAAGGATGACATCAAACTCTGACATGTCCATGACGCTAAGGTTCACGGTGAGTAGAAATTCTAAAATCTCAAACTCACAACCCCAACATATCTGATCAACACTCACCCTAACTCATAGGGGAGAACTCACATGCAGTGGCTCTTCGAAGGTTTCAACCTCAAAGCCTAAGTCTTTCACAAAAGATGCAGAAAAAAAAAGAATGAGATGCACTAGAATCAAATAATACTCTTGCCCATAAGCGAGAGAGTAGAAATATACCTTGTATCAATGACTAATTTGTTGGCTCAATTTGAGGTATCATGGCGTAGACACGCCCCTGGGTCCCCGAAGTCCCAGTTTGTGAGCCTTGTCCTCGGCCTCAAACCATACTCTGGCCTATCTGGCTGTATTGTTAAGTAGTAGGGGCCTGTGCAGCACCCTGAGATTGGTATTGGCTCCCCTGACCCGTGGAGTGGTAGGGAGGAACAAACAGAGTCTGTGAACATCGCACTGATGATTGGGATTGGGGTGTCCCATAACTCTGGGATCCCTACCTCTGAGGGTAATTCCGTTTCATGTGTCCAGGCTGGTGGCAATAGAAACATGTTCTCTGCCTTGGCTGGCTAAGAGCCCTGAAGTGTCTCCCACCTTGGAATGATTGACCCTGGCCTTGGCCTTGATAGCCACGACCATGTCCCTAAAACCCTTGCAGAGTAAAAGTCATCTGCTTCTTCCCCGAACTAGAAGAAAAAAGTTGGCTCTCCTTCCTCTTATCTTTAACACCCACCTCCCAGATGTTCCGTGTGTCGTCCACATCTCTCTCAATGGCCATAATAGTCTCGACCATCAAGTCCAAGTCTTGTAAGAGAAGACCTACAATTTTTCCCCAGATGGACAATTTGAGGCCATCCTCAAACTTTCTCACTTTGGCCATGTCTGTGGCCACATACTCATCGGTGAAATGGGCTAATTCAGTGAACTTAGCCACATATTTGAGCACCGTCATCATCTCTTATTTCAAGTCTAGGAACTCCCGAGCTTTTGCATGTCGGGCAGACGTCGTGGAGCATTTGCCCATGAAGAACTCATAGAACTCTTCCCATGTCGTTGCCTCCAAGTTCCTTGAGTCTTTCATCCAATCCCACCACACTTGGGTTTCTCCCTCTAACTGGAATGCAGCTAGCTTTATCTTAGTGGCATCGAAGGTGATCTCCATAGCCTCTAAGATCTTACCGACTTGTCAGAACCAATGATCAACTACCATCGGGTCCCCTCCTCCCATGAAGGTTGGAGGATGATGTGCCTTGAACCTCTGGAGGTTACTTGGCCTTCCTTGGCTCACAATTGCACTAGCCTATGCAATGGTGGTAGCCGCAGCACTCACCTATGCAACGGTAGCAGTCGCAGTACCAATAGCCTCTATAAAGGCTTGTTGGTCAAAGACTGGTGGTGGATGGTTGTTGTTCCACCCACCGCCTCGGCGTCCTCTTTCTCGATTAGCCATCTACATATGTCAGATAGCAATAGAGTCTTACATAGTATCCCAAAATGGGGATCAAGTTTAAATTTTGAGATTTCTCTCCTTGTCTAACTAGTAGAGCATGTGTCAACCACTAATAGACATCAACACCACGAACCATGCCATTCATTATTTTTTGAAGCCCAAGGTTATGTTTTCTAACCCTAGTGTTTCTCCTTTCCATATACACTTTACCATGCATATAATTCATGTAACAAGTAGCACATAACTTGTAGCAAGTAGAGCATATAACATGAAATGCATATCGAATGCAATGGTTTAGACCCATGCCCATTAAGCCCTAGGTAAATCGTATATCTAAGCTTTTGATACCAAGCTATGACACCCTAAAATCCGGGGGTCCGTTGATCACCCATCAACCCGTGGAATGCTTGTAGATATCATATAACTCGATGCCACACCGTTGGGTCCCATTTACCGGGATCCATAATTTAACAAGCAATTGGGTAGAGTCTCCTTTGTACGGGGAGCTTTACCCAAAACTTAATACATTAACATGACCCATCTGAGGCCCGATATAACTCAATCACTGCACCGAATCCATTTATGAGTAAAAATTGACCACATCGGCTCCATTCATCCATACTCATATAAAAATATGCAAGGTTATATTAAAAACAGTCCATATGAGTTCAATTACAATTCTCTTACATAAAATTACATGCCAAAACTAGGTTGCTCGAAAAGTTTTACAAAAGGAGTTATAAAAGCCACAAGTCGGCTTTCTTCAGCCTTGTGGCCCTGAATGAGAGCCGTCCATTGACGTATATCCCGCACTTGAAATGTTTTCCTGTATAGGGTGAGTCATGCCCAGTAGAGTAAGTCCTACAGAGGCTATTCCCCACCAAAGTGCACGTGCAATATTCACCATTCACACAACTATTTCAAACAAGAATATACATGTTCATGTTGGAATCTACCATGTCATGCCATGAATGAAATGAGATTCACTCACGCACATCAACCCGAGCCTTCACCGACTCACTCCACACTATGCAATGCAAGTGTAAAAATCCTTGTCATTAATGAAATACATCCAATGATCATCTTTGAAGATAAAAACCAAGTGTTTATAAAACCAATTCATTTCTGGATGTTTCCAACCGAATGAAACATTTATAAAACCAAAAACCATGTGTGTTTATTTGGGTAGTGGACTTTTGGTGTTGCACCGCCGGCTCCATACACCGATACACTTTTTTGGACATGCATCGTAGGAAGTGTATAAACCAGTAGCCGGGCCTTGCACCCGAGGGGGGATCTATCCCTTCTTGCTATACACGACACAAGTTTTTCATGTATGTAACTATACGACTCAGTAGGATATTCAACCCCACTTTTTTGAGCCCACCCATCAAAATACCAAGTATGGTTCAAGTCGCATAGTTGAATATCCTACTGAGTCGCATAGTTGCATACATGAAAAACTTGTGCCGGGTATAGCAAGAAGGTATAGATCCCCCCTCGGGTGCAAGGCCCGGCCACTAGTTTATACACTTCCTGCGGTGCAAGTCTAAAAAAGTGTATCGGTGTGTGGAGCCGGCGGTGCAACACCAAACATCTACTACCCAAATAAACACACATGGTTTTTGGTTATATAAATGATTCATTTGATGGGAAACATCCAAAAATGAATTTTTTTTATAAACACTTGGTTTTTATCTTCAAAGATGATCATTGGATGTATTTCATCAATGATAAGGATTTTTACATATGCATTGCATAGTGTGGAGTGAGCCAGTGAGGGCTTGGGTTGATGTGCATGAGTGAATCTAATTTCATTCATGGCATGGCATGATAGATTCCAACATGAACATGTATATTCTTGTTTGGAAGGATTGTGTGAATGGTGAATGTTGTATGTGAACATTGCACGTGCACTTAGGTGGGGAATAGCCTCTGTAGGACTTACTCTACTGGGCGTGACTCACCCTATATGGGAAAATATTTTAGGCTCGGGATAAACGCCAATGGACAGCTCTCATTCGGGGCCACAAGGGTGAAGAAAGCCGACTTGTGGCTTTTATAACTCCTTTTGTAAAACTTTTGGAGCAAACTAGTTTTGACATGTAATTTTATGTAAGAGAGTTGTAATTAAACTCATATGGATTGTTTTTAATATAACCTTGCATGTTTTTATATGAGTATGGATGAATAGAGCCGGTGTGATCAATTTTTACTCATAAAGGGATCCGGTGCGGTCATTGTATTATATTGGGCCTCGGATGGGTCATGTTAATGTATATTGTACAGGTTAAGTTTTGGGTAGAGCTCCCCATACAAAGGAGACTCTGCTCATTTTTTTGTTAAATTATGGATTCTGGTAAATGGGACACAACGGTGTGACATCGAGTTATATGATATTCAGAGGCATTCCACGGGTTGATGGGTGATCAACGGACCCCCGGATTTTGGTGTGTCACATGCATGATCAATGCATGGATATCTTTTGGAAGATGACACAGTAGAATTAAACTTAACCAAAATAGATTTTCGTCCATTGTACATAAATTTAATTTTTTTTAACAGACTCTCTATCCAATTCTTTAACGTCTGCCAGTCATAAAGACAAACAAATTTAAAACATAATCAATACTTTAAATAAAATTAATAAATTTACACTCATAGCTCCCCAACTTAATTTAAATATTATTTGAAATGTAAAAACAATGATAATCATCATTGATAGGAAAACCCGACAATCTGTTGTTGTTTCATCAATTGGGATATCTGGCTGTACTCAAGAGATACTATGCCAAATAAATTACAATTCATTAGTAATTTTTTTGAGATTTAAACAATAATTTACTTTTCAGAGTATATAAACAGGATCAAAAAGTTATACAATAGTTATATCTTGAGTAAATCCCTTCATAATATGGTTTAAGTCTTTGACCATTGACTTTAAAGATATTTTCAATTAATAAATTTTCAATTTCAATTGCTCCATAGTCAAAAACTTGGTTGACAATATATGGACCTGTCCATATTGTTCTTAATTTTGCAGGAAATAAACGAAGATTTGCATTATACAATAGAATTTTTTGAGATGGTTCAGAAGATTTTTCGCATGATATTTTTATCATGAAAAATTTTTGTCCTTGATTTTTCAATTTTTGCATTTTCATAAGCTTCATTTCTTAATTAGTCTAACTCCTTTATTTGAAGTTTGCGAGCTACTCTATCTTTTTCCATATCAAAATTCATCATTTTGATTACCTAATATGCTCGATGTTCTAATTCTATAGGCAAGTGACATGGTATTCCATATATTAACCGATAAGGAGACATCCCTAAAATAGTTTTATATGTAGTACGGTAAGCCCAAAGCGCATCAGTCAACCTTAAGGACCAATCTTATGATTTGGATTTACTATTTTCTCTAAAATATATTTTATCTCCCTGTTAGATAATTCGGCTTGTCCACTTGTATGTGGATGATATAGAGTGGATATTTTATGTGAAATTGAGTATTTTTTCATAAGATTTTTAAAAAATTTATTACAAAAATGTAATCTACCGTCACTTATAATGGTCCGAGGAATTCTAAATCTGGACAAAATATTTTCGTTCAAAAACTTAATCACTATTCTGTGATCATTCTTTCTACATGGAATTGTCTCTACCCATTTAGAGACATAGTTGACTGCAACCAAAATATACAGATATCCAAAATATGGGGAAAATGGACCCATAAAATAGATGCCCCAATAATAAAAAATTTTGATAATTAAAATATGGTTTAAAGGCATCATATTTCTTTTTAAAATATTTTCCATCTTTGACATCTGTCACAACTTAAACAAAAGATATGAACATCTTTAAAAAGAGTTGGCCAATAAAATCTACACTGTAGAATTTTAGCAGTGGTTTTCTTTGAAGCAAAATGACCTCGACAAGCTTCAGAGTGACAAAATTGAATTACCTATTCTATTTCATGATTAGGTACACAGCGCCTTATGATTTGATCTTTACAATATTTAAATAGATAAGGATCTTCCAATAAAAAGTTACGTACCTCACTTAGAAACTTATTTCTATCAGAGCAACTATAATTAGAAAGAATAGTAACAGTAGCTAAATAATTAGCTATATCTGCCTACCATGGTATTTCTGTTACTGCTAAGAGTTGTTCATCTGGAAAGATTTCTCTAATTAGAGTTGCTTCTTCTTTTATTTCATAATTTAGCCTTGACAAGTGATCTGCTACTACATTCTCTACTCCTTTCTTTGTGACACCCCAAATTCATGGGGTCCGTTAATTTCCCATCAACCCATGGAATGCCCGTGGATACCGTATAACTCGATATCGCACCGTTGTGTCCTATTTACCGGGATCTATAATTTAAAGAAATTAGGGCAGAGTCTCCTTTGTACGGGAAGCTCTACCCCAAAACACAATCTGTGCAATCAACATTTACATGACCCATCCGAGGTCCAATATAATACCATAACCACACAGGGTCCATTTTATACGTAAAACTTGACCACACCGGGTCCAATCATCATATTTATATCAAAATATGCAAGGTTATATTAAAATAGTCCATATAGACTCTATTACAATTCCTTTACACATTACATGCCAAAATTTAATTACAAATCTACTTTTACAAAAAAAATGGATTGAAAGCCACAAGTCGGCTTTTCTTCAACCATGTGACCCTGATTGTGAGCTGTCATTTGGTGCATGACCCACACCTGAAATGTTTCCCGTATAGGGTGAGCCAATGCCCAGTAGAATAATCCCTACAGAGGCTATTCATCACCTAAAATGCATATGCAATGTATAAATGCAACATTTCACAACAAGTATTCCCTCCAACAATAACTTATAATACAATGTTGGAAAATCATGATGCCATGCCAAGTAAGGAGATAAAACTCACTCATGTATGCTATCCCGAGCCCACACCGACTCCCACAACACAATGCGACACTTACGTGTAAAACAAACGTCTTTGATGAAACACATCCAAAGATCATTTTGAAATCAACCATATGTCATAAAACTAATTCATTCTTGGATGTTTCCCATCAAATGAATAATTTATATATCAAAATCATGTGCCTTTATGGGGTATCGGATTCAGGAATCGCACCTCCGGCTCCGTACGCCGTTACACTTTTCTGGAATTTCACCGCCGGTAAGTGTATGAACCAAGTGGCCGGGTTTTTCACCCGAGGGAGTGTCTAGCCCTACTTGCTATACCCGACACAAGTTTTCTTATGCATGTCACCGTGCGACTCCGTAGGACGTTCCATCCCAATTTTCCGAGCCTATCATCAAGCACCAATGTTGGTGTTGATCACCCCATGCAACCCTACACCCACACTCATGCATGTAACCCATGAATGTGATGTTAATTCCATGTCCATATTGCAATGCATGCCAAATGACAATTTTTACATATCATTGTATACCATGGCAATTAATATCATTTGCATATAATCACATAACCATTTCAAGTTCAATATATCCAAGAGCATATATCAACACTCCATCAACATGATAACACATAATACATGCTAATATTACATTTCATTCACAAGGCATAATATAAAACACAAAGCATGCCCACATGATCCCAATTTCCAAGGGATTGCATAAATACTTCCATATACCAAAATCAAGCCAAGATTTTATATGGATCATTCAAACAAAATAAAAATCAGAATATATGATTTTTTATATAACCAATTATCTAAACATTCAAGAAATCACAAACTAGCACTTTCTAACTACCAATTCACACTAGAATTGATCCTACCCATTTCCATAGCACCAATCATAATGGAAAAATATTAGAAATACCCAAAACAGCCCACATGAACCCTATGGACACCTTAGGTTAGAAATAGGTCCGAGTAGGAGGAACCCTACCTCTTGAAGCGTAAAGAATTTGTAGGAAGCCTCAAGAACAAGATTGAACTCCAAAGCTTAGATTTCTCCAAAATCCTCCCTTTGAATCTTTGGTGAAAATCTTTGTTTTTTGTACCCACGCGTAGCTCTCGTCGCGTAGATCGACTTTAATTCTTGGCCCGACGAATTCCGACCGACGGAACTCCGAGAATCGGCGAAAGAAAGCTTGAAGAATTATATTTTTTTCTTCTTTGCTCTTGGGTCTGATCCAGCCGGCCAAATGATTTTCAGATATTTGCCCACTTTTATACTTTCTAAACACTTGGCCCTCGTCGCGCCAAGTGTCGTCCTTTGTCCGGGTCCGTTTTCATCCCGAAACGATTAAATTTCGTACCGATTTAAGCTCAAAATATTTTATATGAACTTTATTTAAAATATTTTTCAAATTTTCAAATTTTTATAAAAATTTCGTTTTTAGGGGTCATCGAACACCCGTCACCTCGAAAAACGTGAAAAATCTGACTATCTCAGAATTCGACGAAATTTGTCTGGGTAACTAGATTTCGTGAGACGAATCCAACGGTGAGGTCCGTTTCATCATCCGAGGTCTATAAAAATACCAGTTTTTTTAACCCACACTATAATGGCAAATTACCATTTTGCCATTTTTTTTTCAGAAAAAGTTAAAATTTTTCCCGGGTTTCACATTCTTCCTCCCTTAAAAGAATTTCGTCCCCGAAATTCACATACACATGCACATACAATCACATGCATATACAACAGTCAATTAATGCTAAATGACCAGAAGAATGTACCTCCATCCTCGAACAAGAAAGGATAACTAGTACGGACAGTGTCCTCGCGCTCCCATGTCGCCTCCTCTACTCCTCGATGCTGCCACAACACCTTCACTAGCCGCACGGTCTTGCCTCGCAAAACCTGTTCCCGGCTATCCATGATGCGCACCGGTCCCTCCTCGAAAGTCCCATCAGCATCAACAACAAGCTCTCCCCAATCCACCACATGAGTCGGATGGGGGTGTACTTCCGAAGCATAGAGACATGGAATACTGCATGAACACCCGATAGATTTGGCGGTAATGCCAACCGGTAAGCAACTGTACCCACTCTCTCAAGTACCTCGAAGGGCCCGATGTATCTCGGTGACAGCTTCCCCCGCTTACCAAACCGGACCACTCCTCTCTTAGGCATAACCTTCAAGAAGACATGATCTCCCACCTCAAACTCTAGAGGTCGCCGCCGTCTATCAGCATAACTCTTTTGCCGGCTTTGAGCCGTGAGAAGACGCTTCCGAATCAAGTCCACCTTCTCCGAGGTGTCTCTGATCAATTCCGGACCCGTAGAAGACCTCTCTCCTACCTCCGTCCAACAAACCGGAGAACGACATGGCCTCCCATATAGTGCCTCATAGGGTGCCATCTCTATGCTCGCCTGGTAACTGTTATTGTATGCGAACTCCACCAAGGATAAGTGATCTTCCCAGCTACCCTTAAGATCTAGGACGCATGCCCGTAGCATGTCCTCTAAAGTCTGGATAGTCCTCTCAGACTGACCGTCTGTCTGGGGATGAAAAGCAGTGCTCATCATTAATTGTGTCCCCATGGCTCGCTGGAAACTCTCCCAAAAATGAGCCGTAAACCTGGGATCCCGGTCCGATACAATAGATACAGGTACTCCATGCAGCCGGACAATCTCCCGTATATACAACCTGCAGAATTCCTCCAATGTGAAGGTCATCCGCACAGCCAAAAAGTGTGCCGACTTAGTAAGCCGGTCCACTATCACCCACACCGCGTCATGACCCCGCGATGTCCGTGGCAAATGGGTCACAAAATCCATCGTGATATGCTCCCACTTCCACTCAGCTACCTCCAAAGGCTGGAGTAATCCCGCTGGTCTCTGGTGTTCAGCCTTAACCTGCTGACACGTGAGACATCGACTGACAAAATCGCCAACCTGCCTCTTCATTCCACTCCAGTAATACTGGCGACGAAGATCATGATACATCTTCGTGCCCCCTGGATGAACTGCAAAACGGGAGCAATGAAACTCCCTAAGGATCTCCTTCCTCAGATCTGCCAATTGAGGAACCACAACCCTTCCTCGATATCGAAGACTACCATCTGAGTGAGTAGCCCAGCCCTCGTCACCCATACCTGCCTGTACACGGTCCCGGATGGACAATAGCTCCGTGTCCTGACTCTGGGACTCAATCACCCTGCTCAGTAGAGACGGTATAGTCACCAAACTCCCCAAAGTACCCTGAGCCTGACCCATATAACATAGCCCGAACTGTCCCACAGTCTCGAGCATCTGCCACTCCCGGGAAGCTACACTAGCCAAAACTCTCCGTGACCTTCGGCTAAGTGCATCAGCCACCACGTTTGCCTTACCAGGATGGTAATGCAAAGTGAAGTCATAGTCCTCTAAATACTCCATCCACCGGCGTTGCCTCATGTTGAGGTCCCGCTGTGTGAAAATATACTTCAAACTCTTGTGGTCCGAAAATACTTCAAACTGCTCACCATACAGGTAGTGACGCCAAGCCTTCAAGGCAAAGACAATGGCTGCTAACTCCATGTCATGTGTGGGGTAATTCTGCTCGTGATTCTTTAGCTGTCGAGAACCATAAGCTACTACCCTCCCAGACTGCATCAAAACACATCCCAGCCCGTCCTTCGAGGCATCACAATAGACCGTGTACCTCTGTCCTCGTTCTGGAACTATCAGAATAGGAGCTGAAGTAAGCCTCTTCTTCAACTCTTGGAATGCATTCTCACAAGAATCATTCCACACAAACTTGACATCTTTCCGGGTCAACTTCGTCATAGGTGCAGCCAATCGAGAGAAATCCTCAATAAACCGCCGGTAATACCCCGCCAATCCCAAGAAACTACGTATCTCGAAGACTGACTTCGGTCTCTCCCAATTCATAACTGCCTCAACCTTCTCCGGGTCCACGGATACACCCGAAGCCGACACCACGTGTCCCAGAAATTTCACCTCAGTAAGCCAGAATTCACACTTGCTGAACTTGGCATATAACTGATAATCTCTCAATGTCTGGAGAACAATTCTCAAGTGACTCTCATGCTCCTCCTCAGACTTGGAGTAGATCAAGATGTCATCAACAAAAACCACAACAAATTGATCTAAATAGGGTTGGAACACCCTGTGCATGAGGTCCATGAATGCCGCTGGAGCATTGGTCAATCCAAATGGCATCACTGTGAACTCGAAATGCCCATACCGCGTTCTGAACGCCGTCTTAGGAATATCTTCCTCCCTAACCCTCAACTGATGGTAACCGGTTCGAAGATCTATCTTGGAATAGACCCGTGCCCCCCTCAGCTGATCAAACAAGTCATCAATCCTCGGCAAAGGGTACCTATTCTTGATAGTGACCCTATTCAACTTTCGGTAATCAATACACAACCGAAGAGTCTTATCTTTCTTCTTAGCAAACAGAACCGGAGCGCCCCAAGGTGAAGTGCTCGGTCTAATAAACCCCTTGTCCAACAATTCTTGCAATTGTACCTTGAGTTCTTGCAACTCAGTAGGCGCCATCCTGTGTGGTGTCATAGAGATGGGAGATGTATCGGGATGCAACTCTATAGTGAAGTCCACATCCCTATGTGGAGGTAATCCCGGTAGTTCATCCAGAAAAATATCCTCATAATCACACACAACCCGAGGTAGACTTAACTCCTGCCTCGCCTCGTCTTCAAGGGTAAGGCTTGCTAGCCAACCCATCAGCTGCCCGTGCCATCTGGAGTCATATACTGCTTGGGGTAAAGCATCGTGCTTATCCCCTTGAAACATGAAACAAACCCCATCCGGTGTGTAAGCAGTGACTCGCTTTCGATCACAATCAATGACGACTCGGTGTGCCGCCAACCAATCCATCCCAAGGATCACATCGAACTCCGACATGTCCATGACCCGAAGGTCCATAGTGAGTAGAATCCCTGAGATCTCCAACTCACACCCCCGACATATCTGATCAACCTTCACCCTAGCACCTAGGGGAGAACTCACATGCAATGGCTCTTTCAAGGTCTCAACCTCTAAGCCCAAGTCATCCACACAAGATGCAGCAATAAATGAATGAGATGCACCAGAATCAAATAACACTCTAGCCCATAAGCGGGAAAGTAGAAATGTACCATGTATCACCGACGGATCTGCCGGCCCAGTCTGTGGCATCATGGCGTAGACACGCCCCGGAGTCCCTGAAGTCCCGGCTTGTGAGCCCTGGCCTCTTCCTCGACCCATTCCTTGGCCCATCTGGCCAGCTTGCGGTGTCCCTGCACGAGAAATAGTAGGGCCTTGTGCTGCACCCTGAAACTGGTACTGGCTGCCCTGACCCGTAGTAGGGTAGTGAGGAGCATACTGCGTCTGTGGTTGCCCCACTGAAGTCTGAGATTGCGACGACCCATGACCCTGGGATCCCTGCCTCTGAGGACAATCCCTCTTCATGTGACCCGGTTGGTGGCAATGATAGCAAGTCCTCTGGCCAACCTGGTAGGAAGGTCTCTGATTTCTCCCACCTTGGGAGGATTGACTTTGGCCTTGGCCTTGGCCTTGATAACTGCGGCCCTGTACCTGAAATCCTTGTGGAGTAGAAGTCATTTGCTTCTTCCTCGAGCTAGAAGAAGAGGATTGACCTTCCTTCTTCTTGTCTTTTGCACTAGACTCCCGGATGCTCCTTGCGTCATCCACCTCTCTCTCAATGGCCAAAGCTGTGGTGACCATCAAGTCGAAGTCTTGTAGTAAAAGACCGACGATTTTACCCCGGATGGATAACTTCAGCCCATCCTCAAATTTTCTAACCTTGGCCATATCTGTGGCCACATATTGGTCAGCGAAACGTGCTAACTCAGTGAATTTAGCCACGTATTCCATCACTGACATCGTTCCTTGCCTCAGATCTAGGAACTCCCGGGCCTTTGCATGCCTCGCAGTCGCCGGGAAGTATTTCCCCATGAAAAGTTCCTGGAACTCTACCCATGTCATGGCCTCCAAGTTCTTGGAGTCTTTCACCCAATCCCACCATACTTGGGATTCCCCCTCCAACTGGAATGTAGCTAGAGTTATCCTGGTGGCGTTAGAGGTGATCTCCATTGCCCTCAAGATCTTGTCAACCTGCCGGAACCAATGATCAGCTACCATCGGGTCCGCCCCTCCCATAAAGATCGGCGGTTGATGTGCCTTGAACTTCTGGAGATGACTGGAGCCTCCTTGGCCCCCACTTGTACCCGTCTGTGCAACAGTAGCGGCCGTAGCACTAGCTTGTGCAATGGTAGCCGCCGCTGCACCAATAGCCTCCATGAAGGCTTGTTGGTCAAAGGCCGGTGGTGGTTGGTTATTGCTTCCGCCTACCACCTCTGCCTCGGCCGCGTCCTCTTCCCTTCCTCTATTTTCCATCTACACACATGTCAAATAGAAACAGAGCATTTACTTAGTATCCCAAGATAGAAGTCAAGTATTTAAACTTGGAGATTTTCCACCTTGTTTCACTAGTAATGCGTGTGCCACCTACTAGTAGACATTTACACATAAAACTATACCATTCATTCCTTTTTTTTTTGAACCCAAGGTTATGTTTTCTAACCCTAGTGTTTGTTTTTTTTTTTTGTTCATGTGCCTTTTACCATGCATATCATTCACATAATCACTTAGCAAGTAATCATGTTTCACATAACACGTTGCACAAAACATGTAACAATTTAAGCACATAAGATGAGATGCACAATGCATGCAATGGTCTAGTCCCAATGCCCAACAAGCCTTAGGTAAATCGTATAACCTAGGCTATGATACCAAGCTGTGACACCCCAAATTCATGGGGTCCGTTAATTTCCCATCAACCCACGGAATGCCCGTGGATACCGTATAACTCGATATCGCACCGTTGTGTCCTATTTACCGGGATCTATATTTAAAGAAATTCGGGCAGAGTCTCCTTTGTACGGGAAGCTCTACCCCAAAACACAATCTGTGCAATCAACATTTACATGACCCATCCGAGGTCCAATATAATACCATAACCACACAGGGTCCATTTTATACGTAAAACTTGACCACATCGGGTCCAATCATCATATTTATATCAAAATATGCAAGGTTATATTAAAACAGTCCATATAGACTCTATTACAATTCCTTTACACATTACATGCCAAAATTTAATTACAAATCTACTTTTACAAAAAAAATGGATTGAAAGCCACAAGTCGGCTTTTCTTCAACCATGTGACCCTGATTGTGAGCTGTCATTTGGTGCATGACCCACACCTGAAATGTTTCCCGTATAGGGTGAGCCAATGCCCAGTAGAATAATCCCTACAGAGGCTATTCATCACCTAAAATGCATATGCAATGTATACATGCAACATTTCACAACAAGTATTCCCTCCAACAATAACTTATAATACAATGTTGGAAAATCATGATGTCATGCCAAGTAATGAGATAAAACTCACTCATGTATGCTATCCCGAGCCCACACCGACTCCCACAACACAATGCGACACTTACGTGTAAAACAAACGTCTTTGATGAAACACATCCAAAGATCATTTTGAAATCAACCATATGTCATAAAACTAATTCATTCTTGGATGTTTCCCATCAAATGAATAATTTATATATCAAAATCATGTGCCTTTATGGGGTATCGGATTCAGGAATCGCACCTCCGGCTCCGTACGCCGTTACACTTTTCTGGAATTTCACCGCCGGTAATGTATGAACCAAGTGGCCGGTTTTTCACCCGAGGGAGTGTCTAGCCCTACTTGCTATACCCGACACAAGTTTTCTTATGCATGTCACCGTGCGACTCCGTAGGACGTTCCATCCCAATTTTTTGAGCCTATCATCAAGCACCAATGTTGGTGTTGATCACCCCATGCAACCCTACACCCACACTCATGCATGTAACCCATGAATGTGATGTTAATTCCATGTCCATATTGCAATGCATGCCAAATAACAATTTTAACATATCATTGTATACCATGACAATTAATATCATTTGCATATAATCACTTAACCATTTCAAGTTCAATATATCCAAGAGCATATATCAACACTCCATCAACATGATAACACATAATACATGCTAATATTACATTTCATTCACAAGGCATAATATAAAACACAAAGCATGCCCACATGATCCCAATTTTCGAGGGATTGCATAAATACTTCCATATACCAAAAATCAAGCCAAGATTTTATATGGATCATTCAAACAAAATAAAAATCAGAATATATGATTTTTTATATAACCAATTATCTAAACATTCAAGAAATCACAAACTAGCACTTTCTAACTACCAATTCACACTAGAATTGATCCTACCCATTTCCATAGCACCAATCATAATGGAAAAATATTAGAAATACCCAAAACAGCCCACATGAACCCTATGGACACATTAGGTTAGAAATAGGTCCGAGTAGGAGGAACCCTACCTCTTGAAGCGTAAAGAATTTGTAGGAAGTCTCAAGAACAAGATTGAAGTCCAAAGCTTAGATTTCTCCAAAATCCTCCCTTTGAATCTTTGGTGAAAATCTTTGTTTTTGGTACCCACGCGTAGCTCTCGTCGCGTAGATCGACTTTAATTCTTGGCCCGACGAATTCCGACCGACGGAACTCCGAGAATCGGCGAAAGAAAGCTTGAAGAATTATATTTTTTTCTTCTTTGCTCTTGGGTCTGATCCAGCTGGCCAAATGAAGAGCAAATATCTGATTTTCACCTATTTTCCACTTTTATACTTTCTAAACACTTGGCCCTTGTCGCGCCAAGTGTCGTCCTTTGTCCGGGTCCATTTTCATCCCGAAACGATTAAATTTCGTACCGATTTAAGCTCAAAATATTTTATATGAACTTTATTTAAAATATTTTTCAAATTTTCAAATTTTTATAAAAATTTCATTTTTAGGGGTCATCGAACACCCGTCACTTCGAAAAACGTAAAAAATCTGACTATCTCAGAATTCGACGAAATTTGTCTGGGTAACTAGATTTCGTGAGACGAATCCAACGGTGAGGTCCGTTTCATCATCCGAGGTCTATAAAAATACCAGTTTTTTTAACCCACACTATAATGTCAAATTACCATTTTGCCATTTTTTTTTCAGAAAAAGTTAAAATTTTTCCCGGGTTTCACGTTCTTAGCTTTGATGATTAAATCAAATTCTTGTAGTAACAATATCCAACGTAGGAGATGTGGTTTAGCATCTTTTTAGTAAGTACGTATTTTAAAGCTGCATGATTGATAAATACAACAATTGATCATCCAACCAGATATGAATGAAATTTATCTAATGCAAATACGACAACAAGTAGTTCTTTTTCTATAGTTGAATAGTTTATTTGCGCATCATTTAGAGTTTTACTTGCATACTATATAACATAAGGTTTTTTCTATTTTCTTTGCCCTAGTACAGCTCCTACTGCATAATCACTTGCATCACACATTATTTCAAAAGGTAATGACCAGTCAGGAGGTTGCATGATAGGTGCATAAATAAGCATATTTTTTAATTTATCAAATGATAGTTGACATATTTTATTCCATTCGAATAGTATATCTTGACATAACAGATTACGTATAGGCTTGGCTATTAAACTAAAATTTTTTATAAATCTTTTGTAAAATCCTGCATGACCAAAAAATTAGCGAATATCTTTTACTCTTTTTGGTGAAGGCAGATTAGCAATCAGATCAATTTTTTATTTATCAACTTCAATTCCTTTTTAGACACTATATGACCAAGAACAATACCTTGTGTAACCACGAAATGACATTTTTCCCAATTTAAAACAAGGTTTGTTTCTTCATATCAAATGAGCACTTGTTACAGATTTCTTGACATATATGAAACGAATCCCCATAAACTGAAAAATCATCCATAAAGACCTAGATATGGTTCTACTATATCACTGAATATACTTAACATACAATGTTGAAAAGGTAGCTGCAGCGTTACATAGTCCAAAAGACATTCTTTTATATGCAAAACTGCCAAAAGGACATGTAAATGTAGTTTTTTCTTGATCATCTATCGCAATTTCAATTTGATTATAAGCAAAATATCCATCTAGAAAATGGTAATATGCACGACCAGCTATTCTTTCTAAGACTTGGTCAAGAAAAGACAATGGAAAGTGATATTTTTTGCTGAGTGAATTTAGCTTTTGATAGTCAATACATACACGCCAACCTATAATTGTATGCATTGGGACTAATTCATTTTCTTTATTTTGTATTACAGTAACACCAGACTTCTTTGGAACCACTTGTGTTGTAATACCCCGTATTTTCTTTTATATATGTATATAGATATATAGTAAATAATTGTGGCAAAAAAAATGTGGATATATGTAGTGATGTGTGTTTGAATTTGGTAGATTGAAAAAGTAGAGATTTAAAATGTTAGTGAAAATAATAGTTGAAATTTGGTTTTAATAAGTGAAAATATGAAATTTTAGGTCCTAGAACTTGTATTAAATAGGTTTTGTGTAGAAATATGTGTTGGAGAGGTTTGAGATGGATTTGGTTGGCTTAGGAATAGATTGGAAATGGAAAAGGGACGAAGACAGGCTGTGAACAGTGCACTGCTGCAACTTCAAGCTCGATTTAGACTTTGATGCAGTCAATGCCTCTCAAAACTCAAAACATGAAAGTTTTAGAGCTCTTTCGTATCATTCCATAGCATCTTGAATCATCTCAATCAGAGTTTGGATGAGATAGTCATGCTCAGATAACGTAATGATGTCGAAATAGTCCAATTAGCTTCGTTTTGCATTTAATGTCTCCATTTTCATCCTAAATCAAAATATAAGAATAATGAGTACTTTTAGGCTTCAAATAAGTATAAAAGTCTTTAAGAAATACCCTTTATCACCTTTTATTTGCAAACATCGCAAAACTTCATTAATAGTCGATTCAAATGAGTAAAATAGAAATTTTAGTGTTCCGGGTGTACGTTGACTTGGGTTTTGAGATAAATCATAAAAATAAATATTTTTAGGTTAAAATAACATTAAAAATTATCCAGAACGTCGACAAACCTTAGGGTAGTCATATGGATCAAATTGGAGATTCTTAGTGATAAAACCGTAAATTTGGAGAAATCCAAAACAGCATGTGAACAGTATTTTTCGGGGCTGTTATGTTTTAAACTCATTTTCATCTCATTTTCTCTCATTTCCTTCACTCCCCTCACATCCCCACACCTCTTGAAACCCTAGAGAGCATTAGAGAAGAAGAAAGGAAGGGAAAAACAAGAGATTCAAGGGATTCAAGATCAAATATTCTTGTTCTTCACACCAAAGCTAAGGATTCAAGGTAGGGGTTTTCTCTCATTCACTTACATTGAGGCTAGGGTATTTATATATGTATGTTTTGGCTATCAATGGTATATATATGCTATGGAATCATCCTCTCTTAGGCTGTTTGCAAGGATTACATGTTTTGAACAAAGTAGGGTTTAATACCCATGAAATCTCCTTTCTAGTTTTAAAACCCTAATTTTTGGAGAGTGATGTATTTCCTTCCTAAATGCTTTTTTTATTATGGATTTCGAAACCTCAGTGCTTTGTGTTGGGTAGAAAAATGATGTTATTGTGATTTCATGTATTTTCTTAGTTGGTTGTGGAATTGTTATATGATATATTTTGGGGATTTTGGATAGATGCTTGTAAATTGAGATAAATGTTGGAATTGTATACTTGGTTGGGTTGTTTGTGATGCACATGAGTGAGAGGTTTCTTGTAAGGATGCTCACCCCTTCCCAAGAGGTTCCCAGTAAGGATGCTTGGAAAATAATGTAGTTATTGGTGAGAGCTTCCATGTAAGGATGCTCATCCATTTTCAAGAGGTTCCCGGTAAGGATGCTTGAGAATCAAAGGCGACCTAAAGGCAGGTGGAGGTTATCACAAAGTATGCCACCTACCAAAAGAATTGTTGGGAATTGGTTATGACAATTAATGGTTATTATTTGTATGTGGTGCTCGTTTATTCTTTTCAGTAATGTTTTTAAATAAACTTGAGATCCTTTTTAAATGTCACTGCTTTATTTCAAATGATGTATCTATGTTAGTTAAAATTGAGACTGACTATTTTAAATGCTTTTCTAAGCCTTGTATCGGTTTGGGAGAATTTTTCTACAGAGCTTCATGCTCACCCCGTATCGCTAAAATTTTTCAGATTACCTATTTGAGGAGTAGGACGTAAGGGTCGTGGAGCCCGCTACTTGGGAGACTCCACTGGACGGGAGTGTGGATCCCGAGGTGGACACATAGAGCGACCTCCTTTCCTTTTGTACTAGACTAGGACATTCTTTTGGAACGTTGTGTAGTGTAGCTTCTTTTGTTTATTCCGCTGCACTTTTTTAATTAATTTTTGAGATGTAATAGTCATGACTTGGGCTTATTCTTTTGGATAATGTTGTAAATATTCGTGGATGACAACTGAAGTCTTGTTTCTTAAGGGATTATATTAGTGCTCTCATAATATGAATGATTTTAGAATGTAATGTTGTCCAGGGTGTGTTTTGGGGAGTTACATGTGTAGGGCTAACACATTTACTATCACATATAGTATAGATAATATTTGTGTCTAATTGTTTAAGTACTTCATTGCGAACTACCTCTTTCAAGTGTAGATTTAATCTTCTTTGCATTTGACGAGATGATTTAGAATTTTCTTCTAAATATATACAATGAGTCATAGAAGTGGACTTATACCTTTTATATCAGTTATTGTCCATCCAAGAACACTTTGATGATTTTTCAATACTTCTTTTAATTATTTTTCTTGATTTTCAGATAAATTTGATGATATGATTATGGGATGAATTTTTTTTTTCCTAGAAAAACATATTTTAGATTGGTTGGAAGTGGATTTAATCAGATTTAAAGATTTTAACATTGGAGTTTTTCAGGTTTAGATAACAGATTTTTATATTCTAGATTTTCTAATTCATTTTCAGATACAGATTTTACTGTGTATAATTCTTTTTCCAGAAAAACCTTTTCAAAAAAATTTTGGGTTAATGTCTCAACATAATTTATTTCATGCATTTCATCTTCTTCTCTAGGTTGTTTAGCACTGTTAAAAACATTTAATTTCAAGGTCATATTTCCAAATGAAAGTTACATGATTCCATTTCTACAATTAATTAAAATATTTGATGTAGCTAGGAATGGTCGACCTATAATAACAGGGATATATGTAGAAGCATGAAAAATTGGTTGGGTATGTATTACGATTAAATCTGCTGGAAAGTAGAATGGATCAACTTGTATGATAGCATCTTTGATAATTCCTCGGGGAGTTTTTATTGATTGGTCTGCAAATTGAAGTGTGATATTAGTAGGTTTAAGCTCACATAATCCTAATTGTGTATAAACTGAATATGTCATTAAATTACAGTTGGCTCTAAGATCTAGTAGAGCTTCTTCAATTTGGAAATTTCCAATAATGCATGAAACTATTGGAATTCCAGGATCTTTGTACTTAAGAAGAGTATTATGTTGTTGAATTGATCCAAAATGTGTACACCCAAGTGCAGGCGGTCAAGTTGTATTAATAATCCGGTGAAGTCCAAAGTCGAATGCACAGGGAACTATGATTGGTGTTTTGAAGTAAGCAATAATAGAGACCAAGTAACTGGAAGTCTTGAGAATTTGAAGTTGTAGAATTTTCTGGACATAATATAAGATTCTTTCCAATTGAACTTTTTCTAGACAAAATATAAGATAAATTAGCAGAGATAACAATCACTCTTTAGTTCGAAGATCAGAACATGTAATTGATTGTCCGATTTATTATGTTTGTGCTTTATAACTCAATTAACTCCCATGTCAATAGCAAGTTAATCGGAAGATAAAGATAGACTTTGAGAATTAAGCACATGATTCCGGTGCCTTTTTAGAAGTTTACAAGAATTGTATGTGCCGAGACTTAACCCGTCTACAAACAAGCAAGTGTTTCTACAAGGCATCCAACCATGACATTAATGTTCCATTCTTTGAATAAAGCACAATAATGGTGGAGATTGAAAGGTTGTCATGAAGAGCTACCAAAGGTGCTTGCCTTGAACCAACGGGTCTTTCTATATAGGAGTCATTCGTATCATAGAAGGAGCCCTTAGTTATACAAAGTACCTTAGCTTTGCTAGATGCATTCAAACATCCAATGAGCAAGTGGAATATAAAGCATTAAAGCATAAAGGAGTTACACAAAAATAACTTCCGGATAATCTTTACATATTCACCACCTCTTACTAAAGAGTAAATGAGGAACTACTCACCTTTCATGGCCTTGGCAAAGCTAGAAAAGTGAGTGATACTTATCCCTCCAAGTAGAGGAGCTAGTAAGTGAAGCAAACTAAACAAAGAGCTTATCTTCAATGAAGAATAAGTGAATCACGTTCTACCCTTCACGACTTTAGTAAAGCTCTAGAAAGGTGGAAGAGTTTCACTCTTTTTAGAAAGAAGGAAGCTCAAGCAATGGAAGTGAAATAAAATAGAAGAAAGCTAGTTACTTTTGGAGGGTTTCCACCACAACCAAAAGATGAGCTATCTCTCTTGATACTTGTAAAAGAAAGCAAGTAAAACCGCAACGGGAGTCTAAGCCTCCATCATGGTTGTTACAACATGAATATAAAGACTTAGCACAAGTAAATAAAAGACTTCAACTACAAGGGGAGTCTAAGCCTCCATCATGGTTGTCACAACATGAATGTAAAGACTTAGCACAAGTAAATAAAAGACTTCAACTACAAGGGGAGTCTAAGCCTCCATCATGGTTGATACAAATGCAAAATGAAAACATAAACAAGAAATGTACAAGAACTAGCACTCTACCCTACTATTCAAGAGAAAGGGATTTCTCCCCCTTGAAGATCCCACAATGGTGCGATTTATAGGCAAGGAAGGGGAGGGGGAAACAAGAAGATAAGAGTGGATGAGTGAATAGTGTATGCCGCGCATGAAAACCAATTACTCTGTAGGCAATCTCTGGAGGACGTTCGAACGTGAATCTACGTTTGAACGTTATCTTCTATTTTTCTTTAGGTGCATTCGAACATTGTCTGATGTTTGAACGTGTCTTCTGCTCTTGCTTTAGGGGCGTTCGAACACCAGATGGGATGTGACCACATTACTCAAGTGGTCTTGGTCTTCTGTGGAAACCCACTTCCACACTTCATGTAGGACTTGGCATTTTACACTCATTACCCAGGTGTTCCAGTGGATGTTCGAACGTGAGTTGACATTCGAACGTGGTACTCAAGTGCACTTCCTTCTATGCTGTAACACGCCATGTCTTCACAGTCTGGTCTTGTCATTGATCCAGTGGACATTCAAACGTGGGTTGAAGTTCAAATGTTCTTGCTTTGTTCCAAGCTTCTCCAATTCTTTTCCCTAATGCACTGATATCACACTCAAATGTGATATTTGTAGTTCTTGAGCTTTTGTTCATTTTAGGTCCTGAAATGTCATCACTAAACTCCATTAAAGCACAATTAGTCCCAAAAAGGAATAGGAAAATGCTAACTTTAAGCACTAATCACACCCCCTAAACTAAATATTACTAGTCTCTAGTAATACAACAACATTGGAATGTAAATCTATTTCTAATGCCTTTTTCATAGGTCATCCCGTTGCATTTAGCTTATGCAACAAGCCGTTGAACTGCTAGGTTTACCCTAGTGGACGAGTGTTGTCTCGTGAGGGTTTTCAATGAAGCTAACCACAAACTTCAGTCGAACAAATGTGTGTGTGAGATTGCTAACTAAAAAAATTAATTAGCATCATGGTTGTTAGAACACTCAACCCGCAATCGTGACTTATCCCCTACATTTCTTTTCCATTGGTACTTTATGCAAAAATTAGCACCTATAACATTGGCATTTGGAATTCCCTAAGTATTAGAATGGTCATTCTAAAAAAGAGAATTGGTATATAACAATCATTCCCCTTTTTCCACCTTCCATGGATAGCTTTGATTTCACAATCCTTTCTCTAAATGCTCTCAGCAATATAAATCGCTCTGATTGTAGTGACTTATCTCTCAAAAGGGGATGTGATCAGAAGATGGCCAGTCATAAAATCTCGTGTATAATTAGTATAAGAGTGAAGTTTTATGGAAAACAGGCTTAACCTTGCCATAATCTCATGGAAGAATATTGATGCAAATAAAAAAATTCTAGTTAACACACCCCACTTGTAGTAGACAACATACATATGCATCACACTTGAGATCACCTAGAGCTTTTTGTAGGTTGTAATGGGGCCAGAGGTCAGTGGCTAATGAAATGACATCAATGGTAATCAAAAGCTATCTTTTTATGTAGTGTTGCACACCTCCTTCTAGCTTCTCGACAGTTTGCCTGGGAATTGGATTTCTTTCTTTTATTTTATCTTTTTTTTCACTTTCCTAGCAATTCCTTGTCTCACTGTATCTTTTCTCTTTTGGTTGTTTCCACCGATTTTCCTTTTATTGAATAGTAGCCACTATTGTCTTTTCTATTTTTCTTGCCTTTCTGTATCATATTGATTTGTAAGAGGATGCAAGAAATTAGATAGCAAGGTATGGTAGATATATGCTTTTGTGGCTCGGTCATCACACAAATTTTTTTTTCAAAAAGAATTCATTCATTGAAGGCTCAAGCATGGCTGACTAGGGATATACTTTTGTAAAAGAATTAGCTAAGGGTGAAAGTCGATCCAAAGATGGCCTAAGTCCTTTCTCAAGTATGTGCATATGTACGTGTATGCAAAAGTTCCTTGTGGGTTATGAAAATAGATCACTTTAGTTGCGTCAATCAAAGCAAGGTTAATGAGATATTGAAATAGATCGGAAGTGAAAGAGCTTACTTTGAATAATTGTTGATATACTCTCAATAAGCACCATAAAGCTCAAGACTTACCATGATTTTTTTTGTCATCTCCACTGATTATGTCGGATGTTCTGAGGAATGTTGGTTATATAGCCATTCCATTTTTTAGTCTGATCACCGTATACCTCAAGAATAGCAAATACTGATGTACATTTGACAATTAAATTATAGAGATAGTATCAAGGTTCCAAAAAAATGAGGTTTTACGTCTTGGTTGTTAAGTTAAGGTGTCAAACCGATCATTTGCTTAGTCATTTTCACAAGCAATCTTAATATCCGTATCTGTTTCATTATTTATTAACAAGAATTAAAGTGCTAATCCTATGCATGCATTTTTATCGAATAAAAGTGATAAACTAAATAATTCATTGCATAAAGATGATGTGTTTACAATCATACCAATGATTCAATCATCCACAGATGCATAAATTTCACTTCCAGAAACAACAAAGATAAACATCCACCAAAACAAATATCCACCATCATCTACAAAATATCCCTAAAAATCACAAAGAAGAATCATAAGAAGCAACAAACATCCACAAGGACCTCAAAGAAGAAATTTTTATCAAAGAAGAAACAAATAACAACCCCAAAGAAGGACATAAATCAACTTCCTCCATCTCCATTCACTCCACTAGCACCACCAGCTCCACCCCTCAAATAGCCAAGAATCTCCTCTTGCTGTCGGAGAATCTTGGCTTAGTTGGCCTTGATGCCAAACATAATATCTCTCAATGATCTTTGCGTGCTGGAGCTGGGTCCTGCCTCTTGTGTAGGTGCTTGGTCCCTCTCTTCCTCCATCTCTCTCTCCTCTTCCCGGTCAAGCTCGTCCTTCACTTCATCTTCTACTTGGGGAGGTGGCACTTCTTGTCTAGCCATTGGGGTGCCACTATGCCCTTGGCTTCTCTTGAAAGAGCCCTTGTTTAGTGGCCCAATGGGCTTTTGGATCTCCATCTCGGGCCTTATCCTAACCCTATTGTCAGTGCCAAAAGGGAGTGCACTCCTCTTCGCATCACACCTTTCTTCATTTCACTCAAAATCAATAAGGGGAGGTGGATGCTATGCCCTCTTCCATGTGCATAGAGCAAGCGAGCCATTTTAGGCAAAATCTCATTTTTCCCTCCTATGGGGGTGAGGTCAGACATCGCAATTAAATTTAGCATTTTGTACTTATCGGTGAGCTCCCTTTGTTTCAAAAACTTTTGCCTTGACCCTGAAAAATCAGCTATCCCTATCAATTCCTTCCCAACCACATCCAACACGACATTTGGTTTTGGCGGGCAAGTTGGGTTTTGCAC
Source organism: Ilex paraguariensis (assembly GCA_963454935.2). Taxonomy (NCBI): domain Eukaryota; kingdom Viridiplantae; phylum Streptophyta; class Magnoliopsida; order Aquifoliales; family Aquifoliaceae; genus Ilex; species Ilex paraguariensis. Next base: position 120,960 of record CAUOFW020000931.1, read on the forward strand.
CCGAGGCACCTCTTGCCTTACTTCCTTTATGTACGCCTCATCCACCTCAATGTGGGTACCTCTTACGTATGTCCGGATGGCATCGTAGATGATCTCGACATTGGAGTAAAACTCCCTCACCAAGTCAACAACGGCGTCCCCACCATTCGTCAAAACCACACCCAATTCCTCCTCTCCATTTCCTCCAAAATCCCCAATTTTGCAAAGTCAATAACAACAAAATCTCTCTCACATACTATAGCATGGTTTTGAAATAAATTATCATACCTTTTGATTTTGAGTGCACTGGGAAACCTTGTTCGATCATACCTCTTCATCACTTGTCACCCCTCTCTTTCCTCAATGACTTATTCTACATAGTTAGGTTCATGGTTTATTAGTTGATTGCACCTAGCAGGAAGCTTAACTATAGGCATGGTGTTTTATGTTCTGGGTTTTAGAGGGTTTTGAAAATCTTGAGTTTTCTTGTGAAGATGATGATGTTTGATGTGAAAATGGTCTTGGGATGGTCGATTTGTGGTGGAAATGGGGAATGGGTGGGGTTCTGAGGGGTGGGAAATGAAAAGGGATTTTAGGGTTTAGAGGATTTTGGGGATTTTGAATGGGGAAGAGGATCCAAGCTTTTATAGTCTGAGTCGTGACACGTTCGAACGAATATAGAGAGATTTTTAAAAGATGGTTTGAACATGGAGTGTCATTCGAATGTGGTGAGCTCCCAGTACTTTTGAGTTCTGTCAAAGACCAAAGTATTGTAAGCTCCTGTTGTTCGAACGTGCTATTGGCGTTTTAACGTTAATCACATTTGAACGTGCTACTGGCATTCGAACGAACTGAGCTCCCAATACCTTTCGTTTCCATCAGAGACTTCATCAGGGGATGAGTACTATAAGCAACTAACATTCGAACGTCAATTGGCGTTTGAACGTTGAACCAAAAATAAAAAATTTCTACACTACTCTACACACAATCACATAAGTTTGTTTATAAAAATTTGAACCAAATTTCATGGCATCTCAGGACAAGTCCCTACCCACGCTGTAGTTTGGTATTTCGGGACATTCCCTACTCGGTCTATGTTTTCATTTCAGTCAAAAGAGTTTATACAAAACAAAAAAGATTTTTACACTTTTTTACAAAAATTCAGACCCTTGGCTTTCATCCTAACTACTCTAATCCGAGTCTTCATCTGTATCCATGCCATTTGAACAACCAGTAACTCTCCTAATTTCCTCTCTCACAAATTGGTGAAGCAGAATACCAGAATAGGATGGCGTGTCAGGATAATCCTTACTCTGCCCATTCACTATCCAGTCTAATTGATTGAGTGTGCGACCAAAAATTGGTTCAGAACACTGATTATATTTCTTCTTGTGAAAGAATCTACCACACTGTTTACAGGAACCAAGTCTTTTGACACGAAGACATTTAGCAAAAGTGCTAATGCCGCACAGGGGTTTCACTTATTGTTCTTGGATCTCATTCTTTCTCACCAATCTTGGTTTTCTCATGATCACAATGTGCACATCAAAAGGAAAAGTTCATAGAACTCCTAGATTAAACCAAAAAAGTTTAACATCCATGCTTTCTATGCTTTAAGACTCACTATTTGGTTCTTTAACGTTTGTCAGTCACAAAGATGGTCAGATATGACCCACAAACATAACCATCAAAATACAAAACATGGTAATCAAAATATGGTACACAATCTGATTAAGAACAGTAACTCAAATTTAAAAATTTTCTACGGGCACATATGAACTGTAGTTGTCTCCCCCCAACCTAAACTGAACATTGTCCCCAATGTTTCAAATTTGCTGATATGGTGAGCTTTGGAGATGAGGTTGAACGATAAAGATCTTGTTCATTAGTCGAAACCTACAAGCAAAATACACAAATCAAACATCTTGTTGCAGATCTGGGTTTGCGCTAGGTTGAAAACCCTTGATTTTGAGTGCAGATAGAAGAAGAAGAGCCATGTACAAATAGAATAAACACATGCATATAATGAGACAAAGGACTAGGTTTTCGGGTAATATAGTCTTGGTGTTGGAGATGGGTCGTGGTTCCAGAAGATCGCAAACAGCAAAGAAGAAGAAGTAGAAAAAGAAGGAAAAAAGAAAAAGGGGAAGGGCAGTGGGGAAGAAAAAAGAAAAGGGGAAAGGCGACAGAGGAGAAAAAGGGGTGGGGGCCTTATAAAGGTGTCCCATTGGGTCGGGTTTATGCCTGACCCTACCCATTTTTGTGTCGGCAGGCGCAATTCCCGAAAGGATTTTCTAGATTCATTAAAAGGATGGTCTCTTCATTTTTGACAAAGTCCTCCACAAAGGGTTTCAATCGCTAACCATCAACGGTAAAAATATTACCGTTTGATGGGTTTTCCACTTCCACTGCCCCATGTTCAAACACTTTTTTGACAATGTATAGTCCAGTCCATCTTGACTTCAACTTATCAGGAAAAAGATGGAGTCTTGAACTGAAAAGCAGAACTTTTTGATCAGGTTCAAAAGACTTCCGCACTATGTTCTTGTCATGAAAAATTTTCATCCTAGATTTTTCAATCTTAGCATTTTCATATGTTTCATTTCTCAATTCGTCCAATTCGTTAATTTGAAGTTTTCTTGCTAGTCCGGCTTTGTCCATGTCAAAGTTCATTGTCTTAATAGCCCAGTATGCCCTATGTTCCAATTCTAGAGGTAGGGGACAAGACTTTCCATAGACTAATCGGTAAGGAGACATGCCCAAAATTGTTTTAAAAGTAGTATGATACGCCCAGAGTGCATTAGTTAGTCTTGACGACCAATCTTTGCGGTTTGGATTTATCATTTTTTCTAAAATTATTTTGATCTCCGATTAGCCAATTCAGCCAGTCCACTAGTTTGTGGATGGTATGGGGTTGCAATTTTGTAAAAAATCAAGTATTTTTTCATAGATTCAAGAAGGGTTGATTGCAAAAATGAGCACCCCATCACTTAGGATGGATTTTGGAATTCCAAACCGGGATAAAATATTTTATTTTAAAAGCTTGATCACCATTTGATGATCATTATTCTGGCATGAAATTGCCTCAACCCATTTGGATAGATAGTCTACAACTACCAAAATGTATAGATAGCCAAAGGAGGGCGGAAATGGTCCCATAATATCGATGCCCCAACAGTAAAAAATTTCAATTATCAGAATGGGGTTTAGAGGCATCATGTTTCTCTTTGAAATATTTCCTAACATTTGACATCTATCGCAAGTTAAACAAAAGGCATGGACATCTTTGAAACATGTGGGCCAATAAAATTCGCACTGCAGGATTTTCGCAGCGGTTTTTCTTGATGAAAAATGACCGCCACGTGCTTCAAAATGACAAAATGCTATGACCTATTTGCTTTCCTGAGCGGGGATGCAACGTCTTATGATTTAATCCTTACAATACTTAAATACGTATGGATCTTCCCAAAAGAAGTTGCGAACCTCTCTCAGAATATTCTTTTTGTCCATGGGAGTAAAGGACGGAGGAAGTGTTCCGGTAGCAAGGAAATTAGCAATATCAGCGTACCATGGGGTTTCATCAATCATGAACAGTTGTTCATCGGGGAATTTTTCATTGATTGGTAGTTCATCCTCATGAAATTCATAAGTTAACCTAGACAGATGATTTGCCACCACATTCTCAACACCCTTCTTGCCCTTAATAATTTTTGCTCATTTTTTGTGAGCAGAAATTTCAGTTCTGCATGGTCAGTGAATACAGTAACAGAAAAACCAACAAGATAAGAATAAAATGTTTCCAAAGCAAACACTACCGTAAGCAATTCTTTTTCAGTTGTTGAATAATTCATTTGAGCATCATTTAAAGTTTTACTTGCATAGTAAATGACATGTGGTTTCTTATCTTTTCTTTGTCCTAATATAGCACTGACAGTATAATCACTTGCATCACAGATTAGTTCAAAGGGCAGAGTCCAGTCAAGGGGTTGGATTATTGGGGCAGAAATTAACATGCCTTTCAGCTTGTCAAAAGCTTTTTGGCACACTTCACTCCAATCAAAGATTACATCTTGACTCAGGAGATGACACATGGGTTTTGCTATGGTATTGAAATTTTTTATGAATCTCCTACAAAATCCTGTATGTCCCAGAAATGATCGGAAATCCTTCACAGTCTTGAGAGCAGGCAAGTTCCCAATCAGATCTATTTTGGCCTTGTCAACTTTCAAGCCCTTAGACGACACAATGTGACCTAAAACAATGCATTATGTTACCATGAAATAACATTTTTCCCAATTAAGCATTAGATTGGTCTCTTTACATCTTATTAATACCTTTTCTAGGTTGGCCAGACACAAATCAAATGAGTCACCATAGACAGAGAAGTCATCCATGAATACTTCCAAAAAATTTTCAACCATGTCATTGAATAGACTTAACATGCATATTTGGAATGTTGCAGGAGCGTTACAAAGCCCGAATGTCATCCTTTTGAATGTAAAAGTGCTAAAGGGGCATGTGAATGTGGTTTTTTTCCTAATCATTGAGTGCTATCTCAATTTGATTGTACCCATAATAGCCATCCAAGAAATAGTAATATTCATAGCCTACAATTCTCTCTAGAACCTGGTCCAGAAAAGGAAGAGGGAAATAGTCTTTTCAAGTCATGAAATTGAGCTTCGATAGTCAATACACATCTATCATTGTGACGACTCTAGTTGGTACTAGTTCATTGGCTCCATTTTTTACCACTGTGACCCCAGACTTTTTGGGCACAACTTGGGTTGGGCTAACCCATTTACTATCGGAGATGGGAAAGATTATCCCTACATCTAAGAGTTTAAGCACTTCCATTTTCATAACTTCCTTCATGTGAGGGTTCAATCATCGTTGCATTTGACAAGAGGGTTTTGAATTCTCTTCCAGGTATATAGCATGATTGCAGATCAATGGGCTTATACCTTTCAAGTTAGCAATGGTCCACCCAATGGTGCTTTTGTGGCTTTTAAGAACTTCAATCAGTTTAGACTCTTGTAAGTCTGTGAGCTTAAATGAAATTACCACTAGATATGACTCATCCTCCCCTAGAAATGCATATTTGAGGTTAGATGGAAAAGGTTTCAATTCAGGCTTTGGTGGCTTGACATTGGATGAGAGTGGCTTTGTGCCACTTCGCGAAAGTTCCTCGAATTTGATGGTCCATGTATCAACAGCATGAGTCGGGCAATTCTTTGGATCATCATCTGTTATTTCAGATGTGATGGATTCTGACAAAGAAAGTTCAGTGGAATTTTCACATAATGTGTTATTCAAATGGTCCTGGACCAAAGTCTCATTGAAATTTATTTCTCTTTCTTCTTTGTCCTCTCCTAGGTGTTTGGCAATATTGAAAATATTCAGCTGAAGAGTTATATTCCCAATGGTTAATTTCATGACCCCATTCCTACAATTGATTAGTACATTTGAAGTTGTTAGGAATGGTCGACCAAGAATAACGGGAATTGGGTTCTCTAAATATTGTGCTGGCTGAATATCGAGGATGATGAAGTCAACAGGGAATACAAAGTTGTCCACTTGGACAAGTACATCATCAACAATACCCCTTGGAATTTTGACAAATCTGTCTGCCAACTGAAGTGTGACACCTATGGGTTTGAGTTCTCCCAGACCCAACTACTGGTAAACAAAAAATTGGAGCAAATTGACACTTGCCCCAAGGTCTAACAGTGCTTGTTCGATTATGAAATTTTTGATAACACACGACATAGTCGGACACCCTAAATCTTTGTATTTTAGAGGGGTTTTGTGTTGAAACAAGGTACTGGCATGTTCGATCAGGAAGGTTCTTTTTTGAACATTCTGGCTTCTCTTGACTGTGCACATGTCTTTCAGAAACATGGCATAAGATGGAACCTATTTGATTGCATCCAGAAGTGGGAAGTTGATTTTTACTTGCTTGAAGAGCTTGTAAATTTCTGGCTAATTATTCAACTTCTGTGCAGTTTTGAGTCTATGAGGAAAAGGAGCAGAAATAGAACATTAGGTTTCTTCTTCCTTTAATGGCTCTGGTTCTTGTTCAATTATGGGCTTGGGTACCTCTTCTTTCTCACATTCAGGCTCAATTGTTTCACTCTCAATTGGTGGATTGAATAGGATTGACTTAGGTTTTGACTTTGGAAGTAGCATGTCTTTGATAGTCTTGTCAATCACCTGGCCACTTCTTAGTGTAGTGACAATTTGGGTTTCCATGATTGTGGGATTTCCCACCTGAAATTAGCCTTGTGGTGATTTTGGTTGGGCAGAAAACTTGCCCTTTTTATGTGTGGTCATGGATTGGTTCAACTTTTGGATGTGGCTTTTAAGATCCTTGAAAGAATGAGTGGTCTGTGCTTTGAAATCAGTAAAAGCCTGAATGGAACTATTGCTATAGTTCATTTAGCTGTGCATGAACTGATTCAGTGTATCCTCAAGGTTCCTCTTTTGTGGTGGTTGGTATGCGGGTGGTCCTTGAGGTGGTGGATGTGAACCTTGTTGTTGGTTCATGGGAGTTGGCTGTGTGTTTCTCCAACTGAAGTTTGGGTTGTTTCACCACCCTGGATTATATGTTTCAGAGTATAGGTTGGAGTAAGGTTTGTTGAAGTTGGAGACAAGATTTGTTTGTTCCAACAAAATCTCTTTGAATGCTAGAATGGTAGGACACTCCCCAATAGGGTGCCCTGTTAGCTTATAGATTCCAAACACTTATTCTGTGGGAGAGCTAACATCAACTTGATGAACCTTTTTCATCTCTAAAGCTTTAAGCTTTTGAGACAGGCTGGACATTTTTGCTCTTAGGTCACCGTCATCTCTCAAGACATACTTACCCCCTTGGGAAGTAGATGGTTTAGTTTCAACAATAGTAGGGGAGGCTGAGTCCTACATCTGAGAACTGTCAGATATGGTGTCAAATAAATTGAATGCCTTCTCCAGACTTTTGCTCATAAACTCTCCTTGAGCCATCATTTCAACAAACTGACATAGTCTAGTGGGCAAGGAGTTGTAGAAAAATCCTACCAAAGTCCAATTCTCAAAAGTATGGCATGGGCAGGACTGGAGTAGATCCTTGAATCTTTCCCAAATTTGGTAAAAGGTTTCTCCTTTGACCAAAAAGTTCATGATTTTCCTTTTCAATGCATTAGTACGGTGTAGAGGAAAAAACTTTCTTAAAAATTCAGTTTGTAGTATCCGCCAGTCAGGTATTGAAAGAGATTTTAAAGAATTTAACCATTGTTTAGCTCTATCCTTTAGAGAGAATGAAAAAAGTTTCATTTTGGCTAGCTCAGAATTGTCTTGAAACATTCCACATACTTCCTCAAACTCTTTTATGTGCAGATATAAGTTTTTTGTTTTGAGTCCATGGAATTGAGGGAGTAGTTGAACTGTCCCCGTTTTTACAGTAAAGATGGGTGCATCTTCATGAAAGATAAAACAAGAGGAGACACTATTTCTTGTGGGATTTAAGTAATCCCTTAGAGTCCGAATGTTAGGCACTTCCCCCACTCTCATAGGAATTTCTCCTCGTCTCTCATCATTTTCCATTTTACTTTCACATGAGTCCACTGTTGATCTAGGTGAAAGTGGTTCAGGTTGATTCATAGACCTAGATGATTCCGCTAGCAAATTTTGATAGTGAGGAGCGTTCTTACACATAAAAGTAATTAAAACAACTTTATATAGAGTAAAACAAATTTATACACAAAAAGTGAGGTCTTTTTACCTTTTACCGTAAACACCTTTTATGGTTCCCCGGCAACGGCACCAAAAACTTGACTTGATCCGAAATGTGTACACCCAAGTGCAGGCGGTCAAGTTGTAGTAATAACTACAGGGAACTATGATTGGTGTTTTGAAGTAAGCAATACTAGAGACCAAGTAACTGGAAGTCTTGAGAATTTGAAGTTGTGGGGTTTTTTGGACATAATATAAGATTCTTTCCAATGGATCTTGTTTCTAGACAAAATATTAGATAAATTAGTAGAGATAACAACCACTCTTTAGTTTGAAGATCATACCATGTAATTGATTATTCGGTTTATTATGTTTGTCCTTTATAACTCAATTAACTCTCGTGTCAACAGCAAGTTAATCGAAAGATAAAAATGGACTATGAGAATTAAGCACATGATTCTGATGCCTTCCAAGAAGTTTACAAGAACTGTCTGTGCCGAGACTTAACCCGTCTACAAACAAGCAAGTGTTTCTACAAGGCATCCAACTATGACATTAATGTTTCATTCTTTGAATAAAGCACAATAATGGTGGAGATTGAAAGGTTGTCATGAAGAGCTACTCGGGCTGCTTGCCTTGAACCAACGGGTCTTTCTATGTAGGAGTCATTCGTATCATAGAAGGAACCCTTGGTTATAGAAAGTACCTTAGCTTTGCTAGATGCATTCAAACATCCAATGAGCAAGTGTAATATAAAGCATTAAAGCATAAAGGAGTTGCACAAACATAACTTCTGGATAATTTTTACATATTCATCACCTCTTACAGAAGAGTGAATGAGGAACTACTCACTTTTCATGGCCTTGACAAAGCTAGAAAAGTGAGTGATACTCATCCCTCCAAGTAGAGGAACTACTAAGTGAAGCAAACTAAACAAAGAGCTTATCTTCAATGAAGAATAAGTGAATCATGTTCCACCCTTCACAACTTTGGTGAAGCTGTAGAAAGGTGGAAGAGTTTCACTCTTCTAAGAAAGAAGGAAGCTCAAGCAATGGAAGTGAAATAAAGTAGAAGAAAGCTAGTTAATTTTGGAGGGTTTCCACCACAACCAAAAGATGAGCTATATCTCTTGATACTTGTAAATAAAAGCAAGTACAACTACAAGGGGAGTCTAAGCCTCCACTATGGTTGTAACAACATAAATGTAAAGATTTATCACAAGTAAATAAAAAACTTCAGCTACAAGGGGAGTCTGAGCCTCCATCATGGTTGATACAAATGCAAAATGAAAACATAAACAAGAAATGTACAAGAACTAGCTCTCTGCCCTACTATTCAAGAGAAAGGGATTTCTCCCCCTTCAAGCTCCCACAATGGTGCTATTTATAGGCAAGGAAGGGGGGAAACAATAAGATAAGAGAGGATGAGTGAATAGTGTATGCCTCCAATGAAAACCAACGACTCTGCAAGTAATTTATGGAGGACGTTCGAACGTGAATCAACGTTCGAATGTTGTCTTTTGTTTTGCTTTAGGTGCGTTCGAACATTGTCTGACATTCAAACGTGTCTTCTGGTCTTGCTTTATGGGCCTTTGAACGCCAGATGAGACGTGACCACATCACTCAAATGGTCTTGGTCTTCTGTAGAAACCCACTTCCACACTTCAGGTTGGACTTGGCATTTTGCACTCATTACCCAGGTGTTCTAGTGGACGTTCGAATGTGAGTTGGCATTCGAACGTGGTACTCAAGTGCACTTCCTTCTATGCCGAAACACCATGTCTTCACAGTCTAGTCTTGTCATTGTTCTAGTGGACGTTCAAACGTGGGTTGACGTTCGAACGTTCTTGCTTTGTTCCAAGCTTCTCCAATTTTGTTCCCTAATGCACTGATATCACACTCAAGTGTGATATTTGTTGTTCTTGAGCTTTTGTTCACTTTAGGTTCTGAAATGTCATCACTTAAACTCCATCAAAGCACAATTAGTCTCGGAAAGGCATAGGAAAATGCTAACTTTAAGCATTAATCAGTTGTATTAAAGTATTGACTTGTTCAGTTAGGAATGCTTTCTTTGGTAATTTTGTTCTTCTTTTTGTTGTGCAAATATCTTTTAAAAAACTTAGCATAAGCTGGACCTCGTTTAATAGCATCTAACAAAGGAATGTTAATTTTGACTTGTTTGAACAGCTAAAAAATTTTAGATTGATCTTTTTCAGATTTAGGTTTCTTGACTCTTTGAGGAAAAGATAATGGAATAGGACATGGTTGATCTTTTTCAATTGAAGGTTCAGGTTCAAGTGGTTCGCTAACAAGAATTTATGTTTCGCATTTTCTTTGAAATTCCAGGTTTAATAGTTTTATCAACTACTTCACCAATTCTTAACGTTGTGATTGCTTGTACTTGACTTGGGGAAGGTTTAGATGACATAAAATTAGCTTGACTTTGTGGTGGTTTTGGATGAGATGGAAATTTTCCCTTTTCTGGCATACTAAGAGACTAAGTCAACTTAGTTAGATGACTCTTAATATCTTCAATACCTTGAGAAGTTTGAGCTTTAAAATCATTCAAAACTTGAGTTGTTTGAGTGTTAAAATTAATTTGACTTTGAATTAATTTGGTTGGTATTGTTGTTTATTTTGTGGTTGTGGTGGACCTTGTGTTTGATTTGTAAGTTGTGTATTTCTCCAACTAAAATTTGGATGATTTTCCATCCTGGGTTGTAAGTTTCAAAATAGGGATTCAGATAAGGCTTGTTATTATAAGTTGGAACAACATTAGATTGTTCAATTAACACTTCTTTAAATGCAGGTATTGTAACGCCCCAAATTCCCCCTTGGACGACATTATAATCTAAATCCATTCACATCATGAGAGCAACTAATAAAATCCACCAATAAAGAAATTCCATTCATCAAATGTAACATTTAAAACATCATTCCCAAAATAATATGCCAAAACATGGCTATTATATCCCAAAAGAATCATATTTAAACTTGCAGCGGAATATAAAAAAATATTAGTCTTTACATAATCTCAAAATAAATTTTCTAGTCTAGCACCTAGGAGAGTATAACACTAAGCATCCACCTCGGGATCCACGTGCCTGTCTAGTAGAGCTTCCCAATGCACCTGCTCATCTACTCTGAGCTCCTCATCTAACACGTAATTTGAAAAATATACTGTTTGTAGGGGGTGAGCACTAAGCTCTGTAGCAATATTCCTCCCAAACTCAAACAAGGTTTAGAAAACATATAAAGTAAGTCGGCCTCATTTTGCAAATATCATATATCAATTTTTGAAATAAAACTGAGACATTTCAATGGATCTCAAGTTTACGCAATAACAATAATTTAAGTGAACAGTAAAATGAATTTCCAACCATAAACCATTTCCCACAAGTTCTTGTAGAGTCCTATACATCGACAAGCTCTTGTAGGAAACCAATTCCCCATAATAAACACAATAACAATAATCGTTTAGTAGTGTCATCCCATATTCTCATGTATGTTGGTTGTTTCCCATGAACCTACACAACAACTGTACCTCGTTCACCCAATCATAACCACACAAACCACTTTAGGAAGGGCATATACCGTCTCCCACGGCATTGACGAATCCTTCTCAGGAAAGGTATACCATCCATAAGCCTCGAACTTACGTGAACAATAGTGGTTACTCTCACAAACAACAAAACACTACAAGTGTTAGGAAACCATCTCACCCCCACTGGGATAGACTAACCTCTAACACTTTATGGCAGTGCTCGAATGCAATTCAAGTCCATCACAACAACCGCACAAGTGATGCAATTTCCAACCAAATTCTCAAATCATAGTGAAACCATAAATCCCCAATTTCATCGACATTTTTCCAATAGAACAATTTAAGAAATTAAGCAAGAAATCATCATAAATACCATTTTATTACTCAACATAAAGCACTAGGGTTTTGAAATCAAGAATAAAGGAAGAATCAAGAGGAAAATCCATCTTTTTTGAAAACTAGGGTTTTATGACAAGAAAAGAAGTCTCATGGTTATATAACCATAGCTTTGTTTAAAACATGATAATGATTGCAAAAATCTCAAGGAATCATGACTTCATAGCATATACATATGATTAAGAGTGGAAACATACATATACATACATGTCCTATCTTCAATGGACAAGAATGGAAGGAAACCCCTACCTTGGGGTTCTTGAAAAACTAGGGTTTTAATCTTCTTGAAGTGGAAATCCCCTTTGATCTTGTGTTTTTCTCTTCCTTTCTTCCTCTCTAAGGTTTTCTAGGGTTAGAAAGGTTGAAATGGAGCCAATGGAGGCGTTATTATGTATTTATAGGGTGAAAAATAGACCCCAGATCGCGACTTAAAGTGTATGAAACTTACAGAGCGTACGGGTACGCAATACCGATACGGTATGCCCTTTGGACAGTAGTGTACCGGTACGGTTTGTTTAGTTTTGCCCTCTTCCTCTGTTTTTTTATTTCAAATCCATTCCAAACCCTTCCAAAACCAACCCAAACTTTTACAACATACATTTGTACATCAAACATAGTGGGTATAAGTTCTATTGCAAATGGTTTCATATATTTACAAGTCAAAACTAAGTTTGAATTAAATATTTACCTGATTCTACAGTAGTAATATTTTCTATGGTTATAACCTATACGGTTCATTCCTATGCCATCACATATGTTAAATTACCAACCAATTTGTATCATTATATTACTATAACAATGTGGGGGTTTACAGGTATAGTTGGACACTCTGCTGCAGGATGTCCTGACACACCCACAAATTTCGCATATTTGATCAGTAGTAAATATAACAGATACTTGTTTTATTTTTTTCATCTCTAAGGCTTCCAATTTTCGAGATAAACTTGTCATTTTCGCTCTTAAATCATCATCTTCTTTTAACACATATGTTTCCCTTTCAGATGTAGATGACTTTGTTGCCACTATATTTAAAAAAGTTGAGTCCCACATTTGAGAACTCTCACAAATAGTATCAAAAAATTGAAATGCTTCTTTAGGATTTTTACTCATGAATTCCCCTTACGCCATCATTTCAACAAATTGTTGCATTGTAGGAGGAAGAGTATCATAGAAAAAATCAACTAAGGTCCAATTTTCAAATACATGATGTGGACAAGCTTGGAGAAGATCTTTAAATCTTTCCCAACATTGATAAAAAAGTTTCTCCTTCTTTTACAAAAAAAAATTATTATTTGACGTCTTAATGTACTTGTATGATGTACAAGAATTTTTTTTTTAAAGAACTCAGCTTGTAAGGCTTGCCAGTTTATGATTGAATTAGCTCTTAAAGAACTAAGCCACTATTTTGCTTTATCTTTTAAAGAAAAAGGAAATAGTTTTAGTCTAACCATTCAGAATTATCTTGCAATATTTCACATAATTTTTTAAATTCTTTCATATGAACATAAGGGTTTTCAGTTTCCAAACCATTAAATTGGGGTAATAACTGTATTGTTCATGGCTTAATACTAAGATTTGGAGCATCTGTTGGAAAAGTAAAACATGACGGGACATTAGTTTGTGTAGGGTGTAGATATTCTCTTAATGGTCAAATATTTTAAACTACTTCTTTCTCTCTAGGTTGTTCTTCCCTAGGTACGTTTCTAGTCATACTTAATTCAAATGATTCTGGTGTAGATAAAGATGAGGAAGATTAAGGAGATGAATGATTTATAGATCCTACGGATGAATGAACAGACATTAACAAAAAAAGAAAACACACTTTATATACATATAATACAAATAAACAACTTTTGTATCTTATTTAATTTCACATTACCGTAACTCTCCAGCAATGGCGCCAAAAACTTGGTTTGCACTTTTTCGTGATCGGATTAATATTATACACCCAAGTATAAGTGGTTGAATTATAGTTTTCTCGGTTTTAAGTCCAAGTATCGATTCCATGAAGAGTGTGTGTAATTAGGAAATAAAATAAATATAGTAAAGTTGTTTATCTTAGATAGGATAGCATGTGATAGCTTGTGATGTGAGCTTAGATTGATAACTAGTTTAATTAAAAAATTTGTTGCAGAGAGAATTAGAATAAAAAGTATCCTTCAGTTCGAGGATCCCATATGCGTTATATTAGTTACAAACTAGAAATGCTACCTTACAACAATCAACTTTCATGTTATTGGCAAGTCAACTGGTAGGTCTGATGTATATAAACCATCACACAACAACTTCCTAGGTTAGCTGGTGGTATCCATAACAATTGATTAATCCAAGAAAACCAGAAGGACAAGCCATTCATGAGGAATACTTGAATTATTCTTCATAATAGTAGATGCATACATAATAAACCATAACACAGCCACTCCTTAGGTTAATTAGTGGTATTAGTCATAACACAACAACTTCTTAGGTTAGTTGTTTATGTTTTCTTTTTGCATTTGTATCAACCATAATGGAGGCTTAGACTCCCCTTGTAGTTGAAGTCTTTTATTTACATGTGCTAAGTCTTTACATTCATGTTGCGACAACCATGATGGAGGCTTAGACTCCCCTTGTAGGTGTACTTGATTTTATTTACAAGTATCAAGAGATAGCTCATCTTTTGGTTGTGGTAGAAACCCTCCAAAAAGTAACTAGCTTTCTTCTACTGTATTTCACTTCCATTGCTTGAGCTTCCTTCTTCCTTAGAGGAGTGAAACTTTTCCACTTTTCTAGAGCTTTACCAAAGTCTTGAAGGGTGGAACATGATTCATTTATTCTTTGGGGAAGATTAGCTCCTCGTTTGTTGTACCTTACTTTGTAAGTTCTCTACTTGGACGGATGAGCATCACTCACTTTTCTAGCTTTATCCGAGCCATGAAGAGTGAGTAGTTCATCATTCAGTCTTTAGTAAGAGGTGATGAATATGTAGAAATTATCCGGGAGTTATATTTGTGTGATCCATTTATGCTTTATTGATTTATATTCCACTTGTTCATTGAATGGTTGAATGTAACTACCAAAGTTAAGATACTTTCTCTAACCATGCATGACTCTTGCATGGAAAAACCTATTGGTTCAAGGCAATTACCTAGGTGATATCTGCATGATACATTTCAATCTTCACTATTATCATGCTTCATCTAAAGAATGGAACATTAATGCCTTGTAGAAACACTTGCCTATTTGTAGACGGGTTAAATCTCGGCCCAGTGATGAGTGCATAATATTGCATATTTAATGGCCTCATTACATGAATTTTAACTCAACTTTTGCATCTAAGTACTTAGAGTTAGCCGAAATTATGAATAATGTTGAATTTTTTATGTTGCAGGTAATTATAGCTTAAATGATAGATTTTAGAACCTTACAGTTAAGTGTGGAGGAGTGGTGAAGAGATGGACACATTACATGAGGATTTGGAGGCTTAAAAGTGAAATAAATCAAGGAGGTATTGGTGTTTGGTAACATAGGAATCAACAGTCACACCATTCTGAAGTTGTACCTCAATTTTCCTCCTTTTTGACCATGATCCACTTCGAATTTGAATTAGTTCAAAACATGACAATTGTAGATCTGGATGTCCTTCACATTTTTTCAAAATTTCAGCTCAATAAGACAATTGGATCAAAAGTTAGGACAATTCTATGAAAACTGGTCCAGAGTAGGCAACCTACTAGTAGTTTTCACTCCAGTAGCCAAAACCTACCGGTAGATCTCTAAAAACCTACCGATAGGTTTTGTCTAGAATGCCCAGAAAATCTGTAACTCATAGTCCACTTGCTTGGAGGTCCCACCATTGATTCTCCCAGTTGCCCTTGACTTCCCTTACACATCTACATGCTTCATTCACCCTAGTTGAAGATTTTGGAGGGAAATGCATTAATGAGGATGGGAGAGAAGGGGGCAGCCATCTTGGGTGCAGGCTATGCTCTTCCTAAGCTGTCCAAAGCCATCCACTCACCTCCCATTGATGGGAGGCCTCCACACACATGCTAGGGACCTCCATCGATGAAAATACAAGACTAACACTCCATATATTCAGCATTACAGAAGACAGTAGGGGTGGCTACCTAAGCTTATGAGTAGTTCAATGAAGAAGATGATGAATAGTGTAATAGAAGCTTATTTCACTCATTTCATTGCAGTAAGTTGTAGCTCTCTTGTAATCTTTATTTCTTGCATTGTAATCTCCTTTATTTCAAGTATATTTCAAGTTTAGTTACATGTTCTTCAATCCATCATTGTTGCTTCCAAGTTTTCTTCGTTTCTTGCTTTAAAATGGGTATTGCATTTCTTTCTTTATAGTTCAAGTTTTCTTGCTTTAAGTTAAGTTTCACGCTCCATTTCAATATTATGTCTCTTTATATTATGTATTTCCTTCTTGCTTTCATGAGTAGCAAGATTTTAAATTGGCTAATCCAAGGGAGACCTCCTATTGGGCTTTACATTTCAACTCATTTTCTTTCTTCCTCTCGATGTATGATGGTTCGGTTTGACTGGGTTGACAATGGACGTGGTTGTGAGTCTTTGATATCCCGTAGGCCTAGTCACGTGTTATGCTTGGATCCTTACCTCCATTTGGTTGCGAGTTCTTGATACACCGTAGGCATTGTCACGGTGTATGCTTGAATCCTCACCTCCATCTCGTCCCTAGCTTCCTATGAATCAATCATTCATCTATGTACCATTGGAGGAAGGTTTCGAGTTGAGTTGGGATTTCCATTGGAATGACCTCTTTAGATTAGCCAACACTTATTTTCTTGGATTTTCATTAAGAACAAAACTCACCAAAACCAACTACAAGATTTTACATTTTTCCCATTTTTGACAAAATCCCCTTCACCACAATTGAACTTTCTTTCCCTGAGGAGACGACCTTGGAATGCTTTTCCAAGTAAAACAACAACACACAAAAGACTCCTTACACTTGGGGAGCACATTTGTTCATACATATTTCATTCCAAACATTTTGTTCATTTCTATTTCCATTATTTCATTTCCCCATTTTTCACATCATTCCAAGAGAGAGTGACACTCCCTTACACGCATAAGTCATAGACACATTGAGGGATGATGTTTAGAGGATAGGAACAACAACAAAAACTATCAAGCATTTTTGGTGGCATTGCCGGGGAAGGTTAAGCATCGAGTTCAAAGGTGATTTTTGGATTGCATAGGTAAGTCTCGTGATTTTCATCATGGCCCAAGGTAAGCCGTCTAACTTGTATATATTGTTATTTTTGTTTGTATTTTATATTATGTTTCCTAATTTTTTATGAAAATATATCAAATTCCCAAAATTTTGAAAATGTGTGTGAGATTTATGATGAGTATGGGCACATCACTAGTAAGTGCCCAATAAATGCCCCTTATTTTGAAAATGTTTGCAAGATTTGTGGTGAGTATGGACACACCACTAATGAGTGCCCAATAAATGCCCCTTATTTTGAGAACGTTTGCCAGATTTTGTGGTGAGTATGGACACATAACTAGTGAGTGCCCAATAAATTATCCGATTCAAAACTTTGCATACGAAGGTTCAAATTCAATTTTGGACTACTTAAATTTTTACCCCAGCCATTATGTTGCAACGAGTTATCTGAGTTATGGTTGGGAGAATGAACCTTCTAATTTTTCATCCAATCTCGCACAACCAAATGAATTTTCCCATTATCCAACATATGAGGACTCAACCAAACAAGAATTTGAAAATAAGCTTTACGAGTTTATGCAATGCCAAATGGAAGCCAATGCCCAAGTACCCCAACAACTTTCTGAAATTAGAGATGGACTTAATACAGTCACTAATGCTATAATGGCTATGCATGAAGAACAACTATTGAACATAGTCAATGTATTTAGGATGATCATCCCAATGAAATGCGTATTGATGTTGAATCTCCCACCACTCTAGATTGTGAAAAAATTGAGGAAGCTATTATCTCACATGAGGCTAATGAGCCCAAGGTCATTTTGCCATCTAGGAGTGGTGTTGAGATTCACATTTCTCGATTTGGGGAGGGCATTGCAATGGAGTTAAGTGTAGAAAATTTTAAAGAGAAAGTGTATACTCCATTGTTGCAATTGCATAAACTTGCATACACCTCTATTTGGTTGAGAATTTTGAATCATTGTCATTGTTATGTTTGGATAGATTGGTTAGGAAGGGTATTTATACACCAAAAATATTTTAAAATAAAAAAAATCAATGGGCATAAGCTCATATCCGAATTGAAGCTGGATTGACATGAGCCCTTGTTGTTTTGTTTTCACGTACATAGTAGTTAGATTCTTTTATTGTTATATTTTCCTTTTCTTGATGTTGTAGTGTAGACGTTGTTTACCTCTCCCTAATTTGGACTCATTACATTTTGAGCATCATCGTAGAAAAACTCATTCAATATCATGTGCGAGTTTAAGTTGGGGGGTGTAAACACATTTTTTTTTGTTTTCTCTTTAATGTGTATACAAAAAAAAAGATAAAAAAAAATGTTGTATCTCATTTCCCATGTTACTTTCATTTTTCTCATTGCATGATTCCTTGGGCATTGAGGACAATGCATAGTTCAAGTTGGGGGGTGAGGTGCACCATTTATATTTTTCATCATTTTTTGTATAGAATAATGGGAAATGTGAAAATTTTTAAAACATTTTGGACAATATTTGTGAAAAATATCCAATATTGAACTATATTCCCCTACCCTAATTGTTGTGGGAGTTGTGATAATTTAATCTTCATTTTGAACTTTGAATACACGAACACATTATAGAAGTTTATCCTATTGCTAAGAGTATCACATACTTGTTTGCTTTTGAACTCAACCATAAGTGCACGACGAACTTGTAATTTTGGCAATTTACGGATTGAGTTTACATTTAGTACTTGACATGAATAGTGGAGATGAGTAAGAACCCATGTGAGCTTTAATGTAAATTCTTGTTTGGAGGGAACTTACATTTACTCAATGAACAATACTTCAAATTCCAAATTTGTTCAATAATCTCATTATGCTTGTTTTGGTTAGGTGCATTTGAGTAGTTGATTGAATTTGTCTTGAAATGCAATGTGTTCTCCCATGCTTATTTGGAAATGATCTTAGGCCATCTTTGAAATGCTTTGAGCCTTAGTTTTTTTTTTTTTTTTGTGAAATTATATCCCTAGTGCCATGTTTGACCCTTATTTGACATTCGTTTCTACGCCACAAATTTGACCAACCCAATGCAAAATGATATAAATCTACCTCACCTTGGTTGTTCCTAGAGCTGAGTATGAATGATCATATATGAGAAGGAAGTATGGCAGAAACTCAACAAAATGGATGACTGAAGTTGATATCAAAGAGTTTAATCAAAAAAAAATTAAGAAGGAAAGGGAGACAAAAAAAAAGGAAAATGTTAAGGAAAAGAGAGAAAAAGAAATAAAGAGTGAAGTGATGGTGTTGACTGAAAATCCCATAGAAAGGGAGATCTTTTTGAAATAAATGTGATGCACTTGGAACAACCCTCTTTGTTATCCTATATCCTATGTTCATTTACCTAGATATCACCCTAAGGCCTCATTACAACCTATGAAAGTCCTAAATGATCTAGAGAAGCATGGGCGATGCATACTTTTAAAGAAAAAAAGAGAAGTTGGTTTTGCTATCTAATGCCCTAGCATTCCTTTCACGAGATTATGCCAAGGTTGTTTCATTTTTATTCATACTTCATTTTTGGATTTTATGTGAGCATACTTCGGTTTGTGCATAATATTCTATCTCGCATATACACATGGAGAGCATGCCATGATAATCATAGTGTGATTCATTGTTGAGAGAAACCCTTGGTGAGTTTTTGCATCAAAATTGAATTTGGATAGCTACGTGAATGTGGATTCCATTGAGTAAATGCTTAAATTACATATTCATTACACACACACGAGTTTTGAAAGGAAATGTGTAGGTGTATACTCTAGAATAGCATTTAAAGCTATGATGTGTTTCATGTGTGATTAGTTCGGGTGTGTTGAACAAAGTATTGTTGGCATCCCAGTGCTAGTTAAGATAAGGGAATATGCTTTAAATATTGGATACTAGGAAGAGAAGTTTGTAGGTACCTTCACTAGAAACTTACATGAGACAAAACTCGTCCACTAGGGATCATCTAGGGGTTTAAAGGCTTGTTGCATATGCTAAATGCAATTGCGGAATTAGTATAGTTTTAGTTTTTATTTGCTTGCTTTTTACATTTTGTTTGCTAGCGAATAGCAAAGCTTAAGTTAGGGGGGGTTTGATGAGCTCATAATATTGCATATTTAACGGCCTCATTACATGAATTTTAACTCAACTTTTGCATCTACGTACTTAGAGTTAGCCGAAATTATGAATAATGTTGAATTTTCAATGTTGTAGGTAATTATAGCTTAAATGATGGATTTTAGAACCTTGCAACTAAGTCTGGAGGAGTGGTGAAGATATGGACACATTACATGAGGATTTGGAGGCTTAAAAGTGAAAGAAATCAAGGAGGTATTGGTGTTTGGTAACATAGGCATCAGTAGCCACACCATTTTGTAGTAGTACCTCAGTTTTCCTCCTCTTTGACCATAATACACTTCGAATCTAAAGTAGTTCAAAACATGACAGTTGTAGATTTGGATGTCCTCCACATTCTATCAAAATTTTAGCTCAATCGAACGAATGGATCAAACGTTATGACAATTCTACAAAAATTGATCCAGAGCAGGCAACCTACCGGAAAGACCTACCTGTAGTTGTCACTCCAGTAGCCAAAACCTACCGGTAGATCGCTAAAAACCTACTAGTAGGTTTTGTTTAGAATACCCAAAACGTCTGCAACTCATACTCCACTTGTTTGGGGGTCCCACCATTGATTCTCCCACTTTCCCCCTGACTTCCCTTACACATCTACATGCTTCATACACCCTAGTTGAAGACTTTGGAGGGAAATGCATTAATGAGGATGGGAGAGAAGGAGGCAGCCATCTTGGGTGTAGGCTATGCTCTTCCTAGGCTGTCAAAAGCCATCCACTCACCTCCCGTTGATGGAAGGCCTGCACACACGTGCTAGGGACCTCCATGGACGAATATACAAGACTCACACTCCATATATTCAGCATTACACAAGACATTAGGGGTGGCTACCTAAGCTTAGGAGTAGTTTAATGAAAAAGATGATGAATAGTGTAATAGAAGCTTATGTTTTTTAATTTTCTTCACTCATTTCATTGCAGTAAGTTGTAGCTCTCTTGTAATCTTTATTTCTTGCATTGTAATCTCCTTTATTTCAAGTATATTTCAAGTTTAGTTACATGTTCTTCTATCCACCATTGTTGCTTCGAAGTTTTCTTCATTTCTTGCTTTAAAATGGGTATTGTATTTCTTTCTTTATAGTTCAAGTTTTCTTGCTTTAAGTTAAATTTCATGCTCCATTTTTATTATGTATTTCCTTCTTGCTTTCATGAGTAGCAAGATTTTAAGTTGTCTAATCCATGGGAGACCTCCTCTTGGGCTTTTCATTTCAACTCATTTTCTTTTCTCCTCTCGGTGTACGATGGTTTGGTTTGACTGGGTTGAGAGTAGATATGGTTGTGAGTCTTGGATATCCCATAGGCCTGGCCATGGGTTATGCTCGGATCTTTACCTCCATTTGGTTGTGAGTTCATGATACACCGTGGGCATTCTCCCGGTGTATACTTGAATCGTCACGTCCATCTCGTCCCTAGCTTCCCACGAATCAATTATTCATCTATGTACCATTGGAGGAGGGTTTCGAGTTGAGTTGAGATTCCCATTGGAATGACCTCTTTGGATTAGCCAACACTTATTTTCTTGCATTTTCGTTAAAAACAAAACTCACTAAAACCAACTACAAGATTTTACACTTTTCCCATTTTTGACAAAATCACCTTCACCACACTTGAACTTTCCTTCCCTGAGGAGATGACCTTGGAATACTTTTCCAAGTAAAACAACGACACAGAAAAGACTCATTGCGCTTGGGGAGCACTTTTATTCTTACATATTTCATTCCAAACATTTTGTTCATTTCAATTTCCATTATTCCATTTCCCCTTTTCCCACATCATTCTAGGAGAGAGTGACACTCCCTTAGACACATAAGTCCCATACACATATTTGAGGGTGATGCTAGGGGACTAGGGAACAACAACAAAAAACATCAAGCACACAGACAATTCTTGTGCACTTCTAGAAAGGCATCAGAATCATGTGCTCAATTCTCACAGTCCATCTTTATCTTCTGATTAACTTGTTGTTGACACGGGAGTTAACTGAATTATAAAACAGAAGTATAATAAACCGGATGATTAACCACATGTTATGATCCTCAAGCTAAAGAGTGATTGTTTTACATTTTAATTTATCTTATATTTTGTCTAGAGAACTCTTGAAAAGAATCTTCTATTCTATTCAAGAAATCCCACCACTCCAAACTTTCAAAATTTCCAATCAATTGGTCTCTATTATTCCTTACTTCAAAACACCAATCATAGTTTCCTATGGATTCAACTCCGGACTTAATCGGATTATTACTGCAACTAGACCGCCTGCACTTGGGTGTACACATTTCGGATCAAGTCAAGTTTTTTGCGCCCTTGTCGGGGAACCATAAAAGGTGTTTACAGTAAATGGTAAAAAGATCCCACTTTTTGTGTATAAATTTGCTTTACTGTGTATCAAATTATTTTAGTTAATTTTATGTCTAAGAAGGCTCCTCACTATCAAAATTTGCCAGCAGAATCTTCTAGGTCTGTGAATCAACCAAAACCACTTTCACCTAGATCAGTAGCAGACTCTTGTGAAAATAGAATGGTGAATGGTGAGAGACGAGAGGAAATTCCTGTGAGAGATGGGGAAATGCCTAACATTTGAACTCTGAGGGATTACGTAAATTCCACAAGAAATAGTGTTCCCTCTTGTTTTATCTTTCCTGAAGATGCACCCCTCTTTACTGTAAGACGGGGACAGTTCAACTACTCTCTCAATTTCGTGGACTTGAAACAGAAAATCCATATTTGCACATAAAAGAGTTTGAGGAAGTATGTGTAACATTTCAACACAAAATAAATTTTTTTTCATTCTCTCTAAAGGATAGAGATAAACAATGGCTAACTTCTTTAAAAGCTCTTTCAATACCTGACTAGTGGGCACTACAAAATGAATTTTTTAGAATTTTTTTTCCTCTACACCACACTAATGTATTGAAAAGGCAAATCATGAATTTTTCAGTCAAAGAAGGGGAAACCTTTTACCAAAGTTGGGAGAGATTCAAGGATATACTCCAGTCCTGCCCACACCATATTTTTTAGAATTGGACTTTGGTAGGATTTTTTTACAACTCCTTGCCCACTAGACTACGTTAGTTTGTTGAAATGATGGCTTAAGGAGAGTTTATGAGCAAAAGTCCGGAGGAGGCATTCAATTTCTTTAACACCATATCTGACAGTTCTTAGATGTGGGACTCAGCCTCCCCTACCATTGTTAAAGCTAAACCATCTATTTTCCAAGGGGGTAAGTATGTCTTGAAAGATGACGATGACCTAAGAGCAAAAATGTCAACCCTGTCTCGAAAGCTTGAAACTTTAGAGATGAAAAAGGTTCATCAAGTTGGTGTTAGCTCTCCCACAAAACAAGTGTGTGGGATCTATGCGCTGACAGGACACCCTACTGGGGAGTGTCCTACCATTCTAGCATTCAAAGAGGTTTTATTGGAACAAATAAATCTTGTCTCCAACTTCAACAAACCTTACTCCAACCCATACTCTGAAACATATAACCTAGGGTGGAGGAACCACCTGAACTTTAGTTGGAGAAACACACAGCCAACTCCAATGAACCAACAACAAGGTCCACACCCACCACCTCAAGGACCTCCCGCATACCAACCATACCAACCTCCACAAAAGAGGAACCTTGAGGATACACTAAATCAATTCATACACAGTCAAATGAACTACAACAATAGTTCCACTCAGGCTTTCACTGATTTCAAAACACAAACCACTCAATCTTTTGAGGATCTTAAAAGTCACATCAAAAAATTGACCCAATCCATGACCACACATGAGAAGGGCAAGTTTCCTGCCCAACCAAAACCACCACAAGGCCAATTTTAGGTGGAAAATCCCACAACTATGAAAACTCTGTGAGCCCAAGCCCCAGTTGTCACTACACTAAGAAGTGGCAAGGTGATTGACAAGACTATCAAAGAAATGCTACTTCCAAAGCCAAAACCTAAGTCAATCTCAG
Source organism: Ilex paraguariensis (assembly GCA_963454935.2). Taxonomy (NCBI): domain Eukaryota; kingdom Viridiplantae; phylum Streptophyta; class Magnoliopsida; order Aquifoliales; family Aquifoliaceae; genus Ilex; species Ilex paraguariensis. Next base: position 144,893 of record CAUOFW020000931.1, read on the forward strand.
TCAATCCACCAATTGAGACTAAAACAATTGAGCCTGAATGTGAGAAAGAAGAGAAACACGAGCCCATGATTGAACAAGAACCAGAGACATCAAAGGAAGAAGAACCCTCATGTTCTATTCATGCTCCTTTTCCTCATTGACTCAAAACTGCACATAAGTTGAATAATCAGGAAGAAATTTAAGAGCTCTTCAAGTAAGTGAAAATCAACATCCCACTTCTGGATGCAATCAAACAGGTTCCATCTTATGCCAAGTTTCTAAAAGACTTGTGTACGGTCAAAAGAAGCCAGAATGTTCAAAAAAGAGCCTTCTTGACAAAACATGCCAGTGCCTTGCTTCAACACAAAACCCCTCCAAAACACAAAGATCTAGGGTGTCTGACTGTGTCATCTGTCATTAGAAATTTCATAATCGAACAAGCACTATTAGACCTTGGAGCAAGTGTCAATTTGCACCCATTTTCTATTTACCAGCAGTTGGGTCTAGGAGAACTCAAACCCACAAGTGTCACATTTCAGTTGGCAGACAGATCTGTCAAAATTCCTAAGGGTATTGCTGAAGATGTACTTGTCCAAATGGACAACTTTGTATTCCCTGTTGACTTCATCGTCCTAGATACTCAGCCAAAAAAGTATTCATAGAATCCTATTCTAGTTATTCTTGGTCAACCTTTCCTAGCAACTTCAAATGCACTATTGCAGGAATGGGGTCATGAAATTAACCTTTGGGAATATGACTCTTGAGCTGAATATTTTTAATGTTGCCAAACACCCAAGAGAGGACCAAGAAAAAAGAGAAATAAATTCCATCGAGTCATTAGTTCAGGACCATCTAAATAATATATTTTGTGAAAATTCCATTGAACTTTCTTTGTCATAATCCATCACATCTGAAACAATAGATGATGATCCAAAGAATTGCCCAACTCAAGCTATTGATACATGGACCCCAAAATTCGAGGAACTATCGCCAAGTGGCACAAAGCCACTCTGATCTAGTGTTAAGCCACCAAAGCCGGAATTGAAAGCTCTCCTATTTGACCTCAAATATGTATTTCTAGGAGAGGATGAGTCATACCCAGTGGTAATTTCATCTAAGCTCACATATTTGCAAGAGTCTAAACTGATTGAAGTTCTTAAAAATCACAAAACCACCATTGGGTGGACTATTGCTGCCTTGAAAGGTATAAGCCCATTGATCTGCAATCATGGATATACCTGGAAGAGGATTCAAACCCCTCTCATCAATTTCAATGACGACTTAACCCTCACGTGAAGGAAGTTTTGAAAATGGAAGTGCTTAAACTCTTAGATGTAGGGATAATCTTTCCCATCTCCGATAATAAATGGGTTAGCCCAACCCAAGTTGTTCCCAAAAAGTCTGGGGTCACAGTGGTCAAACATGAAGCCAATGAACTAGTACCAACTAGAGTCATCACAGGATGACGGATGTGTATTGACTATCGAATGCTCAATTTGGTGACTAGAAAAAACTATTTCCCTCTTCCTTTTCTGGACCAGGTTCTAGAGAGAATTACAGGCCATGAATTTTATTATTTCTTGGATGGCTAATCTGGGTACAATCAAATTGAGATAGCACTCAATGATCAGAAGAAAACCACATTCACATGCCCCTTTGGCACTTTTGCATTCAAAAGGATGTCGTTCAGACTTTGTAATGCTCCTGGAACATTCCAAAGATGCATGTTGAGTCTGTTCAGTGACATGGTCAAAAATATTTTGGAAGCATTCATGGATGACTTTTCTATCTTTGGTGACTCATTTCATTTGTGCCTAGCCAACCTAGAAAAAGTATTAATAAGGTGTAAGAGACCAATCTGGTGCTTAATTGGGAAAAATGTCATTTCATGGTAACATAAAGGCATTGTCTTAGGTCACATTGTGTCGTTTGAGGGCATGAAAGTTGACAAGGGCAAAATAGATCTTATTGGGAACTTGGCTACTCCCAAGGCTGTAAAGGATGTCCGATCATTTCTAGGACATACAAGATTTTACAGGAGATTCATAAAAGATTTCAGTACCATAGCAAAACCCATGTGTCATCTCCTGAGTCAAGCCGTAATTTTTGATTGGAGTGAAATGTGCCAAAAAGCTTTTGATAAGCTGAAAGGCATGTTAGTTTTCATCCCAATAATGAAACCCCCTGACTGGACTCTACCCTTTGAACTTATGTGTGATGTAAGTGATTATGCTATAGGTGCTATATTGGGACAAAGAAAAGATAAGAAACCACATGTTATTCACAATGCAAGTAAAACTTTGAATGATGCTTAGATGAATTATTCAACAACTGAAAACAAATTGCTTGCAGTAGTGTTTGCTTGGGAAAAATTTCGTCCTTATCTTGTTGGTTCTTCTGTTACTGTGTTCATTGACCATCCATCATTAAAATTCTTGCTCACAAAGAAAGATGCTAAGCCTAGACTCTTAAGATGGATACTCTTACTTCAAGAGTTTGACCTAGTCATTAAGGACAAAAAAGGGTGTTGAGAATGTGGTGGCAGACCATCTATCCAGGTTAACTTATAAATTTCACGAGGATAAACTACCAAGCAATGAAAAATTCCTCGATGAATAACTATTCATAATTGATGAGACCCCATGATACGCTGATATTGCTAATTTTCTTGCTACTGGAACACTCCCTCCGTCTTTTTCCCCATGAACAAAAAAACATTTATGAGAGAGGTTCGTAACTTCTTTTGGGAAGATTCGTATGTATTTAAGTACTGTAAGGATCAAATCATAAGATGTTGCATCCCTGCTCAGGAAAACAGACATGTAATTACCTTTTGCCATTATGAAGCATGTGGTGGCCACTTCTCCTCAAGAAAAACCGCTGCGAAAATCTTGCAGTGTGGATTTTACTGGCCCACACTTTTCAAAGATGTCCATGTCTTTTGTTTAATTTGTGATAGATACCAAAGGTTGGGAAGTATTTCATAAAGAAAAATGATGCCCTTGAACCAGATTCTTGTGATTGAATTTTTTGACTATTGGGGCATTGATTTTATGGGACCATTCCCCCCTTCCTTTGTCTATCTATACATTTTAGTGGTCATAGACAATGTATCCAAATGGGTTAAAGCAATTCCATGCCGAAATAATGATCACAAAACGGTGATCAAAATTCTTAAAGAAAATATTTTATCCCGATTTGGAGTTCCTAAATCAATCATAAGTGATGGGGGACTCATTTTTTTCAATCGGCCTTTTGTGGAATTTGATGAAAAAATATTTGATTTTCCATAAAACTGCAACCCCTTATCATCCACAAACTAGTGGACAAGCTGAATTAGCTAATCAGGAGATCAAATTAATTTTTAAAAAATGGTAAATCCAGATCGCAAAGATTGGTCATCAATACTAACTGATGCCCTATGGGCATATCGCACTGTGTTTAAAACAATTTTGGGCATGTCTCTTTATCGATTAGTCTATGGAAAGCCATGTAACCTACATGTGGAATTGAAGCATAAGGCATACTGGGCCATTAAAGCAATAAACTTTGACCTAGATGAGGTTGGACTTTTAAGAATAGTTTAGATTAACAAATTGGAGGAATTAAGGAATGAAGCATATGAAAATGCTAAGATTGCTAAAACCAAGAAGAAAATTTGTTATGACAAGAGCATTATGCGGAAGTCTTTTGAACCTTTTCAAAAAGTCTTATTTTTTAATTCAAGACTCCGCCACTTTCCTGGTAAGTTGAGATCAAGATGGACAGGGCCTTATATTGTCAAAAAGGTGTTTGAACACGGAGCAGTAGAAGTGAAAAATTCATCGAACAATAATATCTTTACTGTTAATGGTCAACAGTTTAAACCATTTTTGGAAAATTTTGTCAAAAATGTGGAGACCATTCTTTTAATGCATCCAGAACATCGCTTCGAGAAAAGCATCTGCCAACACAAAAAAGGGGCTGGTCAAGAAAAACCTGATTACACCCGACCCATAGGCGCACCTTTATAAGTCGCTTGTCCCCTTTTCTTTTTTCTTCCCCACCACCCTTCCCTTTTTCCTTTTTCCTTCTTCTTCTGCTTCTTCTTCTTCTTCATTATTTGTGATCTTTTGGAACCATGACCCATCTCCAACAACACCATGACCATACTACCCGAAGACCCAGTCCTTTGTCTCATGATCTGCATGTGTTTACTCCATTTGTACATGGCTCTTCTTCTTCTGTCTACATTCAGAATCAAGGGTTTTCATCCTAGCAAAAATTTAGATCTGCAATGAGATGTTTGATTTGTGTATTTTGTTTGTAGGTTTCGACTAATGAACAAGATCTCTACCATTCAACCTTATCTCTAAAGCTCACCATATCGGTAAATTCAAAACATTGGGGACAATGTTCAGTTTAGGTTGGGGGATGAGAACTATGCACTGAGCTAGAAGTCGCAGGGAGTCTTAGCTAGTGTGGCTTTCTAGGAATGGCAGATGCTTGAGACGGTGGGACAGTTCGGGCTATAATATATGAGTCAGGCTTAGGGTACATTGGAGAGTTTGGTGACTACGCCTTCCCTAATGAGCAGGGTGATCGAGTCCTAGGGATAGGATCCAGAGTTATCCTCCATTAGGGGCCGAGTGCAGGCAGGTGCCGGTGATGAGGGATGGGCCATTCACTCAGATGGTAGTCTTCAGTTTAGGGGAGGGATTGTGGTTCCCTAGTCGGCGGAGTTGAGATAAGATATTCTTAAGGAATTCCATTGCTCTTGATTTGTTGTACCTCTAGGTGGTACGAAGATGTACCATTATTTTCGTTGCCAGTATTATTGGAGAGGAATGAAGAAACACATTAGGAATTTTGTTAGCCGATGTCTTAATTGTTAGCAGGTGAAAGCTGAACACCAGAGACCAACAGGGTTACTCCAACCTTTGGAGGTAGCTGAGTGGAACTCGGAACATGTCACGATGAATTTTGTGACCCACTTGCCATAAAAATTGTGAGGGCATGATGCAGTATGGGTGATAGTGGACCGGTTTATGAAGTCAACACACTTTTTGGCTGTGCGAATGACCTTTGCACTGGAGAAATTCTGTAGGTTGTATATACGCGGAGATTGTCCGGTTGCATGGGGTGCCCGTATCTATAGTATCGCATTGGAATACCAGGTTTATAGCTCATTTTTGGGAGAGTTTTTAGGGAGCCATAGGGACATAGTTGATGATGAACACTGTTTTTCATCCCAATATGGACGATCAATCAGAGAGGACCATCTAGACTTTAGAGGACATGCTACGGGCATGCTTCCTAGATCTTAAGGGTTGTTGGAAAGAACACCTACCTTTAGTAGAATTTGCCAATAACAACAGTTATCATGCAAGTATTTGGATGGCACCCTATGAGGCCCTATATGGGAAGTCATGTCGTTCTCTAGTTTGTTGGACAGAGGTTGGAGAGAGATCTTCTACAGGTCCAAAATTGATTAGAGACACCTGGGAGAAGGTGGACTTGATACGGAAGCGTCTTCTTATGGCTCAGAGTCGACAAAAGAGCTATGTCGACAAACGGTGGCGACCTCTAGAGTTTAAGGCGGGAGATCATGTCTTCTTGTAGGTGATGCCTAAGAGAGGAGTGGTTAGGTTCGAAAAGCGGGAAAAACTATCGTCGAGGTATATCGGGCCCTTCGAAGTACTTGAGAAGGTTAGTGCAGTTGCTTACCGATTGTTGTTATCGCCAAATTTATCGAGTTTTCATGCGCTATTCAATGTATCCAAGCTCTAAAAATACACCCCAGATCCGACTCATGTGGTGAATTGGGGCGAGCTTGTAGTTGATGCGAATAGGGACCTTTGAGTAGGAACTGGTGTGCATCATGGATAGTCGGGATTAGGTTTTGTGAGGCAAGACTGTGCAGCTTGTGAAGGTGTTATGGCAACACCGAGGAGTGGAGGAGGCGACATGGGAACGCGAGGACACTATACGTACCAGTTATCCTTTCTTATTCGATGATGGAGGTACATTATTATAGTAATTTAGTATTATATGACCGTTGCATATGCATGTGGTTGAATGTGCATGTGTGTGTGAATTTCAGGGACAAAATTCTTTTAAGGGAGGAAGATTGTAAAACCCGGGGTAAATTTGAACTTTTTCTGAAAAAGGGTAAAATAGTAATTTGCCACTATAATGCGGGATTAAAATTTATATTTTACTAGAACTCAGATGATGCAACCAATCTCACCGTTGGATTCGTGTCGTTAAATCGAGTTGTCCAGTCTATTTTCATTGAATTCTGAGATAGTCACATTTTTTACATTTTTCAAGACAACTAGGGGTTTGATGAACTCACAAACGTCCCCAAAAATAAAAATTATAAAATTTTCTTATAATTGAAGGAAAGTTCAAATAAAATATATTTGAACTTAAACCAAGACAGAATTAAGTCGTTTCAGGACAAAAACACACCCAGAAGTAGGAAACGTGCAGTGCAATGTGGACCGCGCAATTAAAAAATATAAATAGGGGTTAAATATCTGATTTTTCATATATTTCTCTCAACAAGTCTTCTGGTTCACGTTGGAAGAGGAGAAGATAAGAAAAACAAAAATTCTACCTTTCTCCTAGCGATCTACGGAGTTCTGTCGGTCGGAATCGCTTGGACCAAGAGTTAAAATTGGTCATCGCGATGAGGGCTATGTCTACGTACCATGAACAAAGGGTTTCACCAAAGATCCAAGGAAAAGATTTTGTAAAATCAATGGTTTTTGGGGCTACGACGGTGTCTTGAAGCTTTCTCCCTTTCATTTACGCTACAAGAGGTAGGGTATCTCCTATGGAATGGGTAAAGGGCATATGATAACCTAGGCCACTTAACTAGGGTTATGAAAATGAGGAAATTGGTATGAAATTGGCCTAGAATAATTCCTAGTTGAGTTTGGCATAGGGAATTCACTTATGTAATCCCTTGTAACTTGAAGTTATTGGGCATGCTATGTATTTCTATTGTCTCTTATTGTGATGTGGGAAAAATTATGTGATAACATGTATTGGTTGCCTTATAGGTGTTTTGCTAAATGCCTATGTGAGAATTTAGTTGTTATTACATGAATTATGTATAACAAGGTTGCAAATTGTTGAATGAATTGGTATATGTTGTCAATATGTTAACATCATGATAAATTGTGGTATTTATATGCTTATGATATAAATTGTCATGGAACTTGTGAACATGAGGTTTAGTTGCTCTTATGGCATTTATTACATGTGGAGCATAACATTGATAATGCAATGGAGCATTACATTGCATTTGCACGGGAGAAACACATCCATGGGCATAAGTGTGGGTGTGTGCACATGGTAGCATCAAACACCATACTTGGTGATTGATGGGTGGGCTTGGAAAAGTTGGATCGAAGATCTGACTGAGTCACCTGTTTGCATGAAAGAAAAACTTGTGTCGGGTATAGCAAGAAGGGATAGATCCTCCCTCGGGTGAAAAATCTAGTGACATGGTTTATACACTTCCCGACGGTGAAATTCCAAAAAAGTGTATTGGCGTACGGAGCCAGCGGTGTGATTCCATAATCCGAAACCCCACAAAGACACATGATTTTTTTTTGCAAATGGTCGTTCGATGTGTATCATCCAACAAAATTTGGTTTTATAAATACAAGACTTTTGTTTCAAAATGATCATTGGATGAAATTTATCAATGATAGATTTACTTCACATTGGCATTGCATTATGTGGTGGGAGTTGGTGAGGACTCGGGTTAAGGTGCATGAGTGAGTATCATCTCATATCATGACATGACATAGTAAAAAATTCCATCTTGAATTATATGTTATTGTATGGAATGGATTATGATTGTAAGTGTTGCATGTGCACATTTTATATGCATCTACGGGGGCGTAACCTCTGTAGGAAATACTATACTGGGCGTGGCTTAACCTATACGGGAAAATGTTTCAGGTGCAAGGTTCACACTAGCGGAAGACTCTCATTCGGGGCCTCAAATATGAAGAAAAGTCGACTTGTGGCTTTATAGCACATTTTGGGTAATCATTGTAAAAAATTATGTTGTGAGCAAGTAATCGTGTAAATGGATTGTAATAGAACTTGTACATATCAAGTTTTATGTGATAAAACATCATTATACATGTTTTGGATGGTGTTGGAATGGTTTTGAATGGATTGGAATTGAGAAATAGGTGAAATGGACAAAAGTGGGCAGAGAGTATCGGTACCATAGGGTCCAGTGAGTTAACGGTACCGGTACTGATGTTCCAGTGGGTTGACAGTACCAGTACAGTCTGGTCCAGAAGGCAAAGAATACCAGTACAGCTTACCGGTACTGATTTTTCAAAAGGCTCACAATACCAGTACTCTTTCCAAAATTTTGAAAATTTAAAATTACTTTGCCAAGCTTTTGGGCTATGGGTTCTTTGGTTACAAGGACATAAACGGGCCATAATGGAGTATGAATTGTGGTACATTGTTGTAACGCCCCAAAACCTACCTTGGACAACATTACAATCTAAAAACCGTTCACATCATGAGAGCACTAAATAAATTCATCATTAAAGGACATTTCATTCATCAAATATAACATTTACATTATCATCCCAAAAGAATAGGCCAACCATGGCCATTACATCCCAAAAGAATCAACTATTTCTCGTAGTAGAATAAACAAAAGTACATGTATTATTGTACCAAAATATATCCCCTAATCTAAAGCATGGAGAGGTCAACTCTAAATATTTCCCTCGGGATCCACGCTTTCCTCCAATTGGGCTTCCTAAGCCACCTACTCATCAACTCTGAGCTCTTCCTCTAAACGGACATCTGAGAATGAATAATATTGTAAGGGTGAGCATTAAGCTTTGTAGCAACATCCCCATAAACTCGAACAAAGTTTAGAAAATATGTAAAACAAGTCGGTCTCATTTTGAAAATATCATACATTAATTTTTGAAAGAAAAACAGGAGCATTTCAATAGATCTCAAGTTTACACCATAGCAAGTAAGTGAAGTAATAACGCCAAGTTATAAATAACAAATCATTTCCAATCATAAACCATTTCCCACAAGTTCTTGTAGAGTCCTGATTTGCACTTTGTAATGGTCTGAATTATAATATATTATACACCCAAGTATAAGTGGTCAAATTGTAGTTTTCTTGGTTTTAAGTCCAAGTATCGATTCCACGAAGAGTTTGGTAATTTAGTAGTTAAAAAAAAAATAGTAAAGTTGTTGTTTGAAGTAATATGATGTTTGACAGCTTGTGATGTGAGCTTAGCTTGACAGCTAGTTTAACTTAAATAAAGTGCATAAGTAAACAAATAAATTGCGTAAGTAAACAAATGAAGTGCGTAAGTAAACAAATAAAGTGCGTAAGTAAATGCGTTAATAACAAGAATATAAAAGATATCCTTCAGATTAAGGGTCCCATATACATTATATTGGTTATATACTGGAAATGCTACCGTATCAGGATTAACTTCCATTTTATTAGCAAGTCAACCGGTTGGTCTGATGTATATAAACCATAGCACAGCCGTTTCTTAGGCTAACTAAGGGTAATAAATCATAACACAGCCGCTTCTTAGGCTAACTTGTTATATCCACGTCAATTGATTAACCCAAGCAAACAAGAAGGACAAGCCATTCATGAGGAATACTTAAGTTATTCACTTGATCTCATGATTATAAGTGTGTACATAATAAACCATAACACAGTCACATCTTAGGTTAACTGGTGGTATTATAGCATAACACAACAACCTCTTAGGAAAGCTGGTTATAGACGTACCAATTGACTAATTCAAGTAAACTATAAGGTTGAGCCATTCATGAGGAATACATAAATTACCCAATAGGTCATCTGTGATATATATATATATATATCAGTTAAACATCCTCAGCATTCTGGTGGAGGACAAGCCATAATGGTAGGAACGCCATGGTTGTTAGACTAGCAATATAGTTATATATAGTATTTAAATAACCCTAATAACCCAGAAGAACAAGCCATTCATGAGGATCATTTAGGTTCTGTACCACACATCAGTAGAACATCCTCAGTATTCCGGCGGAGGACTAGCCACACCAGTAGGAACGTCGTGGTTGTTTAACTAGCGGGTCTTATGATACACTGATGACATAATTCAAGACACAACACCAGAATTATGCACATCACTATATCACGCATTAAGCATATAATACATAAATAAATAAAATATAAATAAGACATCAACATTCTCATAATCTAAACAATAATATACATATGTTCCCCTCGCACTGGAGGGTATAAACGACTACTCACGCTCCATTGCTACGGACAAGCAAGGAGTGTGGGTAATATTCATTACAACTAAAAGTAAAACTTCTTTCACAAGGAACAATTGAAGCACAACCACCTTTATTATCATTCAAGACAAAAAAAGTGGCGGCAGTTCAACTATCTGAATAGAAAGATACTACCGAGATGTAGAAATACAGAATAACAAACGGACCGGCTATCAAAGGTTCTTTCTCTTTTTCTTTCTCTCTTTTCTTTCTCTAAGGATTTCTCTCTTTGAAGCTATAGTGGCCTGCTGGTCTTTTGAGGTGAGGGAGAATTCTTGTGAGGGCTTGTATTAAAAGGCTTGGCAAAGCATTCTTGAAGAATGAAGGCAAGACCCTATTTATAGAGGAGCTGGAGCTCTCGACCAAGAGGGGGGTCCTAACCCCTACCATAACCTTCCTAAAGATTATGCCTTGTAGTGGTGGCAGTGTGTCTCATTCTTGGGCTTCCATGTATCGCGGGGTCCTAACCCATAGTATAACCTTCCTAAAGGTTAAGCATTGTAGTGGTGCTAGGTGTGTAACGCCCCAAAAACCCCCGTGGGTGACATTACATTCTAAAAACCATTTACCGTATGAGAGTATTAAGTAAAATTCATCACGACGAAAGTTTCATTCATCAACCATTCATATTTTAACAAAATTTGGGCAGAGTCTTCTTTGTACGGGGAGCTCTACCCAAAACACAACCTGTACAATTATATTACAATTGACCACACTGGGTCCACATATGCATAACTATTGACCACACCGGGTCCATTTTTCCATCATAAAATAAACTTGCATTCATCATATGTCATATCCACAATATCATCCCAAATTAATAGGTCTAATCTTGGCCTTTACATCTCCAAAATGTAATAATATAACGCAGCGGAAATAACATAAATGAACTAGAGTTCAAAAGGATATTCTAAGCATAATCTAGTCTAGAACAAAATAAAAGTGTCGCTCTAAACATCCACCTCGGGATCCACATCCCCGTCAAGCGGAGTCTTCCAATGGGTGGGCTCCTCGGCTCCTAACTCCTCCTCAAGTGTGAAATCTGGAATATTTTTATTTGTAGGGGGTGAGCACGAAGCTCTGTAGCAAAATCCTCTCAACTCAAACAAGGTTTGAAAAACATAGCAAACGGTCGGTCTCATTTCACAACTAACATATATATAGGTTTGGAATGAAAACAGTGACATTTTAAAAGAGATCTCAAGTTTAAACAATAGCAATAATCAGTTAAAAGAATAAAGTGAGTTTAGCATCGATAAACAAAATTCTAATTTAAGCTATTTAAGAAGGGCTTCTCCCTAAGCATTGTCCCATACCAATGCATCGGCAAGAACGACCCAACTCCCGATTCCATGTATTTTTGGTTCATCCCCGTACCATGTATGTTGATTGCTTCTCGTGAATCTACCTAACGATCATGCCTAGTCCACCAATTCCAACCAACAATCACAAATCTCTTTAGGAAGGGCGTGTACCGTCTCCTACGGCATTGACGAAATCCTCCCAAGGTGTCTAGTATACTAACCCTTTTCCTCGGTGTATATGTGAACAATAGTGATCGCGAGCACAACAACGATCCACTACGAGCATTAGGCAACCATCTCACCCCCATTGGGATAGACTAACCTCTAACACTCTACGGCATCTCTCGAAGGTAATCCAAGTCCATCACAACAACCATACAATGAGGAAATCAAGAATATTCACAATTCACAACAATTTCCCAAATATAGTAAAATCCCCAATTTTGTTTTCACATTTGTCATATAATCGAATAATCCAAGAAAATATGCAAGAGATCGTAATCTATATCATTTTGTTATACAATATTCAACACTAAAGTTTTAAAATCAAAGACAAAGAAGAAATTAGGAGAAAATCCCCTTTTCTTGAAAACTAGGGCTTTGAAGATAAAAAAAAAATCAATAGAGCTTTGGTGGTTACCCACCCTTCATATTGTTCAAAACATGGCATTTATTACAAATAGAACAAGAATCATGTATTTCATATTATATATATGAGAAGGAGAGTGAAGAAACATATATCTATATACATATATATATCTATAGATATATATCTAGCCTCAATGTGAGAGATTGAGAGAAAATCCCCTACCTTAAATCAAGATTCCAAGCTAAGACCCAAGCTTCAAGACCTTCTTGCTCTCCTTTCTTTTCCTCTTAATCTTCTCCTCCTAGGGTTTCAAAAGATTTGGGTGAGAGGGTAGCAAGAATGGAAGAAAATGGGAGGAGAATGTATTCTTGAAGAATTTGAAGTTTTGATTTCTACAAGGTATAAATCCCTCTTGATTGGTATTTCTATCTTCCTCTCTTCCTCTAAAATGGTTCCTAGGGTTTGGAGGGGTGAAATGAATGCTAAAGGGACGACATTAGGTTTTTATAGGGCAAGAAAATCGAGCAAAACCCGATATTTTCTGTTCAGAAAAAATCGGGTTTCCTTCGTACTGTTCACAGATTTTTGGTGCGACTTCCAGGTCAGTTTTGACCCATTTAGAGGTCGAATTGGAAATTTTTCATGAAATACACTTTTGTAGCCCTAGATGTCTACTATTTCCTGTCAAAATTTCAGATCAATTGGACATCAAAATATAAAGTTATGATCAAAATACTAAGCAGTGTCTATCACCCCTTTTTACCCAATTTCACTCCAATTTGGTTTTACTTCTAAAATACTTCCTAACTTCTAATACATCCCATATTACCTCTCCCAATGTTTTCCGACCTCCCGAATTCAATGGTAATGTTATTTTGATAAAAAAAAAATAATATATTTATTTAGTTACCCTTATCAATCTTAAACACATCCAAAAAAAAAAATTAAGTTTGACCCAAAAGTCAATCCGTTCGAAACTCAAACTTCATGATTAATATTTCAACAATGATTCTAAGTTTTTATCCTCATTTTATTCATATTTGGAAAACTCTTAAGATATTAGTATTCTTATTTAATTTTAGTACAGGGTCTTACAATCCACCCCCCTTAAAGAAAGTTTCGTCCTCGAAACTTACCTCAAGTAGCGAACAAATATGGATATTTCTCTCGCATCTCCCACTCCGGTTCCCAAGTTGCTTCCTCTACGCCATGATGTTGCCACAGGACTTTCACCAGCTGGATTACCTTGTTGCGAAGCACTTTCTCCTGGATATCAAGAATCTTCACCGGCTGCTCTTCATAGGTGACTCCATCTTGCACTTCAATATCCTCCAAATCCACGACATGCGACGTATCTGGTTGACATTTCCTCAACATCGAAACGTGGAACACGTCATGAACTCCTGACAATGATACTGGTAGCCGAAGTTGGTATGCTACTTTGCCCACTGTCTTGATCACTTCAAATGGACCGATGTACCTTGGAGCGAGTTTTCCTTTCTTACCGAATCTAAGTACGCCCTTCTTGGGTGACACTTTAAGAAATACAAAATCTCCCTCCTTGAATTCCAAAGGCCTTCTTCTCCTATCCGCATAGCTCTTTTGTCGACTCTGTGCTGTGCGTAATCTCTCCCGAATGAGCTGAATCTTCTCCGTTGTCTCCCGTACAATCTCGGGCCCAAACATACTACTCTCTCCGGCTTCCAACCAACATGTCGGGGATCTACATGGTCTTCCATACAAAGCTTCATACGGCGCCATTCCGATACTCGCTTGGTAACTGTTATTGTACGCAAATTCCACCAACGGTAAGTGATCGATCCAACTCCCTTTGAAGTCCAATGCGCAAGCCCGTAACATGTCTTCCAAAACCTGTATCACTCTCTCGGATTGGCCATCTGTTTGAGGGTGAAAGGCTGTGCTGAAATGTAATTCTGTCCCCATAGCTTGTTGTAGACTTTGCCAAAAACGAGCCACAAAACGAGAATCGCGATCCGACACGATAGAAAGTGGAACTCCATGCAATCGAACAATCTCTCGAATGTATAGTCTGCTCAAGATCTCTAACGAGTCTGTGGTCTTCATCCCCAAAAAGTGAGCTGACTTGGTGAGTCGATCTACGATAACCCATACGGCGTTATGCCCTCTTGAAGTCCGTGGAAAACCCGACACGAAGTCCATGGTGATATGATCCCACTTCCACTCCGGGATAGGCAGAGACTGTAATAATCCTCCAGGTCGTTGGTGCTCAATCTTCACTTGCTGACATACGGCACACCTTGAAATGAACTTTGCTACATCCTTCTTCATTCCACTCCACCAATATTGTCGTTTCATATCTCTATACATTTTTGTACTCCCCGGATGTATAGAGAACTTCGATCGGTGACACTCTCCCAACACTTCTTCCCTCACTTGGTCGTCGTTTGGCACGCATAATCTTCCCCAAAACTGTAACTCCTCATTCTTTAAAGACCAATCCTCAACAATCTCATTCCTCTCCAATTTATCCCGAATTTTTGTCAACTCGGGATCTAATCGTTGCAACTCCACAATCCTTTGTCGGAGGATTGGTTGAGCTACTAGGTTAAACAAACATGGTCGATCCTCCGGTCCATTAACCCATAGATCAAACTCCTCCAACGTATCCATCATTTTCCACCGTTTAGCCGCAAGGACATTGATTTCACCCTGAGACTTCCTACTCAATGCATCCGCTACTACATTAGCCTTCCCCGGATGATAGTTGAGAGTGAAGTCGTAATCTTCTAAGTACTCAATCCACCTTCTCTGCCGGAGATTTAATTCTTTCTGTGTGAACACATACTTGAGGCTTTTATGATCCGAGAACACTTGAAATTTCTCTCCATACAAGTAACACCTCCACAACTTAAGAGCAAAAACCACAGCGGCTAGCTCCAAGTCGTGAGTGGGATAGTTCCGCTCATGAATCTTGAGTTGCCTCGAGCCATAAGCAACCACCTTGCCTCCTTGCATCAACACACATCCCAAGCCTCGTAGTGAAGCATCGGTGTAAACATCGTAACCTTCCCCACTGTTCGGAATAATGAGGATCGGTGCCGTCGTCAACTTTTCCTTCAAGGTGCGAAAAGCTAATTCACACGCTTGAGTCCACACAAATTTCTCCCCCTTCTTGGTAAGGCGAGTCATCGGCATCGCAAGCTTGGAAAAACCTTCCACAAACCTACGATAGTAACCGGCTAACCCCAAGAAACTACGTATTTCTGTCACATTCTTTGGTGGTTCCCATTTCATCACGGCCTCAATCTTCGAGGAATCAACCGCTACCCCTTGCTCGGACACAACATGGCCAAGGAACTTCACTTCCTTCATCCAAAACTCACACTTGCTCATCTTCGCATATAACTTATGTTCTCTCAATGTTTGTAGCACAACCGAGAGATGATGTGCATGTTCTTCTTGTGTCCGGGAATAAATCAATATGTCATCAATAAACACAATGACAAATTGATCTAGATATGGCCGGAATACCCTGTGCATCAAATCCATGAAGGCTGCTGGAGCATTAGTCAATCCGAACGGCATCACCGTATACTCGAAGTGACCATACCGAGTACGAAAAGCAGTCTTAGGAATATCCTCCTCCTTGACACGCAGTTGATGGTACCCGGTGCGGAGATCAATCTTGGAGTAGAACTTAGAACCCCTCAATTGATCAAATAAATCATCAATGCGCGGCAAGGGATACTTGTTCTTCACCGTCACCCGATTCAACCGTCGGTAATCTGTGCATAACCGAAGTGTTTCATCCGTCTTCTTCACAAAGAGGACCGGGGCTCCCAAGGTGAAGTGCTCAAACGGATGAATCCAATTGCCAGCAAGTGGTCCAATTGCTTCCTTAGCTCCTTCAACTCCAAAGGCGCCATCCGATAAGGAGCAATAGAAATAGGTTCGGTTCCCGGATAAAGATCGATTGCGAACTCAATCTCTCTCTGTGGCGGTAACCCGGGTAATTCATCTGGGAAGACATCCGGAAAATCTGATATAATCAACACCATACCCGAGTGGGATCTATCCCGATCATCTCCCATCAAGCTAGCCAAGAAACTCAAGTGGCTCCCTGCCTTAGCTTTTAAGAATTTACTTCCCGTAGTAGGAAATGGATGGAAAGAATCTCGGTTATTCACAAAACTGAAAATTACTCCTCCCGACAATTGAAATGTAATTCGCTTGCGGAAACAATCCATTACCGCATGAAAAGTGGATAACAAGTTCATCCCAAAAATCACGTCATACCCCTTCATCTCTAAAGCAATCAAATCCACAATCAATTCGTGCTCCCCAATACGAAGCACACAACCCTTGCAGACTCGGCTAGTACCCAACTGTTCTCCCGTAGGCAAGTCAACAGTCAAAGCATGTTCTAACTTCTCGAAACCCAATCCCAAATTCATAGCATATGCAGTACGTATAAAAGAATGAGTAGCACCAGGATCGAATAAGATTCGGGCCCAAGAATTGTAGAGAAGAATGATACCTTCCACAACGGCATTGGAGGCATCCTCCTCCGGTTGGATTAAGGCAAATACCCTCCCCGGATTGGCATCACCGGGGGCTTGAGCTCTCAATGGTCTCGGTGGTGGAGGGGGCCTATTTGCATGTGATGGCCCGGCTGATTGATTGGCCTTGGGTGGAAATGACAGGTTTGTTTCGGAAGTGTCCTACACCTCCACAAGCAAAGCATTGACGAGGGTCAGTGTTTGGTCTAGTCGGGGCATGCCCCTCTCCTCGGACTGTAAGAGGTCTCTGCCCCACCGCTTGATCGGGGCGACGATATGGTAACGCCCTCGGTGCTCCACTGCTACTGGCACCTGTACGGATCGGGCCTCCTCTAGCATAGCTCTGTCTCCTCTGAGAGTCATCAATGTCTCTCTCCACCAATGCCGCTCTGTCAACCAAATCTCTATAGTCTCGGATTCTGAGTGCCACAAGCTTCTCTCTGATGGTCGGTCTCAAACCCTGCTCGAAGCGCTTGGCCCTCCTATCCTCGGTGGATATGAACTCTGAAGCATAACGGGATAGCTCATCGAACCTCCTCTCATACTCAGCCACGGTCATACTGCCCTGCCGCAAGGCTAGAAAGTCTGCACTCATCTTATCTCTGACAGACTCTGGAAAATACTTGTCGTTGAAACTTTGCTCAAACTCCTCCCAAGTGAGCGTATTAGTGTCCCTCCTTTTCTTCACTGACTCCCACCAGTAATCGGCCTCCCCTTCCAACAAATAGGTAGCCAAGCCAACCCGAAGGTCCCCGGCGATCCCCATACCATCACAAATTTTTTTCACCCGGCGGATCCATCTATCCGCATCTAAGGGATTGGAGCTCCCTTGGAAGGTGGGTGGGTGTTGCCGTAGAAATTCTCGAAGAGCTACCATCCTTCGGTTCTCATCGCCGTTGCCCGGTACTTGGACTAAAGGACGAACTCCACCGTTGTGGTGGTTGTTCCCACCTGGTTGTTGCACTAGGGTGGTGAGTTCCCTTAAACATTGGTAAATACCCTGTATGGCGTCGAGAGGTGGTGGAGGTGGTGGATTTGCTTGACCACCACGCCCACGACCACGTCCACGTACCCGTTCACCGTCCATCCTGCATATCAATTCACAATTTAGTTTCATTGATGTACAAGACATCCTAAATATCACTTTAATCTAAAGCATAAGGTTCATATAAAATTAGACCAACAATTTCCTTCAACTTAATCCTACTTCCCTAGTGGTACTCCATAACCTACAGCTCCCATGTAAGACCTAAAGCCTGGCTCTGATACCAAATCTGTAACGCCCAAAAAACCCCGTGGGTGACATTACATTCTAAAAACCATTTACCGTATGAGAGCATTAAGTAAAATTCATCACGACGAAAGTTTCATTCATCAACCATTCATATTTTAACAAAATTTGGGCAGAGTCTCCTTTGTACGGGGAGCTCTACCCAAAACACAACCTGTACAATTATATTACAATTGACCACACCGGGTCCACATATGCATAACTATTGACCACACCGGGTCCATTTTTCCATCATAAAATAAACTTGCATTCATCATATGTCATATCCACACTATCATCCCAAATTAATAGGTCTAATCTTGGCCTTTACATCTCCAAAATGTAATAATATAACGCAGCGGAAATAACAGAAATGAACTAGAGTTCAAAAGGATATTCTAAGCATAATCTAGTCTAGAACAAAATAAAAGTGTCGCTCTAAGCGTCCACCTCGGGATCCACATCCCCGTCAAGCGGAGTCTTCCAATGGGTGGGCTCCTCGGCTCCTAACTCCTCCTCAAGTGTGAAATCTGAAAAATTTTTATTTGTAGGGGGTGAGCACGAAGCTCTGTAGCAAAATCCTCTCAACTCAAACAAGGTTTGAAAAACATAGCAAACGGTCGGTCTCATTTCACAACTAACATATATATAGGTTTGGAATGAAAACAGTGACATTTTAAAAGAGATCTCAAGTTTAAACAATAGCAATAATCAGTTAAAAGAATAAAGTGAGTTTAGCATCGATAAACAAAATTCTAATTTAAGCTATTTAAGAAGGGCTTCTCCCTAAGCATTGTCCCATACCAATGCATCGGCAAGAACGACCCAACTCCCGATTCCATGTATTTTTTGGTTCATCCCCTACCATGTATGTTGATTGCTTCTCGTGAATCTACCTAACGATCATGCCTAGTCCACCAATTCCAACCAACAATCACAAATCTCTTTAGGAAGGGCGTGTACCGTCTCCTACGGCATTGACGAAATCCTCCCAAGGTGTCTAGTATACTAACCCTTTTCCTCGGTGTATATGTGAACAATAGTGATCGCGAGCACAACAACGATCCACTACGAGCATTAGGCAACCATCTCACCCCCCATTGGGATAGACTAACCTCTAACACTCTACGGCATCTCTCGAAGGTAATCCAAGTCCATCACAACAACCATACAATGAGGAAATCAAGAATATTCACAATTCAAACAATTTCCCAAATATAGTAAAATCCCCAATTTTGTTTTCACATTTGTCATATAATCGAATAATCCAAGAAAATATGCAAGAGATCGTAATCTATATCATTTTGTTATACAATATTCAACACTAAAGTTTTAAAATCAAAGACAAAGAAGAAATTAGGAGAAAATCCCTTTTCTTGAAAACTAGGGCTTTGAAGATAAAAAAAAAATCAATAGAGCTTTGGTGGTTACCCACCCTTCATATTGTTCAAAACATGGCATTTATTACAAATAGAACAAGAATCATGTATTTCATATTATATATATGAGAAGGAGAGTGAAGAAACATATATCTATATACATATATATATCTATATATATATATCTAGCCTCAATGTGAGAGATTGAGAGAAAATCCCCTACCTTAAATCAAGATTCCAAGCTAAGACCCAAGCTTCAAGACCTTCTTGCTCTCCTTTCTTTTCCTCTTAATCTTCTCCTCCTAGGGTTTCAAAAGATTTGGGTGAGAGGGTAGCAAGAATGGAAGAAAATGGGAGGAGAATGTATTCTTGAAGAATTTGAAGTTTTGATTTCTACAAGGTATAAATCCCTCTTGATTGGTATTTCTATCTTCCTCTCTTCCTCTAAAATGGTTCCTAGGGTTTGGAGGGGTGAAATGAATGCTAAAGGGACGACATTAGGTTTTTATAGGGCAAGAAAATCGAGCAAAACCCGATATTTTCTGTTCAGAAAAAATCGGGTTTCCTTCGTACTGTTCACAGATTTTTGGTGCGACTTCCAGGTCAGTTTTGACCCATTTAGAGGTCGAATTGGAAATTTTTCATGAAATACACTTTTGTAGCCCTAGATGTCTACTATTTCCTGTCAAAATTTCAGATCAATTGGACATCAAAATATAAAGTTATGATCAAAATACTAAGCAGTGTCTATCACCCTTTTTACCCAATTTCACTCCAATTTGGTTTTACTTCTAAAATACTTCCTAACTTCTAATACATCCCATATTACCTCTCCCAATGTTTTCCGACCTCCCGAATTCAATGGTAATGTTATTTTGATAAAAAAAAAATAATAATATATTTATTTAGTTACCCTTATCAATCTTAAACACATCCAAAAAAAAAAATTAAGTTTGACCCAAAAGTCAATCCGTTCGAAACTCAAACTTCATGATTAATATTTCAACAATGATTCTAAGTTTTTATCCTCATTTTATTCATATTGGAAACTCTTAAGATATTAGTATTCTTATTTAATTTTAGTACAGGGTTTAC
>CAUOFW020000932.1:0-165268 GCA_963454935.2 Ilex paraguariensis
TGTTTGTAGCACAATAGAGAGATGACAAGCATGTTCTTCCAAAAGTCTGTGATGTGAAGTACAATCAATATGTCATCAATAAACACAATGACAAATTGATCGAGGTAAGGTCGGAAGACTCTGTGCATCAAATCCATGAAGGCTATAGAGGCATTAGTCAATCCGAACGGCATCACCGTATACTCGAAAATTACCATACGGGGTACGAAAAGCAGTCCTAGGAATATCCTCTTCTTAATCCGTAGCTGATGATACCCTGTGCGAAGATCAATCTTGGAGTAATACTCGAACCCTTCAACTGATCAAATAAATCATCAATTCTCGACAACGGATACTTATTCTCACGGTAACCCGATTCAACCTCTGGTAATCCGTGCACAACCGTAGAGTCTCATTCGTTTTCTTCACAAAGAGGACCGGGGCTCCCAAGGTGAAGTGCTTAGACGGATAAACTCAATCGCCAACAAGTGATCCAATTGTTTCCTTAGCTCCTTCAACTCCAAATGGTCATCTGGTAAGGAGCAATGGATATGGGTTCGGTTCCCAAATAGAGATTGATCTTGAACTCAATTTCCCTATGTGGCGGTAATCCAGGTAATTCCTCAGGAAAAACATCCGAAAACTTGGATACAATTAACACCACATCTGTATGGATTTTATCTCTATCATCTCCCATCAAGCTAGCTAAGAAACTCAAAATGACTTCCCAATTTCGCTTTTAAGAATCTACTTCCCGTAGTAGGAAATGGATGGGAAGAATCTTGGTTATTCACAAAACTAAAAACGACTTCTCCCGGTAACTGAAATATAATCCGCTTGCGAAAACAATCCATTATCGCCCGAAAAGGGACAACAAGTTTATCCCGAAAATCACGTCATACCCCTGTATCTCTAAAGCAATCAAATCCACAATCGATTCGTGCTCCCCAATGCGAAGCACGCAACCCTTGCAGACTCGACTAGTATCTAACCGTTCTCCCGTGGGCAAGTTAATGCTCATAACATGCTCTAGCTTCGCAAAACTCAATCCCAAATCAAGTGCATATGTCATGCGTACAAATGAGTGTGTTGCACGAGGTCAAATAATATTCGGGCCCAAGAATTGTAAATAAGGACAATACCTTCCACAACGGCATTGACAATGTCCTCCTCCGACTGAGTCAAAACAAATACTCGCCCTTGGTTGGCGCCGCCGGGGGCTTGAGCTTGTATCGGTTGCTACGGTGCAGGCCTCGGTGGTGGTGGTTGGGCTGCTAGTACTTGTCTGGCGGTCTGGATAGGCCCCTGAGGTGAAACAACTGGGCAATGCATCTGAATATGTCCCCCATCTCCGCATTCAAAGCAGGATCGTGGGGTAATACCGGCTCTAGTCTGAGTGTCTCCCCTCCTCAGGCTATCAAAAGTAGTTGTCCACCTATCTGGTCTGGGCGATGGTATGGTGTCGATCTTTGTGCCCCACTAGTGCTAGCACCTGTCCGGATTGGACCTCCTTCGAGAAGCCCTGTCATCGCTGGCTATCCTTTATGTCTCTCTCTACCAGTGCAGCTCTGTCCACCAAGTCCCAAAATCACGAATCCTGAGAGCCACCAACTTCTCCCTAATAATCGGCCTCAGACCCTGCTCGAAGCACTTGGCCCTGTCGGCCTCAATAGATATAAATCCCGTAGCATAACGGGAAGAGCTCATCGAACCGCCTCTTATACTCAGCCACGGTCATACTACCCTATCGTAGTGCAAGAAAATTCACCTTCATTCGGTCTCTGACCGATTCAGGGAAGTACTTATCTTAGAAAATTCGATCGAACTATTCCCAAGTAAGTGTGTCAGTGTCCCTTCTCCTCTTTATGGCATCCCACCAATAGTCGGCCTCCCCCTCAAACAGGTAGGTAGCCAAACCAACTCTCAACTCCTCGGCAACTCCCATGCCATCACAGATCTTCTTCACTCGGCTGATCCATCTATCCGCCTCCAAAAGATTGGAGCTCCCTTGAAAATTAGGTGGTCGTTGTCTTAAGAATTCCCGAAGAGCTATCATCCTTCGGTCTCCGTTCCTATTGCCCGGTACTTGAGCGGGAGGATGAGCTCCACCATTGTAGTTGTTGTTACCATTTTGGTTTTGTACCAAAGTGGTGAGATCCCTCAAGCATTGGTAAATGCCTTGCATGGCATCCGGAGGTGGTGGTGGTGGTGGATCGCTTGACCTCCATGGTCACGCCCATGTCCGCGTTCCCGTCCTTATTCGCCGTTCATCCTGCACATCAATTCACAACTTAGTTCATGGATGTATAGGACATCCTAAATATTAGGTTAAGATAAGGCATAGAACATGTATAAAATTTCACTCAAGGATTTGATTCACCCTAATCCTAAAGCTCTAGAGGTAGTTCCATAACCTACAGCTCCCATATAAGACCTAAAGTCTAAGCTCTGATACCAACTTTGTAACACCCCAAAACACACCCTGGACGACATTACAATCTAAAATCATTCATATCATGAGAGCACTAATATAATCCCTTAAGAAACAAGACTTCATTTGTCATTCACGAATATTTACAACATTATCCAAAAGAATAAGTCCAAGTCATAGCTATTACATCTCAAAAATTAATTAAAGAAGCGCAGCGGAATAATAAACAAAAGAAGCTAGACTACACAATGTTCCAAAAGAATGTCCTAGTCTAGTACAAAAGGAAAGGAGGTCGCTCTATGCGTCCACCTCGGGATCCACACTCCCGTCCAGTGGAGTCTCCCAAGTAGTGGGCTCCTCGACCCTTACGTCCTCCTGCTCAAGCGGGTAATCTGAAAAATGTTAACAATAGGGGGTAAGTACGAAGCTCTATAGAAAAATTCTTCCAAACCCATACAAGGTTTAGAAAAGCATTTAAAATGATCGGTCTCAATTGTAACATAGCATAGATACATAATTTGAAATAAAGCAGTGACATTTTAAAAAGGATCTCAAACTTATTTAAAAACATTACTTAAATGAATAAACGAGCACTACATACAAATAATAACCATTAATTGTCATAACCAATTTCCAACAATTCTTTGGATAGGTAGCATACTTTGTGGTAACCTCCACCCCCTTTTAAGTCACATTTGATTCTCAAGCATCTTTACCGGGAACCTCTTGAGAATTGATGAACATCCTTACATGGAACCTCTCACCAATCACTACCTTGTTTCCTAAGCATCCTTACCGGGAACCTCTTGGGAAGGGGGGATAGCATTTACAAGGAACCTCTCATTCATGTGCATCACAAACCACCCAACCAAGCATACAATTCCAACATTTATCTCAATTTACAAGCATCTATCCAAATTCCCCAAAATATATCATGTAACAATTCCACAACCAACTAAGAAAATACATGATATCACAATAACATCATTTTTCTACCCAACACAAAGCACAAAGGTTTCAAAATTCATAATAAAAAAGCATTTAGGAAGGAAATACAACACTCTCCAAAAATTAGGATTTTAAAACTAGAAAGGAAATTTCATGGGTATTAAACCCTACTTTGTTCAAAACATGTAATACTTGCAAAAAGTCTAAGAGAAGATGATTCTATAGCATATATATATACCATTGATAGGCAAAATATACATATATAAATACCCTAGCCTCAATGTAAGTGAATGAGAGAAAACTTCTACCTTGAATCCTTAGTTTGTAGGAATAACTTGAGATTTAATCTTGAATCTACCCTTAAATCTCTTGTTTTTCCCTTCCTTTCTTCCTCTCTAATGCTCTCTAGGTTCCAAGAGGTGTGGGTGGGGTGAGAGTGGAGTGAAAGAAATGAGAGAAATTGGGATGAAAATGGGATTTAAAATACCTCAGCCCTGAAATTTACTGTTCACAGCCTGGTTTGGTTTTCTCAAAAATTACGATTTTACCACTAAAAATCTCCAATTTGATCCATATGACTACCCTAAAGTTTTTCGACGTTCTGAATTCATTTTTAATGTTATTTTAACTTAAAAACATTTATTTTTATGATTTATCTCAAAATCAAAGTCAATGTACACCCGAAACACTAAAATTTCTATTTTACCCATCCGAACCGGCTATTAATGAAGTTTTGCGTTGTTTGTAAATAAAAGTGATAAAGGGTGCTTATTAAAGCCATTTATACTTATTTAAAGCCTAAATGTACTCATTATTCTTATATTTTGATTTAGGATGCAAATGAAGACGTTAAATGCAAAATGAAGTTAATTGGACTATTTTGACATCGCTTCGTTATCTGGGCATAACTCTCTCATCCGAGCTACGATTGAGATGATTCAAGATGATATGGAATTCTAAGAAAGAGCTCTACAACTTTCATGTTTTGAGTTTTGAGAGATATTGACTGCATCAAGGTCGAAATTGTGCTTGAAGTTACAGCCAATGCACTATTCACATCCTGTTTCATCCCTTTTCCATTTCCAATCCATTCCTAAGCCAACCAAATCCATACCAAACCTCTCCAACACATATTTCTACACAAACCTATTTAATACAAGTTCTAGGACCTAAAATTTCATATTTTCACTTATTAAAACCAAATTTTAACTATTATTTCCACTAACATTTTAAATCTCTACTTTTTCAATCTACCAAATTCAAACACACATCACTACACATATCCACATTTTTACCACAATTATTTACTATATATCTATATACATTTATAAAAGAAAATGCGGGGTGTTACACAAAGGTGGCGACAGTTCAACTATCCAAATAGAAAGATAACATAGAAATGTGGAAATATAGAGTTTCGACTAGAATGTATGACGGACCGTATTTGTGTCTGACTTCTTCTTTTCTCTCTTTATTTTTCTATTTCTTTTCTTTCTTTGCAATTCTCTCCCTAGATCTCTTTCTATGCCCGGCCGTCTTCAAGACAAGGCCATGCATGGCCTTTATATAGGCAAAGGATCAAGCATGAGGTGGAGGGTGAAGATGAATCGACTTGGACCATCGTCTGGACGGTCTTGCTTTGCTGGATGTTGATCTTGCTGTGTGCTGACTCTTCCTTGGTAGATTTACAATTTTGGTCCCTTGCTCTTTTAAACTTTGACATATTATTCCTTGTATTTTTCGGTAATTCCACATCAAACCCTGAAAAGTTTATACATAACAAACATAAAACCCTAATTTTCGCACAAATCCTAATTGACCCTAATTGATAGTTTTTAGTTATTTTATCTTACCAATTTGGCTTATTTAAGGAGTCTAATATATATTAATTAGGTTTAATCACCTATGGACAATTCCAAATTGGAGTACAAATCTTGCATATAGGAAATTCTTGGACTAAAAGTAACATGCAAATAAATATAATTCCAATTGGAGTGGAAGTCTTGAATATAGACAATTCCAATTCTATGCACCGAACTGAAGCAACCTATAAATTTATGACTATGTTCTGTTAAACCCTATTCTTATCACCTCTCATAGCCTCTAACAACATTTCACTCATTATTTGTATTTCACAAAATTATTATAATTTTGTGAAGATGGTATTTGGTAAAAGAAGAAGATAAGAACAAAATTCATCATACTTGGAAGAACATCCAGAAGTCAATGTTGAGGGTTTAGATGATTCCAATGATGAACAAAAAGTTGAAACAATGGAACAAAATAATGCTAGGCAGCTGCAAAAGAGTAATAACAAGAAAATCAATTGCAAGTGGATGCAAAATTGAAACATTACTTAATAAAGTCAATCTTATTGGTGCAGCTCAAAGAAAAAATCCAGGGGATCAAAGAGTTGGTCATGTAAACATTGCAGTGGTCAATTTACAAGTTCATACACCCGAATGCATTACCTCTTTTTTGGTGTCCCTCCTGGGAAAAAAAAACAGAAATCAAGTAGTGTCAAGTGTTGATAAGTAATTTGGCTAAATATACAAAATTACAAGAAAGAGTACAAAAGGTAGAAAAAATTAGAGTTTGGTCATCCCTGAAAAATTCTACATTGATGAAACGGCAACCTTTGTCAACGATGAGATCAATTGAAGATGCATTCAAAATAATGGATCAAGACATGTTTGACTTGAAGATAATGAGGAGATTATGTGCTAATAGAATTCCATTCAATGTGTTGAGAAATCTTCAATCTAATAAGATGATTTCAGTTATAAATAGAGGACCTAATGGTTGCAAAGCTCCCAACTATGAAAAATCAAAAACTACATTATCGGATGAGTGCAAAAGGAGTGTTGAAAAAGATTTGATTCCGATAAAAGATATGTGGTAATGGGGTATCCATTGTATCAGATGGGTGGACTAATGTGAAGCACCAACCACTTATAAATATCATTGCTGCAAATAGTCGTGGAGCTGTATTTTTATATACTGAGAATTTCTTAGGGATAGAAAAAATAGGCAAAGCAATTGTTGATTTTTTGTTGAAAGCAATTGAAGAAGTAGGTTCATTAAATGTCATTCAAGTAGTAACTGGTAACGCATCAAATTATAAACTTAAAGGGAAAGAGGTGGAAAAGGTACACAAGCACATATTTTGGTCTCCTTGTTTTGTTCATACTCTGAATCTCATTTTTAAAGACTTTCCAAAGAAGGTTGAGTGGTTTAGAAATACTTATAGAAGGGTAAAGTCCATTGTTAAATATTTCTTGAACCATACACATGTTTTGGCTGTGTTTAGGGCTTAGTCTAAATTAGAGCTATTAAAATGGCAACCACTAGGTTTGCATCGCATTATGTTTTGTTGAAACGACTTGTTTACTGTAGAGAGTCCCTTGCAACTACTGTTGTTCTTAAGTCATGAAAAGAATTGTTGAAATATAGGGATGAATAGACAAGGAAGTTAGGTGCTTTAGTTACAGAAACTATTATCAGTAAAGAATTTTGGGAGGATGTAGAGAATATCATAACTATCACAAAGCCCATATTTTTTATTATTAAATTTTTTCATGAGGATGGTAAAAAAATGGGGACACTATGCTTGGTGAAATAAAAGATATTATGAGGGGTGGAAAGCGTGTTGATAAATTTTTCAAATTGAAAAAATTGTGCTTGATAGATGGGAGAAGATGAATATTCTTTTGCATTGTCTTGGGTTTGCACTAATACCACAGTTTTATAATCCAATATCTTACTAAATTAGCACCAATAGGTACAGTTAGAAAGGCTCCAAATCAAGATAGGGAAGTCATCATAGGTGTTATGGAAGCATTTGTAAAGATAGCAGAAGACCTAGAAGAAGCAAAATAATTGTGAGCACAATATGCACATTTTCACTCGCGAAATTGTCATTATACTATGGCGGTAACTCAAACAGATTGGTGGTCAACATATGGTTCAGAAATTCTAGAATTAGCAAATGTTGCGAAATAGGTACTAATTTAAGTTTATTATTATTTATTTCTATTGTTAATTATCATTATTAATGTGTTTTATTTTTTGTTCATAAAAGGTGTTATCTCAACCAATTACAAGTTCTTCACCTATAAGAAATTGGAGCACATATTCATTTATTCACAATGTCAAGAGAAATATATTGAATTCTACCAGAGTTGAAAAATTGGTTTTCATTCATTCAAATATCCATCTCCAATCATATTTCACTGAAAACTACCCTTTTAAGAAATGATATATAAATCCAAAGCACACAGATATAGATGATTCTATTGTGAGACTAGAGGATTTGCGGTGGAAATCATTGGAGGATGACAATACAGATAGTTCTACTATTGCTAGAGAGGAAGATCGGGAAGCTTCATTCTTACATACTTCTATGCCCATTTCTATTGACATGCCACCTACGAGTTCTAGCAGGCCACCATTCCGTCATTTTGGACTACTCAAATTTTCAACTTTACAAGAGGAGAAAACAATGAAAAAAGTAAAGGGAAAAGAGTTGACAATTAACTCTTTTTATTATTGAGTAATGTTTATTTGAGACTTATTAAGCATAGAAGCTATTTTATCTCTCTCTAGTATGTTATTTTTAAAATTTTAAGCCTTTAAATTTATATTTTGTCTTTTTGTGATTTTATTTTTTGGTAATAAAATATGAAACTATCATTTTTTATTAACGATTATTTGTTGATGTGTTGTTGTGGATCCCAATTTTCCTTGAAACTTGTACAGCAAAATACAAAATAAATATTAATTAAATGATATCTTATACATATATAAATAAAATAAGAGTGTGCAAACTATTATAGATTTAAAACAACTAGCAATTGATTATATGTGCACTGTATAACTATATATAATTTTTTGTAATAATGAAAATGATCTGGACAAGAATCCAGAGCGAACCGCGACCCAAAATAGTGTACTAACTAAGCCTACCCGTACTGCACCGTGCACCGAAGAAAGTAACGTACCTTGCATCTGTACCTGTATCACGTAATCAACCGACCCGCGATCCAGGTAACTGGGTTCACTCTACCGAATTTGGACATAATGTTCTATCTCTGGGTCGGGGTGTGATATTTTGGTATCAGAGCCTAGGTTTGATAGGTTCTATAGACATATGAGTCTAAATCAACAATGGACAATTTAGGGTGTCTGTGTATTGAAGAGGGAATTAAATATTAAGACGCTAATGCTTTATATGTGTATATTTAATGATATGGAATTGCAGTTTTATAGCACTGTGAATTAGGAATTTTATAATTAATTTTGATCGCATAAAGATGGAATGTTTTTATATCCTTTTGATGGAAGAGGGACATTAAGAGGAGGACAATGTTTAGTAAAATCAATCAGAGATAATTCAAGAGTTGTTAATGTAATTGTTTGAATGAAAGTAATAGGCTTGCCTCATTGAGCTATAATTGGAAATGCAGACAACAACATGGTTGTAGCAATTAATGAGTTATAGTGAGTTAAGTAGTATTGATTATGTGATGCCCCAAAAATTGGGTGTTTTTTGTCAACCCATTGATCACCCATTACCCTTTGAAATACCCATGGATACCGTGGATACCCTGTAACTCAATATCACCCGTTGATCACCCATCACCCTGTGAAATACCCGTGGATACCGTGTACGGAGAGCTCTACCCAAAACACAACTTGTGCAATCATACAATATTTAATTACATGACCCATCTGAGGTCCAATATACATCAATTCGTACTCCCACGTCATGAATTTTTGTATCAAACATAGTTAATACAAGTTTGATTACAATCATTTTCATAGATTTACATGTCCAAAACTGAATTTCACAGAATTTTTACAAAATAAGGTTTAAAAGGCCACAAGTCAGCTTTTCTTCATCGTTGAGGCCACAAATACGAGTCATCCACCAATGTATAACCCACACCTAAAATGTTTTCCCATAAAGGGTAAACCACACTCAATATGGTATCTTCTAAAGAGGTAACTCTCCAACCTAAGTACATATGAAATGTCAACATGCAACATTCAACAAGCAATAACAATTCCAATCAAGAATATGCAATTCAATGTTGGAAATCACCATATCATACCATGAAATGAGATAAGATTCACTCATGCACTTCAACCTAAGCCCTTACTGACTCTCGTAACACATGCAATGCCAATGTGTATATATCCACCAGTGATGATATATGTTCAATAATATTTTTTAAAATAAACCATGTGTCTTTGTTATAAAAGAAAATCATGTGTCTTGTTGAATGTTACACGTCAAATGACTATTTTATAAAACAAAATCATGTGTCTTTGTTGGGTATCGGATTATGGAATCACACCGCTGGTTCCATACACTGTTATATTACGGTTGGAAAGTGTATGAACCAAGTAACCGGGTCTTACACCCGAGGGAGAATCCAACCCTGCTTGCTATACCCGACACAAGTTTTTCATGCAAGCCATGCGACTCAGTTGAATCTTTGATCCAACTTTCCCCGAGCCCAAGTATCATCCATCAAGAACGATGTTTGATCAAACCATGCACACACACCCACCAAATGCGATGTCTTCGAGCATATGCAATGTAATGAACCATTGCAATATCAATATTATGTCCAATACGTAATGAATGTCATATGAACATATTTCAACCACATTGCAACACATTCCATGTGCAATTGTATCCAAAGCATATAATTTTCATAAATCATCACAATGCCAATACATCATCAAGCATATATCAACATTTTTATCCAACAATTTTCAAGCATGTTTTCACATAATCTCATGCAATTAACACATTTAATTCACATAGGCATTTAATCAAATACCTTCAAGGCACCAAATCATGTAATCACATAAAATGCCCAAGTTTATCACAAAACTAAAAAAAAAAAATCAGATTAAGTGATTTTCACATACCCAATTATCAAAACTTCCAAGAAATTACAAACTAATAATTTCTAATTACCAATTCATACTAGAATTGAATTTACCCATTTCCATTAAATAAAATACCATAGGTAAGTGTTAAAATACATATAACAGCCCACCCATTTCATATAATCGTCCTAGGTTGGAAATAAACCTAATTAGAATGAAAACTCTACCTCTTGAAGCGTAAGACAATGCTAGTATTCAACTTCACAAATGAGTGGAATGTTTTCCACCTTTTTCCCATGACGGGTAAACGGTTCTTATAGGCTAGGGCGGGAAGTAGTCTAAGCTTTCTTACTAGCTTAATGGGAGAGAAACATGTTGACTCCCTGCGAGAGTTGATATCTGTGGTGTCATATTTTCTAAAATGTATTTCCAGATGAGTTGTCTAGCTTACCACCTCGAAGAGAGATTGAGTTCACCATTGACTTGTACCCCAGAACAAAACCCAATTTTATGGCACCTTATCGGATGGCACATTTGGAGTTAAGGGAGTAATTAGACCAGTTACTAACAATTGGGTTTGTTCATTTAAACACTTCACCTTGGGGAGCCCCAGTCCTCTTTATGAAGAAGTAGGATGCAAAACTTTGATTATGCACAGACTACCAGAGGTTGAATCGAGTGATAGTGAAGAATAAATATCCCTTACCTTGATGATTTATTCGATCAGTTGAGGGGTTCTAAGTATTACTCTAAGATTGATCTTCGTACATGGTATCATCAACTAAGGATAAATAAGGAGGATATTCCTAAGACAACTTTTCATTCTAGGTGTGGTCATTTCAAATATATTGTAATGCCGTTTGAACTAACTAATGCTTCCGCAGCCTTTATGGATTTGCTGCACAGAGTATTTCGATCGTGTCTAGATCAGTTTGTTAATATGTTTCTTGATGACATATTGATCTATTCGTGGAGATAAGGGAAACATGAACACCATATTCGGGTAGTGCTACAGACCTTGAGAAAGCATAAGGTATATGCTAAGATGAGTAAATGTGATTTCTGGATTAAAAAAAGTGAAATTTCATGACCATGTTGTGTCATAACAGGGTGTAGCGGTTAACTCCGCAAAGATTGAAGCAGTGACGAAATGGGAACCACCAAGAAATGTGACAGAAATACGTAGTTTTTTACGCTTAGCAAGCTACTAAAAGAGGTTTGTGGAAAGATTCTCAAAGCTAGCTATGCCAATGACTCGCCTTACGAAGAAGGGAGAAAGATTCTTGTGGACTCAAGAGTGTGAACTAGCCTTCTGCACCCTGAAGGAAAGGTTGATAACAACACTTGTCCTCATTATTCCGAGCTGTGGGGAACGATACAATGTTTACACATATGTTTCGTTACGAGACTTGGGATGTGTGCTAATGTAGGGATGTAAGGTAGTTGCCTCAAGAATATATTCACATAGAAAGACTTGAATCTTCAGCAAAGAAGGTGGATTGAATATCTGGAAGATTACGATTTCACACTCAACTACCATCTAGGGGAAGGCTAATGTGGTAGCAGATGCACTTAGTAGAAATTCTTGGGGTGAAATCAATGTTCTTGTTGTTAATAGGTGGAAGATGATTGATGCTTTGGAGGAATTTGATCTACTGGTGGACAGACAGAAGGATCGACTATGCTTATTTAATCTTGTAGCTCACTAATTCTCTAATAAAAGGATTGTAGAGTTGCAACAATTAGATTCAAAGTTGAGAACTATTCGGGGTAGATTGGAGAGGAATGAGATTGTTGAAAACTGGTCTATACATAATGATGAGTTACAGTTTTGTAGAAGACTGTGTACCAAACAATGACCAAGTAAGGGAAGACATGTTGGAGGAGAGCCATCATTCAAAATTATCTCTACATCCGGGTAGTACTAAGTTGTATACAAGCATGAAGCATCAATATTGGTGGAAAGGGATGAAACAAGACGTGACTAAGTATGTTGTAAAGTGCACAGTGTGTCAATAGGTAAAGATTGAACATTAAAGATCAGAAGGTTCACTCCAATCTTTACTGATTCCTGAGTGGAAGTGGGACCATGTTACTATGGATTTTGTGTTAGGATTACCTAAGAACGTCAAGGTTCATAATGCGATTTGGGTGGTGGTTGATAGATTGACAATGACTGTCCATTTTATACCTGTTAAGACCACAGATAACTTGGTAACCTTGAGCCAGTTATACATTCGGGAGATAGTGAGGTTACATGGGGGTACCGTTGTCGATTGTGTCTGATTGAGATAGTCGCTTGGTGGCTAAATTTTGGCAGAGCTTATAGAAGGCATTGGGAACATAGTTGCATTTCAGTGCATCATTTCATCTTCAGACAGATGGACAATTTGAGAGGGCGATCCAAATTTTCGAAGATATGTTGAGGGCATGTGTTCTTGACCTCAAAGAGAGTTGGAGTGAACATCTTCCATTGGTGGAATTTTCCCATAACAACAACTATCAGGCAAGTATTGGAATGGCTCCTTATGAGGCATTGTATGGAAGACCATGTACGTCCCCGACTTGTTAGTTAGAAGATGGAGAGAGTAGCTTGGTTGGACCAGAAATTGTTCGAGAGACTACTGAAAAAAAATTCAACTAATTAGGAAAAGACTACGCACGACTCAAAGTAGACAGAAAAGTTATGCGGATAGAAGAAGAAGACCCTTGGAATTCCAAGAGAGGAAAATGTGTTCCTCAATGTGTCACCCAAAAAGGGAGTGTTTAGATTTTACAAGAAGGAGAAAGTATCCCTAAGGTACACCAGACCATTTGAAGTGATCAAAGTTTTAAGCAAAGTGGGGTATCAACTTACGTTACTAGCCCAGTTGTCAGGGGTACATGACGTGTTTCATGTGTCAATGCCAAGAAAGTGCAAATCCAATACAACGGATGTCGTGGATTTAGAAGGAATTACAATTCAAGATGGAGTCACATATGAAGAACAACAGGTGAAGATTCTCGATACCAAGGAGAAGGTGTTTCTCAATAAAGTAATCCAATTGGTGAAGGTCTTGTGGCAACATCATGGGATGGAAGAAGCTATCTAGGAACCAGAGCTGGAGATGGGAGATAAGTACCCTCATTTGTTCTCTACTTAAGGTAAGTTTCGAGGATGAAACTTCCTTTAACGGGGGGATTGTAAACCCCCACATTCTTATCTTTATATAGTAAGGTAATTAATTTGAAATGCTCATATATGTAATAATGTAAGCATGGACTATATAGATTTTAAGAGTAGAAATAAAAATTTTAAGCAAGGTAATAGGGTGTATAGTAGAAGTTAGAAAGTATTTTAGAGTTAAAGCACATTTTAGTTAGAATTCGGGTAAGATGGAATTTGATACAATCTTAGTATTTGGATCATAAATTTTTAATCTTATGTCTATTTGATCTGAAATTTTTACAGTAGACACTAGATTTTCAGGGCTATAAAAAAGTATTTCATGAAAATATTTTAAATCGACCTCTAAATAGACCAAAATTTCATTTGAAGTTCAACTAAAAATTAGGGTCCGTTCGAACATGAATGGATCCGTTCGAACAACAGTTAGTCCCAGTGCTTTTGTGTCTGACAAAACTCTGATGGAAAATCAAAAGTACTGGAAGCAAGCAACATTTGAACGTCAAAATGGCATTCGAACGTTAGGTAGATAGTTTGAATGTCAAGCTTCTAGTTTGAACGTGAGGTCGCAATTATGAGTATCAGATTTGCACTGATTTGGACTGTTTTTTCATACTATAAATACCCAAAGATGTCTCTAACACCCTACTCATTTCATATATCAACCCCAAGTTGGAAATAAACTTAATTAAGAAAGGAACCCTACCTCTTGAAGTGTAAAACAATTGTAGAAAACTCCAAGAACCCAAATCGAGCTCTAATCCTCGCCTTCTCCAAAATCCAGTCCTTTGAACTTTGTCCAAACCTTCGATTTTTGGTAAGGTCTTGTAGCCCACGACGAATACAACACACTTTGTTCTTGGCCCAAGGTGATTTGACCAAAGGAAAGCCATATATCATAAAAGAAGTTGGAGAAAACCCTAGCTTCTCTCTCTTCTTTCTATTTTTTGGAAAATCTGATGGGTATGGGGAGAAAATCTAATTTTATGCCCTATTTATACACTTTAGATGCTTGGTCCTCGTTGCTCTACACATTCTCCTTTTTCGGGTCCGATTTGTCCCGAATCGATTAAATTTCGTCCTGATTCAAGTTCAAATATTTTTATTCAAACTAAATGAAAATTATTTTTCAATTTTTGTAATTTAATTTTTGGTCTCGTTTATTAGTTCACATGACACCCGATTGCCTTGTAAAGCGCAAGAAATTCGACTGTCTCGAAATTTGACAAGGTAACTAGTTTTCGCGAGACGAATCCAATGGTGAGGTCCATTTCATCATCCGAGTTCCAGAAAAATTTGAATTTTCAACCCATATAGTAGTGACTAATTACTGTTTTACCCTGTTCATAAAAATTTAAATTTACCCAGATTTTACAGGTTGTGTATAAACATGTGTTGGATATTGATATGATTTTAAAATAAATATTTAGTCAAAGCAAAAATCGAGGAGAGAAAAATGATATCAAATGGTCAATTGAAAAACAAATGTAAGGTAGTTACATATGTGTTGATAAATGTGTTGAAATTTAATTAGTCGGCATGGGAGTGTATAATGGGTGAATAAGGAAAATACATTTGTCGGATCAAATAATAAGTTATTAATACTGGTAATACCAGTTCTGTAACTATCTTTTGAAGTTTGAATCTTCACTGTATTTGTGGAATTTATTTCCACCAAGTTTATCTCGGCATGTTTATGTACTCTTGAAAAAAAAATGTTCTGGAAATTGGAGGATTGTACTTTTGTTTGATAAGGAATTCTTGAGATTCATATTAGATACCCCTGATATCAATATTCTAATATGGAAAAGAGTATCGGGTGAAATGAATATGTAATTTTAGGTAATTGTACACATAACTAATACAAGAAAGTTATGGTGAAAGGTAGTATAAAAGATAGATGTGTGAAACTAATATAGGAATGACCGAAATGGGAATTTCCTAAAACAAGAGTATTAATGGTGAATAATGTGGTTTATTCTATTGTTTTCAATTGATTAAAATGTTATATAAGGATTTGTTGTATGCAATAACGATAGTTATATGTTTTGAGTATTAATCTAAACAAAGTGTGATTTTGTCGATAAGAGAAGGAAGATTGTAAACACATTATAGTGTTAATGTAGCCATGATTCTAGGGCAAGATAGTTACAATAAATATGTAACTGTGAATACAAAAGATGATAACATCATCTAACTGTATTCTTTCAGAGGTGAACAATTTAAATGTTCTACTTGAATCTCTCTTGATAATGATGGGATAATATGATATGTACAGTGTTGATCCATGCTCTAGGCTATTGAAGCCATTGCCAAGGATCCCCAAATGAGGAAGAAATTTTGGGGCCCCAAAATAAATTTGTGTGTAATATTATTAGACTTAATTTGTGAAATTAATGCATTTTAACCAAAAAAAATTGCATTTTAATCATTGAATTAATAATAGAGACTAACATTGAGTAAGTTCACTAGTAATCGAATAACAACAATTTACTAGTGTCAAAATTAGGTCCTCAAATTAAATATAAGTAATATTATTGTAAAATTTTAGGATTTCTTACAAAAATATTTAGGGCCCTAGAGTTCGAGCTGATTTTTTTTATTTTTCCAATGTTTATGGTATACAAAAAAACATATGTTATCATCTAATAAAATATTTTTCTATCTTATTATCAAAATAACTAATAAAATATTCATTTTGTTAGTTAGTCTAAATTTTCATTCTCTCTGTCTTTGTCTTCAATGAATTTCTAGTTTAATTACATTTGATCAAGGATTCGACTTTTATTAATCGAATTGTAATGTATAAGATTTCAAAATTTTAATTAATATTTATGAATCTAAAAATCAAAAACAAAAAAAATTAAATAAACATATTTATTTTTTGACAATTATTTATACTCCTGTAAAATATATTAATAGGGCCAAATTTAAAATTTTTTTGCCCAGGCCCCCATATATGTTGGGTTGGGTCGCCCCCGCCCCCGGATACGTACAAACTATGAAAACGTGATGATAAGGAAAGGGGTGGTGGATACATTCTGGTTTGTAAGAGTACACAAGATTCCCTAAATTTGCATATACATGTTAATCTAGTTTCGTTGGGAATGTTAAGAAAGGTAAAATTATATAGTTTAATAAAATGGTAATGGGTTGATTGTTGTTAATGTGAAAGATTTTTGTTATTCACATTATAATGATGGTGTTCACTTGAGTGATAATCAGCTATACTTAAATAGAGAGTGGGCTATTGAGATCATGTTTGTGAAGTAACTTGTTGTATATGTATACTTTGGGAAAAATAATGTAGTTTTATGACAATCTACTGCACCATTAGTTATGATCTATGAAGTTGAGATGGTGTGACAAACTGATCTAGACACCGTCGGAATACTCTGTGCATCAAATCCATAAAGGCTGCGAGAGCATTAGTCAGCCCGAACGGCATTATAGTATATTCGAAATGACCATACCTGGTACGAAAAGATGTCTTAGGAATATCCTCCTCCTTTATCCTCAGTTGCTGGTACCCTGTGCGAAGATCAATCTTGGAGTAATACTTAGAACCCCTCAGCTGATCGAATAAATCATCAATCCGAGGTAATGGGTATTTATTCATGCATGACCAAAGTGTTTAATCATGCTTCTTCACAAAGAGGACTGGAGCTCCCCAAGGTGAAGTGCTTAAACGAACAAACCCAATTGCTAGTAACTAGTCTAATTGCTTCCTTAGCTCCTTTAACTCCAAATGTGTCTTCCGATAAGGTGCAATAGAAATGGGTTATGTTTCAAGATACAAGTCAATGATGAACTCGATTTCTCTTCGAGGTGGTAAGCCAGACATTTCATCCGAAAATACATCTGAAAAAGTCTGACACCACAGATATCAACTCGTTTCTCTCCCATTATGCTACCAAGAAAGTCTAGACTACTTCCTGCCTTAACCTGTAAGAACAGTTTACCCGTCATGGGAAAAGGGTGGAAAGAATTTCGCTCATTTATGAAGCTAAATACTACTCCCCCCGGTGATTGGAACACTGCCCTTTTTCGGAAGCAATCCATCACCGCATGGTATGTAGACAACAAGTCCATTCCAAAGATCACATCATACCCTTGCATGTCTAACACTACCAAATCTACCCTTAGCTCTTGTTCCCCTATCCAAAGTGTGCAACCTCGACACACCTTAAGGGTTTTCAATTGTTCAGCAGTGGGTAATACAACATTTAACTCCTTTTCTAAATTTTCACATTTTAATCCCAGTGCTTTAACATATGCCAAGCGTATAAATGAGTGAGTAGCACCAGGATCAAATAATATACGTGCCCAAGAATTATACAGTAAAATGATACCTTCAACCACAACATTGGTGAGATCATCCTCCATTTCAGTTATTGAAAATACTCGGCCTTGAGTGGTACTAGTTGGTACAATTGCACTAGGGTTCTTCTGTGGTAGCGGCCTCTGAGGTGGGGGCTTGTTCACATTCTATTGTCCTGTTGGCTGATTGGTCTTTGGTGGTAACGATGGACAGTTATTTTTGAAGTGATCGAAACCTCCACATGCAAAGCATTGACGCGGGTCAATACCTGCTCTATTCTTAGTGACCCCAACTCCTCGAACTGCTTGATTCCTTTGCCTCGAAGCTTCATCAGTTCGGCAGTATGGAGCTACCCTTTTTGTGACTCTACTACCACTACCTACTCTCAAGGGACCTCCTCTAGCAAAAGTTTGTCTTCGTTTGGCCTCCTCTGTGTCTCTCTCCACCAAGTTCTCCTGTTTCACTAGATCCTTGTATTCTCAAATCTGAAGTGCAACTAGCTTCTCGTGGATGGAAGGGCACAAACCTTGTTCAAAACGTTTAGCCCTCTTTGCATCAGTGGCCACAAACTCGATTGTGTAGCGAGACAACTCATCAAATTGTATTTCGTATTTAGTCACCGTCATGATGCCCTACTTCAAAGTCAAGAAGTCCACACTCATCCTATAATTCACAGACTCAAGGAAGTAGTTATCTTGGAAGATTTGATCAAACATCTCCCAAGTCATGGTATCCATTACATGCATTTGCTTCATTGAATCCCACCAGTGATCTACTTCTCCTTCGAACAAATAGGTCGCTAGCCCCACTCGGAGATCAGTAGCAATCCCCCTGCTAGCACACATTTTCCTCACTCTCCTAATCCACTTATCCACCTCCATTGGATTAGAGATTCCTTGGAAAGTGGGTGGACGTTGTCATAAGAACTCTCGCAACACCACCATCCTACGATTTTCATTGATGTCTCCTTGTCCCACCACTAGTGGTTATGCCGCCACATTCTAGTTGTGGTTTCATTCTGATTCTATATCAGAGTGGTCAACTCCTGTAGACATTAGTAGATACCATTCATAGCATCCAGAGGAGGTGGTGGTGGCGAGTTCACAAAACCTCCATGTACTAATCCTCGTCCCCTTCTACTGTTCATTCTGCACAGTGAAGTTCAATTTAGTTTCCTTAACATACAAGAAACCTTAATTTACCCTAGAGTCTAAAGCCTAAAGCCTGTGATGATACTCAATTCTATAATTTCATTCTTTCTAATCCTAATTCTCTAATGGTAATCCATAACCTATAACTCTCATGTAAGACCTAAAACCTAAGCTCTGATACCAAACCTATAATGTCCCAAAATTCACCTTGGAAGGCATTACTATCTACAAACCATCCATCCATGAGAGCAGCTAAAAATAACCATTAGATAATAAACCATTCATCTACCTGAAAAAAAGAATAAATACTAAAACCAACAAAACATTGAAACTTCTCCAACTTACAATTCAAAAACCAAAGAATGTCTAGCAGCAGAATAATAAAACTAATTGAAACATTGTTTCATAAAAAAAATTTCAAATACAATAATCAGAACTAAAACAAAGCATCTCTAAGCCTCCACTTGAGGATTCTCATACTGACCCTTTCTAGCCTTGAGATCAACCTGCTCATTTAACTCAACATCCTCCTCGCTACCAAAATTTGTAATGTGTTGTAGGGGGTGAGCAAAAGCCCATAGAAAATTTCCCTCAAATCCCAACAAGGTTTAAACTAATAAAAAAAAGGCAAGTCTCTTTTGGAAAATAACATATAAAACATTTTGAAAGTAAAATAATGGCAGTTATAATGATCTCAAGTGTACGGAATTACAATAAATCATTGAAAGGAATATACATGCTATAATTAAAACAATCAATTAATAACTCAGTTGCATCATCTCATATTCTCATGTATGTTGGTTTATCCTCATTTTCATGTATGTTGGTTGCCTCCCAGGAATCTACACAACGATTCTACCTCGTTCACCTATTACAACCACACAATCTCAATCATTCCCTGCAATGCATATCACAAACCACTTTAGGAAGAGCGTATCCCGTCTCCCATTGCATTAATAAATCCTTCACAGGAAAGGTATGTCATCCCTCAGCCTTGAACCTACGTGAGCAATAGTGGTTGTTCTCACAAACAACAATCCACTACAAGTGTTAGACAACCATCTTACCTCTATTGGGATAGACTAACCTCTAACACTCTACGACAGCTCTCAAAAGTAATTCAAGTCCCTCACACCCAAACTATACAAGAGATGAAATCACAATATCCTCAACAACCACAATCTTAACTAACCACAATTTTCATTAACAATTCAAATATCACAATTTTGAAATTCTCAATATACTATAGTCATAATGAATTAAAATATGCAAGAGATCATCTCAAAAAAATATTCATAATTTCGATATCAAAATTCTAAGGTTTTGCCAAAACTCAAAATTTATTGGAACAAGAACAAGTATTAGATGAAAACATGATTTAATCAAGAATGGAAATTTAGAAAAAGCAAGAATCCATATGAATTTCACAATAGAACATGTATTTTGGAAAAACTAGAGTTTTGGAAATTCAAGAACAAGTATTCCTTGAACCTATAACGCTCCAAAAATCACCTTGGAAGGCATTACAATTTAAAATCATTCAGATCATGAGAGCAACTAATATGATCCATAAATAAATAAGATTTTATTCATCATTCATAAAATTTACAACATTATCCCAAAAGAATATGCACACTATGGCGCTTATATCTCAAAAATTTAACTGTTATAGTGCAGCGGAATAACAAAAGAAAACTAGACTTCACAATGTTTCAAAATTAATTATCAAGTCTAGAACAAAAAGGTAAAGTCGCTCTAGGTGTCCACCTTGGAATCCATGTTCCCTTCTGTCGAAGTCTCCTAAGGTACTTTCTCATCGCCTCCAAGATCCTCCTCTCGAATATAATCTAAGAAATGTTTGTTTTTAGGGGGTGAGCACTAAGCTCTGTACGAAAAATCCTCCCAAACTAGAACAATGTTTAGAAAAGTATATAAAATGGTCGATCACCTTTCACAAATAGCATATATGAATTTTAAATAAAATAGGGACATTTAAACAGATCTCAAGTTTAAGCAACAACAGTAATTTAATGCATAAGTGAAACCAATATACAACTAGTAACTCATTCCACCATAAATCGTTTCTCTCAAGTTCTTGCAGAATCTCATACTTCCCAAGATTCTTGTAGAAATTATTTCTGGTAAAATGAACAATAATCCATCACTACGATATATTACTAATAATCCATCCCACCATAAACCGTTTCTCCCATGTTCTTGCGGAATCTCATACTTCCCAAGATTCTTGTAGAAACCATTTCTAATACAATGAACAATCACCCACCATTGTATTCGTATCTCTGGTATGAAATAAGACCTCACATGGATACCATCAAAAATGTCATGGCCCACGTACAACCCACACAAATTCTTTTTCCACGATACCCTGTAAGCGATAATGATTTAGTCATCGCAAGACACTAACCCCATTACGAGTGGTAAGAAAAGTTCGTACTCGCACGGATTAAGAAGGCGTCTACACACTCCATGATACCCAGTCAATCGTAACCCATGTTTATCCAAACAACCACACTAGAGATACAATACAAATAATTCCATCAATAACAAACAATTTCCAAAACTCTCAATTCCATGGCTATTTTCAAGAGCACAAGTAATTTCAACAATCCCCAAATTTTCACATGTATCATTTCAATAGAATAATTGAAGAAATTCAAGATATCATCATCAATATCATTTTGATACACAACACAAAATACTAAATTTTTTGAAACTAAATTTAAGTGAATGTAGAGGGAGAAACCCATATTTTTCCCAAAAATTAGGGTTTTAAAGCAAGAACAAGAGATTTCATAGGTATTCAACCCTAACTTTGTGTAAAACATGATAATAATTACAAGAAAACCAAGAAACAAAGAACCCATAGCAAATACATATGATTAGGAGTCAAGAAATACATATATTAGCCCTAGCATCAATGGACAAGAATGGAAGAAAATCCTCTACCTTTCTTCTTTAGTTTTGAGCGAAGA
The DNA here is from genome assembly GCA_963454935.2 of Ilex paraguariensis. Classification (NCBI taxonomy): domain Eukaryota; kingdom Viridiplantae; phylum Streptophyta; class Magnoliopsida; order Aquifoliales; family Aquifoliaceae; genus Ilex; species Ilex paraguariensis. The sequence goes on from CAUOFW020000932.1 coordinate 21,893, forward strand.
AGATGAAGATTTGATCTTTTCAAAACTTGAATCACCCTTTAATCCTTTGTTTTTCCCTTTCTTTCTTCCTCTCTAAGCTTTTTTAGGGTTAGAAATGTTGAAATGGTGCTTAGGGAGGTGTCCTTAAGTATTTATAGTGGAAGGAATGGTGTCTTGTGCACGATTGTGAGAGTCAGAATTCGTAACTGACGTTCAAACTTCATTGGCGTTCGAACGTCCTTAGCTCCCAGTACTTTGGTTTTTCCATCAAACAAAAAGTACTGGAACGCACTGTCGTTCGAACGTCATTCACGTTCGAATGTCATTCCTATTTCTACTGAAACTTCCAATGAAGTTTTGCCCTATTTAGAGGTCGATTTGGAAAATTTTCATGAAATACACTTTTGTAGCTCTAGAAGTCTAATATCTACTATAAAAATTTCAGAATAAATGGACATCAGGATAAAGAGTTATGATCCAAATACTAGGGAGTGTCTAAAATACTTTTTACCCAAATTCTCTCTAAAGTGTGCTTTCATTTCGGAGTACTTCCAAACTTCTACGACATACCCTATTACCTCAACTAACCTTTTTATTTCTACTCTTATAATCTACATAGTTCATGCATACATCATTACATATATTAGCATTTCAAAAATATACTTATGTTGTTATATAAAGATACAAATGTGGGGGTTTACAGAACCCAAACATATATTTTGCTCAAGACTACATTCCAATAATAAAGAAACCGACTCATATATTTCTATCATATAATTATCAAAAAGATTGAAAAAATACATAATTATACCCTAAGTCTCAATAAAAAAAACTCAAGAAGAATCCTTTACCTTGATTCTGTAGTTTTGTGTGAAAACCTAATGTGTTTGATCCGTTCCAACGTGAAAATCCCCCTTAATCTTGCGTTTCTCCTCTTCTTTCTTACTCTCCAAGAATCTCTAGGGTTAGAACTGATGAAATAGGGCAAGGAAAGACATCATTGGGTATTTATAGTATCAAAAAACAATCCAAATTCTGATACTCAGAATTGCGACCTCACGTTCGAACTAGAGGCTTGATGTTCGAACTATTTACCTGACATTTGACATCTTTTTTGCATTTAAACGTTTCTTGATCCCAGTACTTTTGTTTTTCCATTAGAGTTTTGTCAAACACAAAAGTACTGGTACTAACTAACTGTCATTCGAATAGATCCATTCACATTCGAACAGATTCCCATTTTAAGTTGAACTTCCAATGAAATTTTGGCCTATTTAAAGGTCGATTTGAAAAAAATTTGTAAAATACTCTTTTGTATCCCTAGAAGTCTAGTATCTACTGTAAAATTTTTAGATCAAATAGCTATCAGGGTAAAAATATATGATCCAAATACTAAGGCAGTGTCAAATTTCTTCCTACCCGAATTCTATCTAAAATGTGTTTTAACTCAGGAATACTTCCTAACTTCTACTACACACCCTATTACCTCGCCTAACATTTTTATTTCTATCTATATAATTCATGCTTACATCATTACATATATGAGCATTTCAAATTAATTATCTTACTATATAAAGATAAGAATATGGGGGTTTATATAACATGTGTTGGGTGATATGGTAGAATGTTGTTATATGATTCCATGATACAATTGACATTAAGATGAAGTTTATGTGGTTTTGTTATGTGTATGTGGTGTGTTTACATTTCATGTCTTCTAAGTGTTTTGATAAAATGTTTAGGTAAGTTCAAGTATGTTTATTGGATTGTAACCATATGTGACATGCTTGAGAATGTTTATGATAATAGACATGTTCATTATATGATTTATGATATGATGAGCATGATGATATAAATTACATTTGCACATTGCATTTGCATATGCACGGGTTGTACTACATTCTTGGGCATTAACATGAAGGTGAGTTTGTGTGTGTGCATGGATTTGAGTCAATCACTACCTAGATGAGTTGACGGGTGGGCTCGGGAAGGTTGGACTTAGGTCTGGCTAAGTCGCATCATACTTGTATAAATAAATGTGTCGGGATGTAGAAAGAATGAATAGATTGTCCCTCAGGTGCAAGACTCGGCAATGTCGATTACGTGCTTTTTGTTGGTGTAATGAACCCATAAAAGCGTGACGGCGAAAATGGAGTCACAAATGGGATGTCCTGAAGATCCGTTGATGATGTGGTGTTCCATTGGTGAAAGACCATAAATCATCACCCCAAAAAGACCCGGAATTAATTAAATGGTCGTTGGATGTTTAATATCAAAGACGAGGGCTTGGAATATCCAGATTTATACGCATGATATTGCATGTGTTGTGGGAGCCCAATATGGGACTTGGTGTTAGCATTGTAAGCATAAGTTTACAATTCATGGCATAACATGGATTAGTAGCATTGTTCATGTTTATATATGTGAATTGAATGCTTGAAAGGTTTATGATTGCATGACATTTTCATATGTATATAGGTTGGGAAGTGATCTCCATAGGAGATATCCTATTGAGCATGAATCATCCTTTATAGGAATATATTTCGGGTATTGGACAAACTTCTGCTAGAAACCCTCACTTGAGCCCGTATTGATGACAGAATCAGGTTATGACTCTTAACTTATATTTTGTAGACTCTTGTATATATTTACAGTTGACCTTGTATAATTTTTGTAAGCAAAACTTATTTTGTATTAAAACATGTATATGGGACTTTCAGACAGTTATTCTTTTTGTTGAAAGAATGTATACATACATGAAGTTACGATTTGGTATTCAATGCTATATGATTGAATATTGATAATTGGGACCCGATGTGGTCAATGGTTAGGGTGGCACAGGTTGTGTGTGTTGGGTAGAGTTCCTTATACAAGGGAGACTACCCGAAATTTTGTTAAGATAAGGACCCCGATGAATGGGGCATCTCAACGTGTTATCAGATTATGCGGTATTACAAGTTAATCAGGAGGCCCTGGAATCGGGGTGTCACATACTCTATGGCCACTACCTATTAGTCCACAAATATCATCATACTAAGACAATTACAAAAGAATCATTACCGCATTTCAAGTATCAGAAAAAGAATATTTTCGTCATTAAACACGAGCTATAAAATAATAAGTGATTGTTCCATTATGATCAGATTCTTTCGTAGCTATGAATATTAGTTCCTAAGGTTACCCAAGTCGTGAAGGTAAAGAGATAAATTTAGTTCTATTTTCTACTTTCAAAGGTTTAATTTATTGAACAACTTCACATATTAAAAACGCAATGCCCACTATGGCCACAATCAGAAAAATTACAACGATCATTATGCACTTATGTATCGCTGTGAATATTTGGGTGTGTGTATGTACTTAGAGCTATATTTGAAGGTAGAAAGCGATGTATGAATGTCCAGTGGCATGGGGTAGGCTAACAAAGACGCTCGATTATTGAGAAAGTTATATTCTTGACAAAATGTATAAAAAAAAAAAAAAAAAGAACTAGCCCGTGACATCAGAAGAAGAATTTGTTAATAAAAAATCATTGCATGATGAAGCAGTACACTGATGGTTATGGAATGTCGAGACACAAAATTCAATTAGTGTCTGACAAAGAAGGGCGAAGACGAAGTGCGTGTACTGGTTGACGATGCTAAATATTACATGGGAAGATTTCTGAAAAGTGGTGCAGTCATTTTTATTTTGGACATTAATTCCTAGAATTAAAGAAAGAGAGCATGGGTTGGTAAACAATTTCTGGAATGGCAAATAGAGCAAGGCATTTTGAGTAAATAGAGAAATTTAGGGTGAAGAATTAAAGAGGGACGGTGAAGAGAGGAGGTTTGTTCTTGACCAGTTTCTCAAAACGTAGGAGAGAGAAAGACGACTGAAAAGTTTATGAGGTTTAGTCAATTATTAAATATGAAGGATATGGACAATATAGTTGTGTTGTTGGAGGACAAAGGTGGGAAAAAATATTTTTCAGGTATGTTAATATTATAAAGTAGTATATCTATATCTATACTATTTATAAATATAAAATTTTGATTTTCTATTTTGTCTTTAATTATTATAATAAAGTCAATTGTATCCACTTATATACTTTCATCTCATTTTTATTTTTATTTGACTTTTAATTTGTTTTAAACTCTTTTATAAAGGCTTTTAAATTTTCTTGGACTCATTTATTAGTAATATAATTACATACAATCTTCTATATCTATATGAATAAGTAAAGTCCAGTACATGTTAAATTATTATACACATGTAGTTATCAGATTAAATTTCACAGTCAAATATATGTTATATTTTATTTTTTAATATGTAATAATATAATAATATTATAAATGATATAATCAATTTATTTAACAAAATAAAAAATAATAATTCTATAATATAATTAGTTGTGCAAATGCCTAAAATAAATGATAGATTAAATACTCAAAACTTATAGAATAAAATAATAATTTAAAATATGGATTAATTATTCAACATCTAATTTATTATTTAATTTAATTACACATATAATTTATCTTTTATAGAAATTATTATTTAAATTTATTTACGTGCAACGCAAGTCGTGGGTCACTAGTAAGTCTAAAAGAATGGACCAACTCCCAATTTTTTTAAATTTTAAATTAGCCTCTGTCAAAATTTAATATTACAGATAAATAATATAGCTATTACTGTATGTAAAACTATTTCTCTCACACTTAGAGATATGAAATTAAAGGTTGAGCATTATTTTCATCTGTAATTACTGATTGAGTTCTTATATTAAAGTTTGCTAAGATATACTCTCCAAATGCGCATTGTTCTAAACAAAATTTCAGGTAATTGTGCCGCAGTTGAAAGTTGAAACGACGACGCTGCAACTTTGCCTATCCAACTCTGTTAAACCCTGCGGCCTAAACCCTTGATTTTCTTGTTCGAAACCAATCGTTATAGCAGCAAAAATGTCGTCCATAACACTGAAAAGATCATACAGTCGATCATCAATACTCTCCCAAGTTCACAACCTAGGGCTGAATTATATCACCTGCCTATTGTCTTCTGTCTCTGAACCTCAATCTCACCATTTCTCACCTTCAATTCAAAAACAGCCTAAATATGGTAATGGGTATCATTTTCTGAGAGAAAGTGGAACTGGGTTCTCTTCGCTTTTCATGAAAACATTGAAAATCTCATATGGGTCTCACTGGGTTACTTTTCCTACGAATTATTATGTTCGCCAGTTTAGTTCTCATGTCGCATTTGAGCCCTCTACTTCCTATGGTCTTACAGTGGATGGTATCATTGCTAATAATTGGACTATGCTTGATGAGAGTGAGAGTGATTGGAAGAGTCATGCCTCTGCTATTGCTCAATCCATTCATCTTATCAAGAAACGCTTGCAGGTATGTAGACATTTCTATATACCTATAGTTTTAATTTGATTGTCCTTTTCAGAATTTGGGGGTTTTTTCATTTGGCCCTATACAGCTAAACAAGCAACATATTGAAAGCTGTGACTTTTGTGTTTTAGTTGGAGTGATCATCAGTTCAATCTGAAGATCATGTGATTTTACAATGAAACCCAAGTTGCCTGTTCTTACATTAAGACATTCTTACCCATACATGAATTCTAGTTTAACTTAAGTTGCTTAGTGATTTATTTGATCATACATTGGGAAATCAAGTTCCAATTTTGCACATCATTACAGTGATTTTTTGTTTAGACTGAAGTATGATAGTATTGTTATTCTGAGAATTAGATTCTGGTCGTTCATCGTGGCATAGAGTTGTGATTACGTGATAATTTTAGCTATTTCTGCTTTCTGGCTTTTTAAGGGTTGTTTGTTTCTTTTGGGTTATAGTGGAAGAAATTAATAGTGAGGTTGGAGATATTATCAGCTCAGCTGAATAAGCCGGACCTTTGGGATGATCCTGTTCGTGCAGGGAAGATATGCCGTGAACATGGTTCACTTATGGGTAAAATGAAGGAGGTTAAGGGATTTGAGCAAGAATTGCTTGAGCATATCGACATGATCAAGCTTGCTCGTGAAGAGAATGATGCAGACTTGGAATCGGTGGGCCCTCTACTATTTCTTCTCTAGGCATGTATCTATTTCATGTTTAATCCTTCATGTCACTTCGAATTTAAGATTAATTGAACTATGTACTCATGATTATAGCCTTTGTTTGAATTTACTTCTTCATATATTATTTCAACACGTTACACCTTGAACTATTTAATTTTGTGACACTTGCTCTAATCATAAACCGCTGTTAATTTTTTAGCAAAAATAACACAAGTTGCGATCAAGGCAATAGCCCACATAGGCAATTTCACTTAAACAACGAATGATACGCCCAAAGTGTAATGAATTTGATTGGTTAAGGATGCAATGTGTTCAAATCAATTGTTGAGTGAATGAGGTGAAAGCAAATCATGTTCCAAGTGTAAATAATCCTTTAGCTTAATTGAAGAGTAATGCAATTTTAACATTGACCCATTCCTCTTACATTTAATGTTTCTTATATCTAGCACTCTAGAATTTATGATAAACATTCAATTCATGTGCAAAACTGTTAGTTTTGCTTTGGCAATTTCTTTTCCTTCTTGGATCTCTCTCTCTCTCTCTGTCAATTTTTTATGTGAATGATGGGAAGGGAGATTCGAACCTGGGTTTGTTAAGTAGTTTTACAGGCAGGATCAAGAATGGGGTTGTGGTAAACCATATACTCTAAAAAATTAGATATATCATATAGGTAAAACAATTCGATTAGGTGGTTGAGATTGGGAGAAGCATTCATTAAAACAAGGAGGTTCGACACATCTTAGGATAATTAGAACAACTTTACTTGTGGAATTGGTTAAATTGTATTTCAGCATGAAAAGTGATGCTGTATGTTTATCCTGTCTAGATATAGACCGCGAGCTCTTGGTGTTGATGACCCTTTTCATTTATTCACATTCTGAAAGGAAGGCCAATCTGAATATGTTAGTATGTGAATGGATATGGTGTTAGTTTTATTTTTTTGTAACTAAGATACAAGGTGTAATTCATTTAGGCATTTGTATCAAAATACTATATTATTTATGTGATTGGCTGTATGGGTTGGGTTTATTTTATACCAATATATGATGTTTTGAAAACTATTTTGTTGAAGTCGGACCTAAAGTAATGACAAATGCTCATCCGCTCAAACGAAACTTCACGGGTTAAAGTCCCGGGATTACTCTAATGAAAATGAGGATAATGTTGTCTACCACATACATCTCCCAAGCCATGACATTTTTTCTTGTAAAATTTAATATATAAGAGTTCTTCTTTTCATGCCTTCATATGGCTCTCTAACATCGTCTCTCCCCCCAAGCTGAGATTAACACAAAGAGGGTCTCCCCTCTCTCCCTTATGATAAAAGCCTCCTTTCGACATATCTTCTAGCAACGAGTCCTCACTCTTTCTGAGAATGTGTTCTCTTTCTTTTTTTTTTTTTGGTTTCTTGTCCTTTGTTCTCCCCCTTCTTGTGTGCAAATCTAGGTGGTTCTTACCTGATCTGAGTAGATCTCATTTGATATTTTTTGAATAAGTAGATCTCAACCGCAATGGTGTGTAATGTGTAGAGATAATAATGAGAGTGTGGATCATTTATTTTTGCATTGTCCTTTGGTACGAGCATTATAGAACAAGCTTTTTGGGGCTTTGCTTGGGTTGCTCCAAGGAATATGAATTCTATGTTTTGTTTGGATGATGTGGGGTGTGGGTGAAATATAAAATGGAAGACGATTTGGCACAATTTTATCTTTTATTGCTGGACTATTAGAAATAGGACTTAAGATTGTCTTCCTTTTGTCTTTTTGGTGACAAAACTATCTTTTCTCTGGCAATTTTTGTTGTTCCTTTATTCAAAGGGTCCTTTTCATTAAGAGCGTCTTAAACAGGGGACTTCTACCATTTTATTTTCTTTTGTCATTCATAGTTTTTCTGGGTAAATTGGTTGTTTGTGTGTTAGAACTCCCTCACCAGAATTATTTGTAGACTTTGCGTGTGTGTTTAGCCAAACCAAGAAAACCAATCTGTCTTTGCTTCTTAAGAAGGGTGAATGGTTTTGTAGTTACCAAGTGTACTTGCGCCTCAATTGTGTGCTTCACCGAAAGGTAGTACAGTAGGAAAGATATTGAACAAGTGAGATGAGTTACCTGACTTATGACTTTGTTTTGTCTCACTAGTTCCTGTTGGTGTCAATGGAGCCATTCAATAAAATGGTGGCCATCTCACATACGATAACAGTTTTGAATTTCAGAAATTAACAGTTTTGAATTTCATTCTTGCTGTCAGACCTAAATGATGACATACTAGGTATTACAATGAGCCCCTGTTTTCCTTAGTGTCTCCATTTTAAGTGATGAGTTCAGTTTATCAGTTCACGTGTCGCGTTAAGTGCAATTTGACCCTCCAGAGTTAAGGGAACATCTGAAAACACCTCCAGCTTGCCAATTGTTAATGCATGAGTGCAATTATTTTTATCATGTTTTTTTTTTCAAGGATGCAATATGTTTAGTTAGTGATTTAAGTTTCACTGTGTTAATGTTTTTCACCAAAGACATTCAAATGTCTTGTTTAAGATGAATAAGTCTAGTTTGCAATTACGTTAGTGGTACAACAGTCATATGACTGGAAACAATCTTCAGTACAAACACATCAACTACATTCATGAGACATTTGTATAAAAGGTGTTGTGGTTTGTTGCACTAAACAAACTCGTGAGCTTAGATGGGGTGTGGGAATTGAAAGAAATAACCAACTAAAGTATGTGACTCTGCCATAGATTGGGAGAGTTGTGAACTATGAGATATAAACAATTTCCGCAACTTTGATGTGTGATGCACAAGGATCAAAATATCGTTTCGAAACAGCCGAAACGTCCGAAACGTTTCTGTTCCCAGGAGACCGAAACGAAACAGTGATAGAATCGAAATTTTGATATTTCGAAGTATTCCATAATGTTTTTAAATGTATTATAATATTTCAATACATTTGCACAATTGTTTTAGAATGTTTCAAGATATTTTAAGATATTTTGATATATTTCCGTCAATGTTTTAAAAAAATAATTATTAAATATTTTATTTTTTTCATTAAGTTTTTGAAACGGGTCGAAACATTTCCGAAACACGTCGAAACGTTTCCATTTCTTAGATGACCAAAACAATACACCGAAACGATATTTTGATCCTTGGTGATGCATGATCTTTGAATATCCAGCATATGATATATTGTGGTTTGTTGCACTAAACAAACTCGTGGGTCATTCTTTCCATTGCAGGAATCTTTGAAAGCTTTACTCAGAATGAGAAGAAGTACAAAAGAAAAAGAGCTTGAGGCGTTGTTAGCTGGGGAGCATGATTCCAGCTCTTGTTTCATAGAGGTTGCTTTCAATTACAATTTCAATTTTTTTCTTATGCACACCTTTATCCTTGCCTTGTTCTTGCTATTGTTCCATAGCAGTTATGTTCACTTACAATTTTGACTGCTGTCTACTGCGTAATTTTATTCTTGCTTAAATCTTCTGTTGCCTCCTGAATTTAGAATCATCTGATTGCCCAGTTGTCTAATGGTATTTTCCCTTCCTCATCTTGATATGACAAAGTATGGATCTGGGAATCAATCCCTGTGGTAACATTAGCACAAGTTTTATAGGTTCAAGCTGGAGCTGGCGGCACTGAGAGCATGGACTGGGCTTCCATGGTCATGCAGATGTATAAATTGTGGGCTCAACACCGTGGATATGGAGTTACTGTAGTGGACGAAATGTCTGGTGATATTGCAGGAATCAAGGTCCATATTCTTATGCATGATTGTACATAATGTAGGTCAGCATAAAGCCACTTAATTTCACATATTAAGTGTATAACATTCCTGCTAAAGAATCTCCTCTCTCACTCGGTGGCTTTGTGCTCCCTTAGTGTTTGACAAAAAAAACTGTAGGGTGAACAAGGCATGCTCTCTACGAGGAAGAGGATGTGAAATTTCTCCAAAATCAAATGCCATATGGTGTTGCTGACTTTGAAACTTGGATTTCTTTTTTATTATTGTGTTTTTGGAAACGGCCTTTGTTCCCTGATCTCTAATTTTTTTTTCTAGAGGGCTACAATCAAGGTGGATGGTGAATATGCATTTGGATATGCAAAGGCAGAAGTTGGGGTGCACAGGTTGGTACGCATCTCACCATTCGATAGCGGAAAACGCCGACATACTTCATTTGCTGCAGTTGCTGTGATTCCAATATTGGGCGATGTATCTTCCCGTGTTCAAATTAGTGAATCTGATCTCCGGATTGAGCGATTCAGAGCTGGGGGAGCTGGCGGCCAGCACGTTAACACAACCGAGAGTGCTGTGAGGATAACTCACATTCCTACAGGAGTCACTGCCACTTGCCAAAATGAAAGGTATGCTATCTTTTTCATTCTTTGTGATGCAAAGGAATTAGTTTCCTTTTCCTTGGGAGTTTTTAAGTTTTAACCGTGGTGTAACTACAGGTCACAACATCAAAACAAGGCTTCTGCCATGGCCGTGCTTCAATCCCGTGTAGACCAGCTGGAGATGGCTCGCCAGGCTCAGATGAACGCGCAACATACACAGTCCCTCACTGAAATTAGTTGGGGCAACCAAATACGCACTTATGTACTCCATGTATGGGGCAGTTCAAATTTCATGAAAATCACATGTATTACGGACTATACAGCCGCGCTGACATTTTTGTCCCTTTTTTTTCAGCCTTACCGCATGGTCAAGGATCTTCGTACTAACTATGAGGTTTCCGACCCTGATTCTGTCCTCGAAGGTGATCTCGATGGCTTTATCTTAAGCTTTTTGTCAGCATCCTTGGATAAAGATGAAGATTACCTGTGACGTAAGCTCAGATTTCAGTGGAACCTTGTTGAGTTACTGAAAATGCCGCACCCTGTAAATCTTAATTGTGACCAAGTGAATGCTCAAGTTCCCTTTTCCGAGTCTCAGAATTTGATTTATGATGGTACAAGTTCTACAAAATCTTTATACGACAAGATCATTTTTTTTGTATTTCACTATAGAACGCGTAGCACTTGATGGAGAAAGAAGGAAATATTCTTTAACCAAAAATTTCTTAATGGCCGTGATGGACTATCGATTCTTTCGAATAACTTACTGCCTTTTTGAAAGGGAAATAAGTTACTGTCAGTCATGGTGTAAATTATACTTGTATTGCTGAATCAATTCCATTACTGCTCAATTTTGGTCTTGCATTACTCGAGGTTCGGTGACAGATCCTTTCATGCTATGAAGAAAATATGACATTAATGTTCTAACAATTTGGAGAATAGTAGGTTTGAACCCGGTCAGGATCTAAGCTGGAGGAGTTGCTATAATTCTCCAGGTTATAGCCAGCCTTCAAAGCTGTTACCTATATTTTCCTGTACAGTTGGAGGTTAACTTTGTGAAGACTGTATTTAGGAATGACTATACTCTCTCTCTCTCTCTCTCTCTCTCTCTCTCTCTCTCTCTCTCGTGTGTTTTCTGGATGTAAACTCGGACCAAGTTAGCTACAAGTACTTACCCAAAAAAAAAAAAAAAAGTTAGCTACAAGTTTTAATTTATCTGTCTCTTTACCTTATGACCCTAGTTCTATTTCGGCAGCTAGTTTTACTCGTGACTATGACTTAGGTTATACATAAAAATGCAAGATTTGAAGTCAAACCTAAGCCCTAGATCAGCTAAGAATTGGAAACAACACTAGAATATCTACATTCAGACGCACCGCTATACTCTGTTACAGAGCAACAAATGGTCAAAAGTTTTTTTTCCCTGCTTGAAGAGGGAAGAAAGGGACAAATTATACACAAAAGTATGATGGACTAAGCAGATAACTTTCAACAAAACACGGATAAACGAAAACTTATTTCAACTACTTAAACCTCTAAATATAAAACAAAATTGGAGACAAAAAAATTAAATAAAACGTTAAAAGGCAAAAAAAAAAAAAAAAAAAAAAAGACAAATAAACACGTGACTATTTAGGCCTTGGATCAAGAATTAAACTGGTAAATATAAAAACCAAATTTGATATAAACAAGTTAGCAATTGGTGGCGGGAGAGAAGAAGAAAAACAGACAGAATCAAGCCTTGGATCAAGAAAAATGTATTCCAGCCTTATTAAACAGAGAGAGGAGGTGCATAAAATCTTCTTGTGTGAACTTGGAAGATCTCTTGCCTTCAAAATCTTCTTGCTTTAAGACACTCAGGACCTTATCTTTGAAGGCAAACCCTTTGGTGTTACCATCCTCCGTCTCCATGTCGTCATCATCACCTTCATCGTCAACTTCCATCCTCAAGTCTGCAAGTGTATCTCCCAAAGCCGCTACAGCCATTGCCATCTCTATATCATCTGATGATTCTTTCGATGAGAGCTGGAATGCTTGCAAGGTTGTATAGTTCTTCTCCAGCAATGATAGTACAGCCTTCTTTCTAAAAATGGAACCAAGAGTTTTGTTCTTCCTATTGAAGCAAATTCGAACCAACCCATCCCATTCATTAAGATTCACTTTTGGTAGTGGTTTTCTTGGCTCGATTCTAACTACGGAAGAATCAACTTTTGGTGGAGGCCGAAAGTTGTTCCTGCCAACTTTCAGCAAATGGGAAATACGAGCCAACAATTGGGTGTTCACAGAAAGGCGGCAGTAGAGAGAGTCCCCAGGCTGAGCAACTAATCTCATGGCAAATTCCTTTTGGAACATGATCACCGCACATCTGAATAATGGTCGATGAGACAACAGTTTGAATGTGAGAGGAGAAGAGATTTGATACGGGATATTTGCCACACAAATATCAAAATATGGAAGATCACACTTAAGCACGTCTCCTTGGATAACCTGCACACACCAACATTGCGTTAGACACTGAATTTTACTTGGATTGAATACTGCAAACTCACATATTTACCAGCTTGACAATGATGTCCGTGAAGCAGTTGTTAGCCATGTTAGTATGATTGCTTAATGGAACAACAGCAATAGAATAACAATGTGCTTCAGAGAATGAAATCTTTGCTTTTATGTTCTTGAAACTCATGTTTAGGTCCTAAAAAGATAAATCCAGACCATCTAAAACTTAGTAATGAAGAAACACATTATTATTTTGGAGCATCTGTGATTTCACTAAGCATCTAAAAACGCTGGACTTTTTGAGCATGCTAGGACTTCCCACTGCAACTATGGATGACCCTTCCTAGTTCAGTCATAAAGAATTTTTTGACAACAGCTCCCAAAGCCATCAGAACGTACATGAATATGCATGTATGCATATATGTTACTGTCTGTGTATCAAAATACAAAAATAAAAAAAAAATGACTTCACCCACATCATAACTAGGTTAGATATAAAATAAGCATGACACACGAGAAATTTATGTACAATTATGCCCCTACTGAGTCCTCAAAACCAATAACATGCACACCCAAAGAAAGTCAAATCACTAATTTATGATGATATAAAATCTTATTCTATAGGTTTGCAAGAAGAACAAGAACATGAAATAAAAAACCAGTTTTTTATGATCTACATCCATAAATTTATTTTTCTTTCTAGTTTTCAGAGATGGGGATATTGATTATCCATTTTTTGCCTATCAACCGCCAGCCCTTGACCAACTGCAGAACGTGATGATCAGAGGGCCACTTTACATCTTCCTCTCATAACTTATTTGTCTCACATCACACACAGTCAGCCCCCAGATTAAGAATTCATAAAGCTTTCATGATTTGGAAAATTACAAACACACACAAAAATTATGATCACAAGAACTTATTAAAGCACCCATTTGTTTCAGCTGAAGAGTTTTAGATTTTAATCCAAAGAGAAAGACGTCACAAACCCAATACCAATTTTGTTGGTCCCTGAGTTCAAGTCTCGTTAAGGGCTAACACCAGAGAGTTTCCCAGAATAAACAATAAACAACAAATTAAACGTTCTACAAGCCCAATTCAGGTTCTATTTTCCAAGAAAATAAAACTTAGATTAAACTGTGTCAAGTAAATTCCTGAACTTTTAGACTCAATGAGGTTCTTACGCCTTACTCACACGTCACATCTATGATTTTAACTATCCTAGAACAATGGATATATGATGTGCATGTGAGGTTTTTGATAAAGTTAAAACACAACAAATTTGGACGGAATAACTATACTGAGGATTAAATTGACACAGAAATTAGACTTAATGAACACAAATGACATAGTTTAAGAGGCTATCTCTGTAGTTAACTCAAAAACATACATTCAATCGATCAGAGAAGGGAGTCGCCTGAAACCTCCGCTGCAATTCAAGCACCATACGAGGATCCAACTCAACGGCAATCACAGACTTGCCCACTTCCAAAAGCTTCTTCGTAAGATTACCCGTGCCCGGACCGATCTCGAGAATGACATCGGTGCTCTTGATGCCTGATTTCTGGATGATGGTGTCTATCAGAAGTGGGTTCTTCAGTATGTGCTGACCTTTTGACTTGTGGAACGGTATGCCTCCCTGGTAGTGACGCTGTGGCTTTTCCTTCCTGATTTTGCCACCCGCCATGCTTGGGCGGTGTGTCTGTGAAGGGGCTAGGGTTTTTTTTCTTTCAGTGGAGGTCGATAGGGTTTAAGGGTGAATAAAAAATAAAGTCTAAATAACATATTTAAATATTAAATAAATAAAAATAGGATAAAAACATGCCACATTATTTAATTTTATTTTTCGGCCAGTCTAATATTATTCAATGTATTGTGAATGAAAGGAGGAAAAAAGGAATATACTCCTAATTTTTTTTTCACCATTTTTTACATATTATTAGGAGTAATACTAAATTTATCAAAAGTGTATGTCAAATATCAAATCTTTTCATCCAAATTATGTAGGAGATTCAATATTATATTAAATAAAAAGGGCACCTACATTACTCTTTTATTAGAGAGGAATTCATTTATCTACGGTGTTTATTTATGCAAAAAGGAACCATAGGTCTATATTCGGACACTTTTTAGTATAGTTTTAAAACACGGCTCGGACATCCCGACAAAGAAACTGGGTCAATGAATCACTGGTTCAATCGTTGGGTCACTGGTCGGACCAGTAATATAATAAAAAATTAAAAAATAATTATAAATATTAATAAATAGGCTAAAAAATCACAATAATTATAAAAATAACATCAAACATGTAAAGTTAAGTAAAGAAAAATTATCAAACATGTATCCAATTTCAATGTATTCAATTTACAATACAATTTGTAAAGTTAAGTAGAGAAAAATACATCTATTAAAGTTTAACTGAATTCAAGGCTCCAACTCTAAATCCAATTCTTCGACAATGCAACAATATAAACATAATCTATGTAATTTGCACTCTTCAAAGTTCAAACTTCAAATTTAAACTATAGTAAGCAAGACACATGAAAACAAAATGAAACACATGAGCATAACATAAGAACTCAAATAACCGAAACTGAAAATAAATTATTCAACCACTGCCTAGTTCCACTTGAATATACAAATATTACCACTATTTATCAATTAAGTGATTAACTAATCAATAACCCAATTATATATAATGAACAATAAGAATCTAAAATAAGCCACAAGTTCAATACCACAATTCATAATGCTCTTACTGCAAGAAACAATCCACAAGTTCACAATCTTGCAGATTATTTTAAAAGATAATAGCTTCTACAAATCAAATTTCATCATAGCTAATAAAATAATCAAACACTTAATTCAGAATTCTGAAAATCAAATAGATACAAATTAAGAACATTAGGGACCAAATAGACATATTTGATTAATTGAGATCGTCATTCTCTTTCCAAATGAGATCTCTCAACAAATAGAAATTATTTATGATTACTACTTGACACCTTATCTCGTCTTTACAAAAGTCATAACCTAAGTGATGAAGAACTTTCCCAGAAAGATAGAGCCACCGACTTCCTTGACTCGGGTCAATCAGAAACCACTACTAAATTTTCCAGGCAAATAAGAAAAGGAAAAAGTGAGAGATAGAGAGTGTTTTCTATGGTGGAGTCAATAGTCAAGGCATCCACACCACATTCGCACTAAATTAAATTAGAAGAAGCCTAACATCTTTTTCACAAACTAATACATCACTAATATTTTAATTTCTTCAGTCTGGCTAAAAAATGTTGATGATTCATGTCAATTGCAGCACAATATATAGGAAAAAGCAGCAAAATGTTGGTGGACCTTGTTGCTCGGGTGCGAGTCGATGATGGTCAGTTGGTGGAGGCCTTGATGGTAACTCGATGGAGTCTGATCTGATGGATAGAGGACAAGATTAGACCATTGGTGCTGGCTGGAGGGTGGACTGGAGTTGATGTTTCCTGCGTGCTGTTGGAGGTTGGAATAGGTTGCTGGAGTCGCTGCAGTGCTGCCTGCTGGGGGTGGAGGCTGGAGTCGCTGATCTGGTCTGGTCCGTCTAAAGCGATTTAGGGCAAACACACAAAATGCTCAAAAAGTGCAAAAAATTTGAGATTTGTACAAATTTAATTAAATAGTCCAGTTTGGTTCAACTCGTCCGTTTCGCACGAGTTCAGCGGTTTGATCCCAGTTTCTATGCACAAATGATCTTTTACTCGAACCGGCCCGATTTAAGCACCAATTCACCGGGTCAACCCTTCGGGTCGGCCCAGGTTTTAAAATACTGCTTTTTAGGCTTTTGATCTAACTTGGACACTTTTAAATCAAAAGTCCATTTAAAAAAAAAAAGCTTGACAAAAATACCTTTAATAAATGAGGTTATTTAAAAACATTCACTATCATCTCATTCTTCTATTTATTATCACTATCATTATTATCTCACCGTCACCACTACCATTCGCCATCACTGCCCACCACCATTACCCACGTAAAATTTCATACAAAATTTAAAAATGGATGACAGGATATTAAGATTATTTCTAAAATAATAATAGAAACTTTGAATCATTGTTAAAAGATTTATCATGAAATTTGAGTTTCATGTGAATTGACTTTTGGATCAAGTTTAGTTTCGGAGGTATTTAACTTTGAGAAGGGGGTTAGACAACTTTCTAATTATTTTTTGGTTAAAATAAGACTACCATTGAATCTAGAATGACAAGAAACCTTGAGAGATGTGATATGAGATATATTAAAAGTTTAGAAATATTCCGGAGTTGAAACGCATGTTGAGATAATTCGGGTGAATGAAATTTGACATTATCTTAGTATCTGGTCCATAAATTTATACCCTAAAGTCTGATTGTTATAATTTTTTTACAGTAGATATTAGATTTCAGGGGCTACAAAAGTATATTTCATGAAAATTTTCTAAATCGATTTATAAATGGGTAAAAACTGCCTTGGAAGTTCAAGTAGAAACGAGTTTCATGTTCAAACATGAATTGACGTTTGAACGTGGATTAGATGCAGAATCTCAAGTTTGACAGAACCTGAGATACTGGAAGCAAATTTTGTTTGAACGCCAATCTCTATTTAAATGCCAATGTTCATTCGTACATGGATGCACAATCTCCAACGAACATTTTTCAAGTTTTTATCTGCTTTTTACCCTATAAATACCCCCAAAGACATTTTTTTAGGTTTTTTTTAGTAGCTTTCAACTCTAGGAGGCTAAGGAGAATTCATAGAACGATGAGGAGAAAAGATTCTGAAGGATTTACGTGGGGATAATCATAATCAAACACGTTAGAATCAAGATTCAAGGAGATTAAGGTATGAGATTCTTCTTGAATTCATTCATTGAGACTTAGGTATACTATATAGGTATGTTTTTAGTCTTCTTGATGAATATATGTGTCACACCCCATCCCGAGAACCCCTATTTGATTTTTCAAAGATGGAAATGTAATTCAACACGTGGCGCTACCGGCGTTTATAATGCAGTAATGAATTTAAAAAAAAACAATAATGTCACCTAATGCCACAACCAAAATATAAACTATATAACAGGATACACAACAATATCATTTTTTTTGCCAAAATAAAGGATTAGGGATTCCATCTTTTTACAACAAACAACAGGAAAAACACACTCTTGTACAATATGTACATAATCAGATTTCTTTAGTTTTTCCTCCATCTCTACCATGCTAGTATAGTAGTGGACCTCACACTGACTTCAGCATCCTGAAACCAATAATTTTCTTGAGTGTATTGCGTATCATAATAAATTGAGATATTAAAAATATGGATCGAATATCATTTCACCAAAATATGCTCACAATCAGAGGAGAACGTCAAAATTAAAGTGTTTTCAACTCACTTGGAAATCTCATAATCTCTATCAGTATAACAACATAATAAATAGTCCACATGTGCTATGAGTCAACAACAACATTTAAGTAATGTCAGACAATCAACAACATTTAAGCAATGTCAAGCTGTCTCATGACAAATGCGCAGTGTCCAAATCAACAACATGTAAGCCATGTCAAGCTATCAACAACTCTAGCACAGTGGATACTACTCAAATCACAAGTTTTTCAACAAATCACAAGCTTCTCAACAAAACATATTTGATCCATAATTTAAGCAACTCAACTCAAATCAACTCGGCAAAATTGATTTCTCACATATAAGAGAATAAACTTGATATATCATATACTTTTACTAGTAATTGCCCGTGCCTGAAGGCATGGCGTAACGAAATCAAGTTAGTGTCATGCAACCTAAAATTTGAAGAATCCTACATTACCTAAAGACTCTTTACAACCTAAAACAACATGTCAATTTGAAATCAAGGTAGTCCATACAAATATCAAGAAATTTTCTCTAAAAATAAGAACCCGTAAAAATGTAACCCTGTCTACAGAACTTACAATCATCATAATTCACTATACCACCACAATAATCAATACATACAGAATCATCAACACATATCTAACCACCAAAACATCAAGCTAATCTCTACTAGTTTTAAGAAATTTGGGCAGAGTTTCCTCTAAAAATATAACTCTAAAAAAATCTAAACCTGTCTATAAAACTTACAATAATTCACCATACCACCACAATAATCAATACATACCCAATCATTAACACATATCCAACCACAAAAACATCTAGCTAATCCCTACTAATTTCAAGAAATTTGGACAGAGTTTCCTCTAAAAATAGAAGTCCAAAAAAATCTAAATCTGTATATAAAACTTACAATAATTCAACATACTACCACAATAATCAATACATACCCAATCATCAACACATATCCAACCACCAAAACATCAAGCTAATCCTTACTAATTTCAAGAAATTTGGATAGAGTTTCATCTAAAAATAGAAGCCCAAAAAAATCTAAATCTGTTTATAAAACTTACAATTATACATATCACACAATCATCATAACCATGTTTATTCAAACTACAAAACAAAACCATCATAACCATGTATAATTAGTTAACTGTACAAAAAATATAACACAAAAAATACACACATGCACAAATAGAAAAACACCTTCAACTTCAACTTCATCTTCATATCCTTCCATGTATAGCTGAAAACATTTGAAATATAATCAATTATCGAAATATGTCAGGAAAAATAAAACAATTGTAAATCCGAAACATAGGGATAACCCGTACCTGAAGGTACGGTACAACTAAAAAAAATTGAACATTAAATTTATTTGCAAAATAACCAAGCATTATTCTCGGACACAACCTAACTTGCCATATATCATGTGTCATGAGTTTAGTGAAATATAGATCACAAAATATAATTATATATAGTACATTTACAAAATGGGTCATTCTTGAATCTAATTCATCAAAATGGGGAGTATCTGCACATCATTATAATTACTATCTCTCCATCACTGCCTTGAATGTTATTGTATCAATCCAAATCCGCATCTTCCAACTGGGGGAATGTACAATAATCTAGCATTTACAAAATCAGTTAAATTTAGAACACGATAGAGATTTTAAAATTAAAAATTTGAAAATAAAAAAAAACACGCATTTGAAAGGGCAATTCAGAAGTTGTCGGTGCCAAAGATATTCTTGGAATGAAAACCAAGTTACCAAATTGATTTCCATTTAATATTCTAGCTTCAATTACACGCATATCACATCTGACAACCATCAATCTCGTCCTATTACAAAAACCATCTTTCGGTGCAATGTTCCTCAACAACATTATTGGACAACCCACTTTCAGCTCTAATAGGAAAGGTGAAAAACCAGAATGATTCAAAGATTTCAAATACTCATTAGGAAATCGATTTGTGATGGTTCGATCAATTTCATCAGCATCTGACATTTTGTCTGCAGCTAAATATGTAATTGTCTCCCCAGGACAAATTTGCAATGTTGCAGCATTTATAGCACTGACATCGTCATTGCGGATAGAAAGTATCACGCGTTCAGTTAGAAATTCTGGGGTCATTGTACCAACCACTTCTAATCGTGGAAAAACACTATAAATCAATTCGTGGAGATTGTTACATTTGTGTATTGTTGATGGAAGTTCTATAATTTCTCGTGGGTTAGTGCCAATCTAAAAATAAAAGCACACAATTAGTGAATAATCAAAGTCAATATATTCAATATATATTCACAAATTTGGATTTCAATGAAATGTTACCTCCATTAAGAAATTTGGAAAATTTGTGTTTCCAACATTTGTTCTATTCAAACGCATGTTTAAATCCAAGGTCAAAACATGTATATCCCTCCATAACATAGACCACCTCAATGAAGCACCCACAAATTGCTCGCGAACTCCTCTTGGTATAACTGGCAAGATTTGTCGAAAGTCTCCACCAAGAATGACTGTGATACCCCCAAATGACTTTTTGTTATCACAAATATCCTGGAGTGTACGATCTACTGCCTCAACACAAAATTTATGCTGCATAGGAACTTCGTCCCATATTATGAGTTTTGTTTTTCTGAATAACTCTACGTCCATAGATTGCTTGGTAAATCCACAAACCGAATTCTCAAGCACTTCCAAATGAATGCAAAAAGTTGAATGTGCGGTGCAGGCTCCAACTAATAATAATGATGTAATTTCGAAAGAAGCCACGACAACAACAACATGTCAAAGACTACGCAATTTAGCAGTAACTATATTGTATAGAAATTTCTTTCCTATTTCGGCACCCCTATTCAAGAAAAATGTACTTCCCTTATTGTCAAATACGGACGAAGTGATTGCAACATAAGCATTGCGTTGTGCATCATTAAGGCAGTCAATATCAATTTTCTGAAATTGTTTGTTGCGCTTCATTCTAGAGTTTTTGATGTTCAAATAACAATTTGTTACCAACAACTACATTCCAGTTCCCAATTGGTTGCGGCATAGGTGGAAAATCAGTTAAACCCTTACCTGACTCATGGAGAAGTTGATTCATTAGATATAACACATAATTTTCTATCTGATCTTGTGTTGGACTCACAATGCCAAAGATCGTACGAAATCTTGTGTGCAAGGTCATCACATATCTGTTTTGAAAATTGATTCCATAATGCAAGTGGATGAAGTGGAGAGCATTCAGTAAGAATTTTACTATACAATCTCCTTAATTGATACCCCGTATTCATAATTGAAGCCTCTTGAAGGCATTGTATCTATTCTTCATCATCTTCTAAAAGTCCTCTAGCAACACATGCTAATTTGAACGTCTCGTAATCAATATTGTTGACCATGCGTAAGGAATCAAATGATATTAGTCCTTTAACAATAGTGAGTAAAAGACGGAGATAAAATTGTTCACCTGAATTAGGGCTAGCAAAGTACATTCTACCAATTGCATATCCCCTTTGTCTTGGAGTCCACATCTTCGTTGCCTTACTCCAAACAAATTTATGGGGAAACTCTTGATAGGTTAATGCACGTGCAGATTCATTGAAACCACAACACTTAAAAAAACCAGTCAGAGTTGTATCTTCTTGTCCAACTTTAGAAAGGATTGTATCAAATGGTTGTGCAGGATTAAAGACAACACGATGCATACCAGGCAAATGCAGTGTCAATCGTAAAACTGTTGGAATCTCTTCATGCATCGAATTACCAAATAATCGCCAAGTTGCTTCTGGTGGTCTAATATACCTTGTGTCAAGATATTGCTGAATCTCATTTATTCCTCCCAACACCATGGTTGTGCGATCATGACCTTTATAAATATACTTATGAATATATTTAACGCATCTCATACCTACACACACTTCTACATTAATGTGACAATTGACATTCTTGATAGATAAGGATTGTATGGTACAACATCCCTATTATCAACCTCTTGTCCCCTCACAATATACATTTGGTCATTATTGCGACGACGATAGACAGGATATCCATCTTCATCCATACTTGTTGAATCCACAAAGGCTCGAGGATATCTCTTCATGTATATACCATTTTTCATACATGAAGCTTGCAGATTTCGAGCACCACATGGTCCATGTACCATACAACTCTTAATCGTTTCAAAAAGGGATGGATCACTGTCATAACTTGGAAATTTAGAACAAACCACTTTGTCAACCTGGGCACATGTTTGAATTTTGTCCGCACCATGAAGAAACAGAAGAACATGCATATGCGATAACCCCCGTTTTTGAAATTCAATTGTGAATACATGTGCTATTTTTTTCCCAAATACTTGCTTTGTTTCTATCTCCTTCATCAAAGCACGTCTCTTTAACTCAAAAATATATGCAACCAAATCAGGACGATCAAGAGAGTTTTGATATGGCAACAAAGCTGAAGTAATTTCAGGCCAATTGGGATTTGTAGTCATGGTGAGAAAAATATCTAGGTGTTGGTTATATCGCGTGATAGCCATTAAATCTTGAAAGATCTCAAACATATGTCTTGCATTACTAGTAAATGAAGATGGCAAAATCATGCGTTGACCAATTTGTTCAGGTCCCAACTCATCAGCATTAACATCTGTCAGACCTTGGTAAAGTTCAGCACGAAGTTTTCCTTGGTTAAGCTTGTAGTACGTCAACCAATTTTGTTCAGTTGAGGCCCAAGCATCTGCTACAAACTCTTGGAATAGCTTGCCTCCTCTCAAAATTGTTGAATACTCAGTAGGGCGTTCAAACAAACGATAGCTATAAAATTGCAGCTGAGTGAGTCTAGTAGTTAAAGGCTGACCACGTAAGACGTCCCATTGCCTAAACTCAGGTTCCCATCCAAGCTCACCATGAGAGAATAATAAAACATAATGCAATGGTAAATATGTCGGGTGACATTCATTAATTTGCATCAACCCATTATTCCCTCTCAGACGCACAATAATGTCTCTCATTCCACTTGACTCGGTTCCATTGCCAGGTAAAATTACGGCAATCTCATCTGCTACTGAGAGATTATATCGTCGTCGATCTGTTTGTGTGCTGTAATGAAGATGAGCAGGTAAATCTTGGCCAGCCAATTCTGCCTGATTTAAGATGGCATACGCTTGCTGGAATTTAGCTGGAAATGGATTAGTGTGCAATAAACAATCTTGAATTGTTATGAATACATCCCTTCTCAAATGAGAATTTTTATGGCAGTGAGCATTTAAAGCTGAGTTAGAGTCATATATATACAGTTGGCAGTATGTTGCTTCATGTCCATGTTGTGGTATAAGTGATCCTGTTCGATGACATAATTCACCGTGAATGATAAATGATGTAGGGCCTTTTCCAGTTGTTAATCTCGAGTCTAGTGTAGCACCAAGACTTGTAAAAGCATTAGTTGCATTATACTCTCGTATATGTTGTCGAAATGATTTTGATTGATCATCATTGTCATCATACAATACTCGAATTGATGGAGGGGGTGCAAGAAGTGGAGGTAGCCAAATCTTTCCTTGTAGACAACATGTTCCAAAAAGGGGATTGGATACAGATGATGATTTTAATCTTTCATCGAGCCAATGCATGGCTGAACAAAAACGACATGGTACTTTCATGCTCTCAAGGAAATGACGAACTTCTAATCTATGTGCTCGAGGATTAACTTTTGTACTCCTACATACACCTTCTTCTGGTGCATCAACACTACACATATCAAATTTTCTAGTCAGATTTGGTTTTTAGAAGTTCACGTACACATACAAAATTTGCTTGCAACATGGTGCAAGCAATAACGCCCACAAAACTTACATAATAATAAGAGAAAAAAAAATCAAACTTATAACAAACACCTGGAGTGCAATTCTGGTTGCATCATGGTGCCTTCATTTAGAGTAGGATTCTCTTGGAGAATAATGGCTAGAGTCACGGTGACTTCGTTCAAATTGGGTATTCCTTGAAGGTTGGTGATCACAAACGACGAACATGAAATATTACGTGTTATTGTCTGTTTTGCTTGAAATTGAGGAATATCTGAGGACATAGACGTCAGTGGGTGAATGTGAGATCTTTTACTTGTTTCCCCCTCTAAGAATGCACATAGGCGACGACTCAGTGTTAATCTAGATGGAATGAATGTACTTAGTCCTACTCTTTCCCGTTCATGACGTGCACGTTGTGCTAATTGACGTTTAGAGCACTCAGTTTCTTTGTTTTTTTCACCATCACGTCTTTCTCGTTCGCGCCTTGCGCGTTGAGCTAAGGTAGCTTTTAATATAACATTATCATTGGATGCCTAAAATGTGAATTAAAAATATTGCTTTGTAAATATTGGATATTAAAGGAGTATGTAAATTCAATGTAATATTTAAGAACCGGGGAAAGTAATGAAGTTTAAAAAATTAACTACAATGTAATACTATTTGACATAAAGTACTTATCGTTCCCTTGTTAGAAGAGGTTGCTATTCCTTTTCCTTTAGACTTTGCATTTGCAGTTACGACTGATCTTTCTTTTGCCTTTTAGATATTAAGTATAGATAAGTGAAATCATTAGATAGAAAACAAAAAGTCTAATATATAAACAAACTAATGTGTCATGACATTACCTTTTGAATTAGGATGCTATTGAGTTCGCGCTCGTCGCGAATCACAACACCAACATTATTTTTCTTAAGTAACTGAACCTATACACGAGGATGCAATTAACAGGTAAATGAACACAAACTGTATGAGAAAATTTTATTAAGAATTTTAGTGAAATGATGATCATCTTATAGTTTGTTCTAAGTCGTCATCAATCTGTAAAAAGATGCACGAAAATAAAGTGAAATAAATATGTCAATATTTTGCGGTGGGAAAAAAAATACTTACAACGTTGCATGCTCTGTAATTAAAATGATGTATGCTATAGAGTAGGTTTAAACTTACACGACCAAAAATGATGATATCTTTCATTTTTCAATCTTGTGAGTTTGCAATGGTGGTTAGTACAATATGGTGGCTACAAATATAAGAAATAGAGAGAAATAATTAAACATGCAACTGAAAATATACAATATTGCCTTAGCAAAATTATTTACCAATATGTTAAAATACAGAAAAAGATACTTAGATAGAAGTATGGATTAAAATAACAGCAACACATCAAAGTTTGGACAAAATACATAAGACGCCACCGTCGTCACTTGAGTTGTGTCGTTGCTAAAGCTACACTGCCGATGGTCGCTTTCCGTTGTGAAGTTCACTGAAAAAATACATAAATTGGATAATAATTAAAGCCTAGGTACCACATAATAATTTAAGCTAATTAAAGCTCAAACTAACAATGAAAGCTAATTGAACAATAAGCCTAGGTCCAACAGCCAAATCAGTACTCTAACCATTTCTGTCCAAGCAAAAGCGACTTTGTGTGCGTGGCGTGGCTGCATGGTTTAAAGTAGCAAACCAAGCTCATGGTTTAAAATATCAAGTAAAATGGTGAATGAAACTATTGTCAATTTGCCATAAATCAAGCAAATGCTAGAGTATACCACCGTGGTGGTTTGTGGTGATAAACATATACAGAACTTGCATTTTATTGCTAGCGATAACCCGTGTTTGAAAGTACTGTGCAATTAAAAAAAAATCAAATATTGATCATGAATAGGAAATAATCAAATATTGAACTTGGATGGACACTAAGTTTAAAGCCTACAAATGCATCACTTAGATGATTAACAAAGTAAAGATAAATTTCAATGAACATATACTACATATAACAACTTTATGCTCATGAAAAAAAGGTACAAATGGAGACAATACAACCAACCATAGAAAATTCTAACTTAGAAAATTTATCCAAGTTAATTCAAGAAGGCAACATCAATGGTGAAAAACACAGTAACTCATATGCAGACCAATCTACATCTCCCCTATTTGCCCACATGACTATACCTAATCTTCTGGCTAACAACTAAACTCTCTTAACCTTTATCAAAAACAATTCAAATCCGATTTCGGCCAAAACACTACATTACAAAGTTAAAATCATAAGTAACGAATGCCTTTTTTTTCTATCAAACCCACAATAATCAATACATAACAAATGAAAAAATACTTATAAACCAATATCCTATACTTATAAAAAAAACACACAAACAAATATAGCAATTAAACAAACAAAAAATTAATAAACATATAGGACAACCACAAAAAAACTAATCATAAAAAAACCATCATATGTACAACAAACTCAAAATAAAAAATTCTCATAAAACCTATGCAACTAAAGAAAACCAAAAATAAAAAAGGGACAACAACAATTAGGGAATGTGCACAGTTATTATTCACTGACCTCGATTCCATTCTACACAACACAACTAAGTCAGAACACTTTCAAAGATAACTAAAACTAAGTTTCCTCGAAAGTGCTTCACATACTTGGAACTCATAAGAAAAAAATGTGATTTTCACAGAATCATTGATTCTCCAATTCACACCTCTGTGAAACCATTGATTCTCCATGCACTATAATTGCAAAGGAACTTTCATTCTTTAAATGAAGACTAAAGTCCGAGTAAAACCAACCATATATAGCACATATATTAATTTGCATATTCAACATATTCATGGTATCCTACTTTTTTCACACATCGAACCGAACCAACTCTTTTACTAACTTCTTTAAGTTAAGCTATTGTAATGAGGCTCACTGAATTTTTGAGCAACAGATCAAAAAATTCGTACACATGACCAAAAAAAATGAAGAAAAATGCAAAGCTACATTCTTTAACAACAAAATAGAAAGGAAACTCAAAATACCAACATGTAGGCATGATAGGCAAATTTAACATGCAAATTTAACAACGCTGAACATGCAAATTAGAATGGAACAGTGGAAAGAGGAAACCCAAAAGTCTCACACATGAACCGTGTAGGCATGATAGGCAAAACTACATGATCAATGAAAATCAAGCAAATAAACAGAGAATGATTAAGAGGGTACCTTTGACAGATTCAACCAAAAGATTCAGGACTATCCAATGCAAAAGATTCAAGCTTTTAGCTACCCACCAAAGATAAAATTGAAAATGCAAAATGGAAAAGAAATATACTTGAAAGCAAAAGAACAGTGGAAGCAACCACATTAGAAAAAAAAACATACCATGCACTGAGGATCGAGAAGAGAAGATAAAAGTGTCGATGGAGGAACTCGTGCACCAGAACAACCGCTGGAGAAAAAAACATACCGTAAAAGTGAAATAAATTCAGTGTGTGAAATGTAAAAAATTCAGTTCAAAAAAGGTTTTTAAACATGAAAAGTAGATGTATGAGCATTTAACAAATGAAAAGTAAAACAAAGGGTGAACATAAAAAAAAAAAGGAACATGAAAAAAAAATTGAGTGTGAACCTTTGTGAACCAAAAAAGTGAGTGTGAACCGAAGCAAAGGATTTTGAGTTGGATTTTGAACCGCTGTGTTGGATTTTGCCTACAGGTGAACTGCTGTGAACAAAGTGAGTGTGAGGAAGTGTTTGCGCAAAAGAGGGAAAAAGAGGGATCTCTGGCTTTGGACAACGACACAAAAGAGGGAGATGCAAGAGAGAGGGATGGGGGGAGGATGGTTGTGCCTGTCGGGGAAGTGACTCTCCGCCATGGTGCGGTTGAGTGTTCGGGGATTTGGGGAAGTGACCGGCTGAGGGAGAAGTGAGAGAGAAGAGAGATGAGGATCTGTTGCAGGGAGCCGTTGGAGTGGGCTGGTTGGATGTGATAGGTGGGTTGGGTTAGGTTGAATAGGTTGGGTTGGGTTAGGTTAATTTGGGGGGGAAAATATAATGGGGATAAAATTTAAGTTCCATCCTGTTTTATTATATAGATTTCCAAGTATTATGAAGTAATACACTTCACCTTTACCACTGACAGACACCCTTCCTTTCTTTACGATCAATCCCTATGCGTAACTGAGATAGTAGCTTCCGACCCTAATAGTTAACACATGAATTAATGCAAATGAGTATTGAATAAAAAATAGCTTAACTAATGAAAATCAATGCACAAGAATGTATTTCTTAACGTTTCGTATTCACCACAATTGCATCGTTTCGGACCACCGTGCGTTACTGCATTCAAAATCCTAATTCGGATCTATGATTTCCAATCCAAATTCAAAATCATCAATCATAAGTTTTAAAATATATTAATAACTCATAAGTAATGTAATACATGATTTCAAAATGAATTTAAAAAACTTCGACTGATCCGGAATTGAGAAATTCTATCATGTGCTGCTTTTCGATCCGAAATAGCAAAAAATAAAACGATATTATTTTTAAATAAAATTTCATAAACATAATCAATTAACATATCTAAGAATGAATATAAAATTTATTTTCTCCAAATCATCCAAAAACTGGGTCAAATTGGCCCCAGAGGTCAAAATAGTCATTTTAATCCTCATTTTGATTTGACCGTCGGATCAACTTGAAATTTTACTGGGACCTCCGAACGAACTTTACGAAACTTTTGGCACCAACCAGAGGTAGATCAGAGTTCGGACAAGGCCAAAATTGCCATCAAAGTCCACTGCTCACTTCATGTTCAACCTTGATTTTATTTTGACTTTTGCCCTAAATGCAAAAAGTTCTGCTCAACCACTCTACTTTGACCACCTGGTTCTCCCACTAAAATACACCATATTCTTTGATTTTAACACCCATCTACTCCTTGGATAACCTAGTATCAATCCCTCTTAGACTCAACCTTTGAATTGAATTCTAACATCATCAAATTATTGGTCAAAGTTGGCCAATAACCATTTTTTAAACACAAGGGCAGACCTGCAACTACCCGTTTCACTCCCAAAACGACCTCTAAATCCAATTCCGAAGCCGGAAATGAATTCCTTAACCCCAAATTAGCTAGACCCAAGCCCCTTTTTGAAGCTTAAAGAAGTTTTGATCAAAATCACATTTTCACTTCTTCAAAACCCTCACACCACCATTACACCACCACTAAACAACTCCTCAAACCCCCCCCCCAAACTCAACCATACCAAACAATTAACCCAAATCAAGCTCAAATTTCAAACTCATTTGAAAATCCAAAAACCCACTAAACTTTAAAACACAAATTCATGCATTAATACTAAATCAAATCAAAATCTAATTATATATATGAATTCCTAACATCCATATTAGGATGTGAGTATACCTCTTAGTGCTCGAAGTAGTCTTTGCAAGAAATCCAAAAATTCAAAGTCTATACTTTCTCTCGCTAACTTCTCTCTCTCCTCTCTTGGCAGTTCTACCTTATCTAGAGACTTGTTGAACTCTTAAGCAACTCCTCAATCACTCTGGAAGCTTGGAGAAGGCTAAGGAGAACTCCTCTTGTGCTGCCAGGCAGCAGTTTGAGAGAATGCCATGTAATGGCATTTTCGTTAATAACTCAATTTTTTTTTTAATTCTAATTTTTTTTAAAAATTATAAACCTATTAAAACATGCACTATAAATTTGTTTTTTTTTCCTACACATGCATGCTTGAGTTTTACAATTCTCCCCTACTAAATAAAATTTTGTCCCCAAAATTCATTTACTTAATGAAAATAGATGAGGATATTAAGTTTTCATATTCTCTTCAGTTTTTCAGGTAGCCTTCTCAACTAAATGACTTTGCCACAATACTTTTACTAACGGAATGACATTATTACGTAATACCTTCTCTCGACGAGCCAAATTTTGTACTAGTTCCTCAATGTAAGTTAAATCTTCTTTTAACTCTAAAGGCTGCTCAACCAATACATGAGACGGGTCTGGTATGTACTTACAGAGCATAGAAACATGAAATACATTATGCAAACGAGACAACTCTGATGGTAAATCTAATTGGTAAGCTGTAGCCCCAACCCTTCCTAGAATCTCATAAGGCCCAATATATCTCGGACTAAGCTTTTCCTTCTTTCCAAACCTCAGTACACCTTTCCAAGGTGATATCCTCAAAAACACTTGATCACCCAGTTCAAACTCTAAATGTTTTCTGCGTTTATCAGCATCGCTCTGTTGTCTGCTTTGAGCAACTTTCAATCGATCTTAAATGACTTTGACTTTATCTGTAGTTACTTGCACTAACTCCAGACCCAATATTTGTCTTTCCCCCACTTCACTCCAACAAACTGGAGTCCTACACTTTCTGCCATAGAGTGCTTCATATGGTGTCATACCAATGCTACTATGATAACTGTTGTTATAAGCAAACTCTATTAAAGGCAAATGAGTATCCCAACTACCTTTTAATTCCAACACACACACACGCAACATTTCCTCAAGGTTTGAATTATACGTTCGAACTGCTCATCTGTTTGAGGATGATAGGTTGTGCTGAACTTCAAGGTAGTACCCATGGCATGCTGTAGACTAGACCAAAATCTGGATGTAAATTTTGGATCTCTATCTGCCACAATGGATACAGGAGCACCATGCAAACGCAAAATTTCATCCACATAAATTTGAACATACTTTTCAAGCAAATAAGTGGACTTGACGGCTAAAAAGTGATCTGACTTCATCAATCTGTCCACAATAACTCAAATGGAATCATGCCTACTTTGAGTTTGTGGAAGTCCTAATACAAAATCCATGGTAATATGTTCCCATTTCCATTCTGGAATAGGAAGAGGCTGCAATAAACCTGCAGGATGTTGATGCTCAGTTTTTACTTGCTGACAGACTAAACATCTAGAAACAAATTCAACATTTCTCTCTTCATTCCACTCCACCAATAATATTCTCTCAAATCTCGATATAATTTTGTACTCCCTAGGTGCATAGCATAAAAAGAATTATGAGCTTCATCTAGAATGTCATTTTTCAAGATAGTATCATTTGGCACACAAAATCGAGTACCCAAGCATAACATATCATCACCACGAACTACAAAATTTGTCTTGCTTCCATTCTGCACTTCTTTTCTAATCTTTTCTAGGTGTGGATCTTGATGTTTGTAACTCTTTGATACGATCCACCAACACAGGTCTAACTTTAAATTGTGCTAATAGAACGTATGTATCAGTTAATACCATATCCACTCCCATCATTCTCAATTCAGTAATATTACTCATACGGTTACACTGAATGCACGACAATCTCCCCGATGATTTCCTACTCAGTGCATCAACAACCACGTTAGCTTTCCCTAGATGATAGTGTATCGAGCAATCATAATCCCTATTTAATTCCATCCACCTCCTTTGCCTCAAATTCAACTCCTTTTGAGTGAATAAGTATTTTAAGCTTTGGTGTTTTGTAAAAATCTCACATGTCTCGCCATATAAATAATGTCTCCAAAGCTTTAGAGGAAATACAATAGCAGCCAAATCCAAATCATGATTAGGATAATTCCTTTCATGGTTCTTTAATTGTCGAGAGGTATAGGCAATCACCCTACCATGTTGCATTAACACACAACCTAAACCTTGATGAGAGGCATCACTATATATCACAAATCCACCATTACTCGATGGTATAGTCAAAACTGGAGCTGAAGTTAATTTCTTCTTTAACTCTTGAAAACTATGTTCACACACATCACTCCAATCAAATTTTACATCCTTTCGAGTCAATCGTGTCAAAGGTGCCGCTAATACTGAAAATCCTTGTACAAATCTATGATAATATCTAGCAAGACCTAAGAAACTATGAATCTCTGTTACCGTAGTTGGTCTCTCCCACTTTACCATTGCCTCTACTTTCTTCGGATCCACAAAGATACCATCACTTGAAATTACATGTCCCAAAAAGACAACCCGATCCAACCAAAATTCACATATACTTAATTTAGCATATAATTGTTTTTCTGGTAGAGTTTGTAACACAATCCTCAAATGTTGTTCATGTTCTTCCTTACTACGAGAATACACAAGGATATCATCAATGAACACAATAACAAATAAATCCAAGTAAGGTTGAAATACTCAATTCATTAAATCCATAAAAGCAGCTGGCACATTTGTCAAACCAAATGGCATTACTAGAAATTTGAAATGACCATACCTAGTCCGAAAAGCTGTCTTCAGAATATCACTACTCCTTACCTTTAATTGATGATAACCTGCCCTAAGATCAATCTTGCTAAATACTCTCGCATCTTGCAACTGATCAAATAAGTCATCAATACGAGGTAAGAGATATTTGTTACGTATTGTTACCTTGTTACCTTATTAAATTGGCGGTAATCAATACATAATCTTAAAGTCCCATCTTTTTTCTTCACAAATAAGACAGGAGCACCCCATGGTGAAACACTAGGCCGGATAAATTCCCGTTCTAGTAAATCTTGTAATTGTATCTTCAATTCTTTTAACTCAGCAGGAGCCATGCGATAGGGAGTAATAAATATTGGTAAAGTACCTGGGACTAGTTCAATGGTAAACTCCACTTCTCTCTCTGGTGGTAGTCCAGGTAACTCTTCTGGAAGTACATTTGGAAACTCTTGAACCACTAGAAAATCCTTAAGTTGTACCTCTTCTTTCTTAGTGTCCACTATATAAGCAAGATATCCTTGACAACCATGCCTCAATAATTTCTTAGCTTTCATAGTAGAAATTAGACATGTAGGGGTCACATTTCGATCACCAGAAAATCAAAACTCTATTTCATTTGGTAACTTAAATATCACCTATTTCCTAAAATAGTCTATAGTTGCATGGTATGCTGATAACCAATCCATTCCCAAAATAATATCAAAATCTTAAACATCAAGAGGTACAAGATCAACATATAAATCTCTATCACCCACATGTAACACACAACTCTTGTATACCTTCTCCACTAACACTACCTCTCCTACTGGAGTAAAGACAGCTAAACTAGTATCCAAAAATGTCAAGGGTCAGTTCAAATGCATGCTAAATGCACATGATACAAATGAATGCGTAGATGCTGGATCTATCAGTACACATGCATCTCTACCAGAGATAGAGAGTGTACCTATAACAACCTTAGGAGTGGCTTGAGCATCCTGGTGAGTCATAGCAAATACCCTTCCTAAAGTAGTAGACTTGTTTGTTGCTCCTCTCCCACACCCACGATTACTGGAAGAAACATTACCACCAATCCTCACACTACCAACTAAAGATGACATAGATGCAGACCCTCCTTGGTACTGTGATGCTATATGTCCGGGTTCACCACATCTAAAACACATAATGCCTCAATCTTGTTGTGGGTAATTTTTAATAAAATGACTTGTTGCCCCACATCGATAACAAGTGGCTTGTCCAATCTATTCACTTGAAGATCCTTGATTAGATTGGCTTTTGAATCTTTGTCCAGATGGAATCCATCTGTGCTCTGAAAATGTTCTTCTAGCTCGATTTACATTATGGCTTCTAAAAGGTTGCATCCTCTAACTGTTCCTAGAAAAATTACCACTATATTTACTAGTTTGTCCTACCTCAAACTTACCTTTCTTATGACTTTTCCATTGACTTTGTTTCTCCTTCCCATCATTTTCAAATTTATCCTTCACTTCTTTTTCCGCCAGTCTTGCCATATTTGCTAGCTCAACAAAAGTATTCGCATGATAAGCTGTAAGTGGCAACCGTATAGAATACTTTAGTCCCTTCAGAAATCTTCTACATTTGGATTCTTCAGTTTTTATCATATCCAATGTAAAACGAGACAATGTTGAGAATTTAGATTCATACTCAGCTACAGACATCTTTCCTTGTGATAACTCCATGAATTCTTGCTCTTTCTCATACCAGTATAACTGTGAAAAATATTGTTCATCAAACGTTTTCTCAAACATAGCCCAAGTAACATTTATTGGAGTTGTATCCTGAGCTCCTTGTGTTGGGGTGATCATCAATCTCTTTGTATCCTCCCACCAATTTAAAGCATCCTCCGTGAGCATAAATGTAGCAAAACTGACTTTTTGTTCAGCAGTTGGGCGCATAATATCCAAGATACGCATCATAGCTTTTTTCCAGTTTTTTGCCTCAACTGGGTTTATTGACCCCGCAAAACTTGGTGGCCCAAGTTTCTTAAAATGCTCGAATAAGGAAATGTAAGACTTTGTCGTTTCAACCTGTGCTAATTCCCACTCGAGATTTCTAGTCTCTCTCACCCTTGCATCAAAATGTTCCTCTACATCATGAGATCCACTATAGAACTCTTGATTTGATCAAACTAACCCCTCAATTGAATCAGATGCATCAGAGTCTATCTCCTCAACGTAGTAATTTGGTTCCATCGCTCTATATCTGGAACTCAAAGCCAGTTACATAAAATAATATGCACATACATATATGCACCCTCCGATCACTAGACATCTTAGAACATGACTAAGAACTCGTACCCACTTTATCGACTCACCAACATACTTCCTATGGTCCACTACTAGCGCTAGACTTTAACATGTCTACATAATCTATAGACACTAGCTCTAATACCAAAAACTGTCACACCCCATCCCAAGAGACCCTCTTTGATTTTTCAGAGATGGAAGTGTAATTCAACATGTGACGCTACCTGCGTTTATAATGCAGTAATGCATGTAAAAAAAAATAATAATGCCACCTAATGCCACAATCAAAATATAAACTATATAACAGGGTACACAACGATGTCATTTTTTTTTTGCCAAAATAAAGGATTAGGGATTCCATCCCTTTACAACAATCAACAGAAAAAACATACACTCTTGTACAGTATGTACATAATTAGATGTCTTTAGTTTTTCCCCCATCTCTACCATACTAGTGCAGTAGTGGACCTCACACTAGACTTCAGCATCCTGAAACCAATAATTTTCTTGAGTGTGTTGCACGTATCATAATAAATGGAGATATTAAAAATATGGATTGAATATCATTTCACCAAAATATGTTCATAATCTGAGGAGAACGTTAAAATCAAAGTGTTTTCAACTCACTTTGAAATCTCATAATCTCTGTCAGTATAAACAACAAAATAAATAGTTCACATGTGCTATGAGTCAACAACAATATTTAAGCAATGTCAGACAATCAACAACATTTAAGCAATGTCAAGCTATCTACAACATTTAAGCAATGTCAAGTTGTCTCATGACAACTGCGCAGTGTCCAAATCAACAACATGTAAGCCATGTCAAGTTATCAACAACTCTAGCACAGTGGATACTACTCAAACCACAAGTTGTTCAACAAAACATATTTGATCCATAGTTTAAGCAACTCAACTCAAATCAATTCGGCAAAATTGATTTCTCACATATAAGAGAATAAACTTGATATATCATATACTTTTATTTCCAAGTATTATGAAGCAGTATATTTCACCTTTACCACTAACAGATACACTTCCTTTCTTTACGGTCAATCTCTATGCGTAACCAAGGTAGTAGCCTTCGACCCTAACAGTTAACACATGGATTAATGAAAATTAGTATTGAATCAAAAATAGCTTAACTAATGAAAATCAATGCACATGAATGTATTACTTAACATTTCGTATTCACCACAATTGCATCGTTTTGGATCACTGTGCGTTACTACACTCAAAACCCTAATCCAGATCTATGATTTCCAATCCAAATTCAAAATCATCAATCATAAGTTTTAAAATATATTAATAACTCATAAGTAATGTAATACATGATTTCAAAATGAATTTGAAAAACTTCGACTCATCCGGAATTGAGAAATTCTGTCATGCGTTGCTTTTCGATCTGAAATAGCCAAAAATAAAACGATATTATTTTTAAATGAAATTTCATACACATACTCAATTAACATATCTAAAAATGAATATAAAATTTATTTTCTCCAAATCATCCAAAAAGTGGGTCAAATTGGCCCCGAAGGTCAAAATAGTCATTTTAATCCGGCCGTCGGATTGATTTGAAATTTTACCGGAACCTCCAAACGGACGTTACAAAACTTTTGGCACTAACCAGAAGTCGATCAGAGTTCAGAAGAGGCCAAAATTGCCATCGGAGTCCATTGCCCACTTCATCTTCAACCTTGGTTTTATTTTGACTTTTGCCCTAAATGCAGAAAGTTCTGCTCAACCACTATACTTTGACCCACCTGGTTCTCCCACTAAAGTAAACCATATCATTTGATTTTAACACCTATCTACTCCTTGGATAACCTAGTATCAATCCCTCTTAGACTCAAACTTTGAATTGAATTCTAACATCATCAAATTATTGGTCAAAGATGGCCAAAAATCATTTTTTAAATACAAGGACAAAACTTTGAATTGAATTCTAACATCATCAAATTATTGGTCAAAGATGGCCAAAAACCATTTTTTAAGTACAAGGACAGATCCGTAATTGCCCATTTCACCATCAAAACGACCTCTAAACCCAATTCTGAAGCCAGAAATGGATTCCTTGACCCCAATTTAGCTAGACCTAAGCCCCTTTTTGAAGCTTAAAGAAGTTTTGATCAAAATTATATTTTCACTTCTTCAAAACCCTCACACCACCATTACACCACCACACACCACGGCAAACCATCACACCACCACTAAACAACTCCTCAAGACCCCCCAAACTCAGCTATACCAAACAATTAACCCACATCAAGCTCAAATCTCAAACCTGTTTCAAAATCCAAAAAAATCACTAAACTTTAAAACACAAATTCATGCATTAATACTAAACCAAATCAAAATCTAATAATATATATGAATTCCTAACATCCATATTAGGCTGTGAGTATACCTCTTAGTGCTCGAAGTAGTCTTTGCAAGAAATCCAAAAATTCAAAGTCTATACTTCCTCTCACTAACTTCTCTCTCTCCTCTCTTGGCAGTTCTACCTTATCCAGAGACTTGCTGAACTCTTAAGCAACTCCTCAATCACTTTGGAAGCTTGGAGAAGGCTAAGGAGAACTCCTCTTGTGTTGCCAGGCAACAGCTTGAAAAGAATGTCATGCAATGACATTTTCGTAAATAACTCAATTTCGTTTTTTTTAATTCTATTTTTTTTTATAATTATAAACCTATTAAAACATGCACTATAAAATATATATATTTTTTTCGTACACATGCATGCTCGGGTTTTACAATATGCTAAATAATTGTTAGTTATTGATTTCCTTTTGATTGCAAAGTTTATTTTGAACAAAATACATGTTTTATATTCATGAAACTCCTGTTCTAGATTTTCAAAATCCTAATTTTGCTAAATACATGTTTTTATGCATAAAATAAATTGGTTCTTGATTTCTAAATTTCAACTCTTAAATAAATTATGTTTATATTCAAACACTCATTTTATCTCCAAGAAATTGAGGTTTCTAGGCAAAACCTTAGAAATTTTATTATCGCAATTATGAAGGCATTCTTGATATGATCTTTTTCATATTCATTTATTCTTGTACATTGTGAAATTATGATACATGAATTTTGATGGAAATTGTGATTGGTTGAGTATACGATTTTTGATAAAGTTGTGATTTTTATCTCTTGTATGGTTTGGGTGCGACAGACTTGGATTGCTTTTGAAAGATACTGTAGAGTGTTAGAGATTAACCTATTCTAGTGAGGGTGAGATAGTTGGGTAACATTTGTAAGGGGCTGTTTTCTTAAGAGGTCAATTGTCATTGTTCATGTAGATTCGAAGCTGATGGATGATATACATTTTCAGGGAATAGATTTGTCAGTGTTGTACGAGATGGTACATGCCCTTTCTAAAGTTATTTGTGATGTAGCCCTACGAGAAATGATTGTGATTATTTGTGTTTATGGTGGGTGAATGAGATGAATTCGTTGTGTAGATTCATGAGAAGCAACAAACTTACAAGAGGTGGAATACATAAGACACTTGAGATGATGTTTACTGAATTATTTTCTATTTACTCTGATTCCTAAATGTTTACTTTTGTTATTGAATTAATGTAGTTTGTAAACTTGAGATCGTTATTGCTGACATTGTTTTCCCTCCAAAAGTTATATATGTTATTTTAGAAAAGAGAGTTCTCTGTTTTACACTTTAAAAACCTTATTTGGATTTGAGAAAGATTTCCTACGGGTTTTTGCTCACCCCCTACAACAACTTTTACAGATTTTGGCATACAGTAGG
Organism: Ilex paraguariensis; assembly: GCA_963454935.2. NCBI lineage: Eukaryota > Viridiplantae > Streptophyta > Magnoliopsida > Aquifoliales > Aquifoliaceae > Ilex > Ilex paraguariensis. The sequence goes on from CAUOFW020000932.1 coordinate 60,250, forward strand.
ATGTCGAATTGAATGAGTAGGTGGATTTTGAGACCGAGGTCGATTAAGATGGTGATCACGAAGTGGAGACTTAAAGATTTTTTTTCCTCGGTTTAAATTAGACAGATTGATGTAAAATAATGTTTTGAATAGTTTTAATTTATTTCGCTGCAAAATAACATTTATTTTTGGGTTGTCAGTATGGAAAGTAAACGATGTTTATTTGAAATTGTTTTCATTATTTATCTAGTTGATGGATGGTTTGTTATTTTAATGATTATACTAGCTGCTCTCATGATTGGATGTTGTGTAATTAGTTAATACCTTCCAGCGAGAATTTTGGGATGCTACAACCCATTGTCACCCCCACCGCCCAACACAAACACACACCATCGCCGCCCACTGCCACCACTACAACTGCCATCATCACCCACCAATACTATAACCCACCACCACCCCACTGCCATCACCCACCACCATTTTCCATCACCACCAGCCGCCACCCATTGCCGCCATCAACCACCACCACCCTCAACCACTACTCACCATCGTTGCAACCATCACCACCACTGCCACTACCAACACCACAACTACTATAAAACCCTAACCCATTTCCATAATATTCAAAGCGCTACTAACCTTTATAGGCACTAAACAATATAGTCTCTAAATAATGAATAAATTTTGATACCAATTTCATAAATATAACGAGTGTTTGTTATTAAACTCAATAGATAAACTTAGTGTACACACCTATAATACGATTTAATTATAAACTTGCAATCAAGCTCACTACAATTTACATGCCTCAACAACATTATTGAACACTTAGAATGAAAACCCTAAAAATTGGTAGTTCAAACATTCACGAACTTCCCTACCATTTGTTAATCTGAAAAAGAGGAAATAATATAGGATGAGCATCAATAACTCAGTAGAGAAACTCAATTCCAAAGCATGCTAATTTGACATATTTTGACATGTTTGGGCAATATCGAAACAACACATTTCATATAAGTAATAGAGTAGAAAACATTGAGCGAACATATTTAAGTTTGTAAACAGTAATACAATCACAACATCAATAAAATGTTGCATCAGTGGACAATCATTCTGATAGACCACTCAGGGTCAATAGGAACATAAAATCCAACCTTTTGGAGACTTGCACCCCGAGGTAGATATGCTCCCTAATCATAATTCGATACTCAAGTTCGAAGACCAACAAGATCACCTAGGAATTTTTGAACTCAATGAAACATCCTCTACGACATCAACCTGGAATGTAAACCCTCCCACACTCCACCGTTGAGCAATTAAATTTAATTCCAAAAGGATCCGGGAGTTTCAATCATTTCCAATGATACAATCAATATGAACAAGTAGTGCGAATTGCATTAAACAACCTTAATCTAGGTCCACATCCAAGTCAATATTTAAAACATCTAATTATATATTTCAAAACATGTTAAGGTATCATAAATACCATATTTCATAAGTTTGAAAGGAGTTTGGAAAATCTCACTCGATCTAAAATTGAGGAAACCCTACAAATTATAGCATATAATCTAAAACTGCAAAAAAATGAACGATATTATTTTTCAATGAAATTTCAACTTTGCCACGGCATGATCTTTAACTAGTCAATGCAAAGTGTTTTTGTCAAATATGCCCCTCACTTGGTATTACATGGATGCCACATGATGTTGGAATGATGAAAAAGTAGATGATGTTAATTGTGGGGATCAATTAAATGAAAATTGAATACATGAGGGACTAATGTGATGTAATTATAATGTTGGAAACTAAAATAAAACAAAAAGAACACTTTGGAAACCACTGCCGCAATTAACTCTTAATTTTTTATAAAAAATATCAATTTAACACATTAATAAGTAATTTTCTAATAATGTTAAAATGTGGTGGGAGTATGGGTGGCGTTAGGGTGAGTGCAAGGGTGACAGTAGGCCAGTGACAATGAACAAATAAACAAATTCAATTGTAAAATAAAATATAAGAAATCACAATTGTAATCTAAAAATGGACTTGCATTTATATTAACGGAAGCTAATAGCATGGTCGCATTGTAACACTTTTGATACATTCAAATTGTAATGTAAGACTTAAAATTTTTTTAGGGAGAATTACACCCCATCCTCTAAAATTTGTTACTTAATCACTTAAATCCCCTAATATTTAAAATATTACATACAGACCCTATAAAGTTTGTGCGCGGGTAACATTTAGACCCTTACCGTCATTGTCCGTCAGTATATTCATTAGTAAATTATATCCAGACCCCCTGAAATTTATAGGCGTATAATATTTAGACTCCTATAATTTAAAATATTATACTTAGATAAAAAAAATACTCTAATCAAAGATAGAATATCAAATATTTTAAATTTTACAACCAAAATTGATGTTTTATTGTATCATTAATTGAAATAAAATCAAAAATAAAAATTCAATTTTTTCTTAAAGAAATCATAATTGGTATACAATTATACTATCTATTGGAATAAAACTAAAAAATTAAACAAGGGATCTAAGTCATTCATAATAAAACATGAATTTTACAATTAAAATTCATGTTCTATTATGTCATTTATTAAAATAAATGAATATCTAATTTTTTCTTAAAAATCATAATTATTATGCAATTATACTATATGTTTAAATAAAACAAAAAAAATCAAACAAGGGTTAAACTGTAATGGACACAATATTTTCTAGCTTTAATTGAGGTAATTAGGTTGTTTAAATGACCAAATTAAATTCCAATAAATAGTCTAATTGTATATTAATTATGATATTTAAGAAAAAATAGATTATTTCAATAAATTTCATAATAGAACATAAATTTTGGTTGTAAAATTTAAAATTTTTGATATTCTAGCTTTAATTGAAGTAATGTTGGTCTAGATATAACATTTTAAATTTGAGAATTTAAGTATTACACGCCTACAAATTCAGGGGATTTGAATATAATTTATTCACGGATATACTAACCGACATTGATGGCAGTAGTCTAAGTGTTATGCGTATACAAATCTTAAAGGGTTTTTGTATAATATTTTAAATATCAGGAGGCCTGAGTGATTAAGTGATAAATATTAGGGGTCCTTGTGGAATTCTCCCAATCTTTTAGAATGCAAAGTGCAAAAAGCCCACAATTGAAACGTCGGCGTATTTACTGAGTAGTTCTGTTACTTCTGTACCAGGCAGGAGTCCAGGACACGAATGTTCTCGATCAACCATCCGCTCACCATTGTCCATTGAAACCCTCGAAACACCCAGAGCATTGTAGATTAGGTGTCAAGCAATTCCCTGTTGCAGATATCACCAGCAAGCTGCGATACTGTAATTCCATTTCAGTAGGGCAGCCGATTGGGACTATTGAAATCAATTGGAGTGTGAATCCCTAATTGCCCATGGAGTCTTCTTCATCTTCATCAGTTATAACTCCGGAAGACGTGTTGGAGTCGTTGATGAACGACGGTACGATCGATGCCATCCGGTTGAAGATTATCACTCAGCTCAAAGCCAACGTATGGAGATTTCTTTTTATTTTTGATTAATCGGCATCTTCACAAAACACACACACATGGACACAAATATATGCATATATATGTGTGTGTGTGTTTGGGTATATATATGTGCATCTTTGAGACAGCCCTTGACAGGGGAAATTGATACCTATTGAAGAACACCCATTTGTAATTTCTGGGTTAAATCTAACCTTGTTCAGTTTGTTGGTCTTCTGGATTGTTTCGGACTACCCAGTATATTAAAATACAAATTTTTTTTTTGAGGGAAATATGTTCCAGTTTGGAAGTCAGAACTGTTTTTCAAGTGAAGGGCTAATACTGTGCTTCCTGTTATAGGAGGAGCTGAAGAACACCACCATTAAGATGGTGGAGCAGAGTAAGGTTCTTAATACTCCTGGGGCGGAGAAACAGACCAAAAGAGAGCTGTTTGACTCTCTTCGACAAGAACTCGAGTAAGTGTTACTGTTGCTCTCACCGCTTACATTTGAGGTATATTTAAGTGCTCAACTTCTGGGTTAATCTCAGAGTGTTAAATTATTTTTCGTCCTACTTGTTCTCATTGGTTATTACCCATTAGATGACATTTTGGCCTCTCTCGAACAGGCTCTTTTATTTGTTCTGGATTGAAGATCCTCAGTCTCCTATTGAGACATATTTCCAAATGGCTCATGGAAAATCAGGCATGAGGCTCATATTTGGGTCATATACAAATAGTGAGTCAGATGTCCTGCATGTGGACCCATTGTGCAATTGAGACACGTTTTGCCTACAGATTCACTCGATAGATATGTTTAATTGAATGTTATTTTTGAGAAAAAGCGATGATGGTGAAGAACCATGCTTTTTTCGGCTGTGGAAAATACAATACATCAAACTAGTGCATGTCGCTGTTATTGTAGCCGAGATTGGCTATCTTCTCCTAATAACTGTGGTACTTGACCCCATGGCAATGGTGATAATGTACTTGAGTAGTTAACAAGTTTGGTGGTTGTGTCACGTACTATGTCATTGGGCATATCAGCAAGCTTTCTAAACTGTTTAGATTCTAGAGAGAAAAGAGAGAAAGAAAAAGGAAAGTGACTTGCTTACATTGGAATGGGTAGACTAGGTCTATATATATTAATGAATTAGATGTTATAGAAATAGCCGAACTAATTGTAACTAATGAAAATATTACTTTTATTCTTGATTTCTATGTAGATGAGATAGTGAGTATTGGTTATGACACTAAGAGGGTATTGATTTGTTGGAACTACATATGAGTATATAAATGGGAGGCTCTGTACTATTCAAACCAACTTTGGGTAGCCTTACTATTTCTATATGGGGAAGCACGAATGTGAATACGAAACATGAATATGATGCAACACGGGCACACCATTTTTTGGGAAAATAAGATACGGACCCATCCTAGACATGCTAAATAATATATATGGGTGATTATATTTACCTTCCTTGATGTTTGTCCAAATATCAAGGAGACCCCACACCCCTTGTCAGTAACGATCGTTTAGTTAACTTGATGGGTTTTGTGAATTGAAGATGTTACCCTAGACAGTGATATATATTGGAGATTAGCCCCAACTCTCCCATCTGCGATTCTGTCTTGTCAGTCCCTTTTCACCAGACGTTTCACACCTTGCTAACTCTCTGTCTGTCTAACTTTTTCTTCCTCTTATTGTTTTTTTGTAATTATACACGTATTAGTTCTTGAAAAGCGTATATGGTCATCAAATACATGATACTCTAAACTGATTTTGAGGCACGGTAATTCATTTTTCCGTATCATTATTATTACTTTATATATGCATACATTCTGCACATTGCAGCATTCCTCCATCGTCTTTGATGCAGTGGGTCTGTATTTTTGTCTCGGCTGATTTTTGAATATCCAATAGAATTGGGTTGAGGAGGATGCTTTGCAGCCCAAAGGACACCCAAAATGCAGATTGACACATTCATTGTTTGTGAGCCATAATGAGGCATCATGGTATTGGTGCCAGTGGTACATTTTCTCAAACCAAGAGATGCTGGGCTACAGATACATATGCTTATGGCCTAAAGGATCCATATGAACAAAACTACAGTGGCCTAGGGTCAAAACTACATTGGCCTAGGGTCTTACTTCACATGGCATCAACTTTATTTACCACTTCCTCGGTGGCCCACTTGCCCATGGCCTCGTCCAAGCTTCCCCCATATGGTATATGGTGCCTTTGTAGCAGGTGCTTAACAATTACACTCCACAAAACTACGGTCTTCTCTCATTGAATGGAGTGTAGGACCTTAGGTTTATTATTGACTCCGTAGGACTCCTTCAAATAGACTAGCGCCAGCAGCTAAGTAGTGATATGCCCTTTCCATGATTGTTTGATGTTAAAAGTAGGTCGTGTTTTGTAAACAAGGAGAGTTCCTAGCTGCTGAATTACAGATCCATGGTTCATTTTTCTCAATCTGATACCATCTCACTAATTGCCTCCTGCCCTTTTCTGAATCTAGTTCTTATACTTCATGTTATAAAACTGGAATGGAAAATCCTAAAAAGTTACTACTCTGAGGAGGTTGGATGCACATTTTTTCTTCAACCCTCATCAGGATTTACACTGTTGAAACCCAGTTTTTCTTATGCCTAATTTAGATGTTCAAAAGCCATCTAATGTAAGGTAAGCCAATTCTTGTATTTTACTACAAATATTCTTGTGGTTCTTATGTTCTGCACTTTTTTCTTAATGTCCTGCAGAACTTCAGTGCTTGAGAAAGCCTCAAAGTCAGTTTGGGAGCTGATTTTGGACAACAATGGGCTGGGGAAGGAAATAAATGAAACAGTGGAGAAAGTATTTTGTCGATTGAGTGGCCGGGAACCTCCCTTATTTCCTCCAAATGTTGAATCCAAATCAGAGAAAGAGAAACAGGACAGCGAGAATGGCAAAGGAAAAGAAAAGGAATTTGAAAAGGAGAATTCGAACTGTAGATCGAAGAAAAGGAAGTTTGCACCGATGAATGTGGAAGAGGGTTCAGATGAAGTTGCAAGCAGGTCCAGCAATACTCCAGCTGATTTTAGCAAATTGCCTCAGCCAAGTGTGACAAATTAACTCTTTCTGCAAATTGACTATGATTATTCTCATTAGTAAGGCTCTATTTTTATTAACCACCCCTCTTTAAATTCATGAAGTTATCTTCATTGACCACTTTGTTGTGAGCAGTACACTAGTGCAACACAATTGATTTATTAGGTTTCTTTGTGAATGTTCAAGTGAAGAATGATTTTTAAAGTCTTTTGTTGCTTTGATTTCCCTGAAGCTTCCAATGTCTGGATGCCATATAATTGCCATTAGTTATTAATTGTGTCTAGGGGTCTAATCTTTTATTAGTAATATATTTTTGGTTGATGAGTCTTGCTGACCTAGCACTCTAACTTGATTTCATCAATTAACAGCCTCCACGTGTGTACATGATTGTTAGTCTCCATCATAGCATGGCAGCATAGATCTTGAGATTTCAAGGGTGCCTTGAAGACGTTGAACTGGAATCAGGGTCCTATGTTACATCATGGCATCATATCCCTTTTTGTTGAGATGTGCTTGAGAGTGTTGGTCTGTCTACAAAGGCTAGTGCTGCACAGCACCACCAACTCAATGTACTTGGTTCTTTGTGGCTCTTCCATGGTCATCCTCATGAGAGCCAAGGTGTGACTCACCTAATTTGGAACACTTTTCAACACGACATTGGTCTGCACAATAGGGACTATGGTGCCATACACACTGAACACGAGTTTGATGCTTGGCAGGTTTTACATCCCTGGCCTGATATGGTTAGGCACCTAGTTTGCTTAGGTTATTGGATCGTTGGGGTCCAATTGAATCCAACCGAAGGCGCCCCCATTTTTACTAAGGCGATAGAATTGCACTAATCAATTTACACTTAGTTCTCTTTCCATTGCTTGTCTTGGGCATTGGTGGTGTCTTTGAGCTGTTACTTGGGTTGCCTTGTCTTCCCCTCAGACCAACACCCCAGGCTCTCTGTCAGTATCCATCTCCATTTTCAGCTCTCTGTCAATATTTTGTAAAGGATATTCCAGTTGTATGGCTATATTGATTTGTGGATACAACGTTGATTTGTGGTCATTGATACTTCATCATACTAATTTTTATATTAACACATTAAATAGATAAACAATAGCATCCGTCTACAACTGCAATTCACTGAGTGAAATAACCAAACTCTGAGACCCAAAAAAAAAAGAGGAAAAACTAACCAAAAGTTAAAAGAGGGAACTGAAAGCTGCCTGATCTTCCCGGTTTGGATGTTGTTTGATCAGAATTCAGATGTTTCGCCTAGCTTGAAGAGATAAGAAGGTAGTGGGTCTTATACTCTTGTTATTATGTTGCATTTGTTTTTATTATTTAATCATGATAAGAGATATAAGACACTGACTGCATGAACATGTTCTTTTTTCTTCCGCTGTTTTCTAGGCAACCAACCAGAGGGCTGGGCTTTGGCTTGGTGTTTTGGTCCCTCGAACAGAAGATCCTGGTTCCACCCCCAGTCAAGAGCCTTGGCCATTGTACAAGTTCTGCTGTAGGAGTAACTCATTAGCTTTTGGGTGGAATTTCTACAACATGGGCATTCTTGGTAGCAATATTTATGCAGTAACATAATGGCTAGGAGGATCTGGAAGGCTTAGTGGGTTTTTCGGTCTAGCATTGAGTACGGCACTTTTTCTCTCCCAAGGCACAGCTTCATCTCCACTTCTGTGGGGCTTCCAGGATTGCAAAAATGGTACCTCATCAACTTATGAACAAATGTAGAATGTTTTGTAAAACTATGCATGTATGCATAAATGAATCTTGTTCATCCATTGTATGATGGATTATATGACTGAGGATCTGGAAGTCTTAAAATTTCTGATCTGAACCAATTTGTTTTGTAGAATCTAGATTAAAAAGAATTATGCTTGATGACAGAAGTTTAAGATTTAGAGAGGGGGTAGATTAAAAAGAATTATGCATGATGACAGAAGTTTAAGATTTAGAGAGGGGACTATAATTTTGAGTCAAATCTTTGCTCATGACTTGGCATAAGCATTTCTATTTACTGCTCTGCCAATTCATATACTTGTCCAAGTCACCTACTTGTTAATCAGCACGTTTGTCATCATTTGTTGTTTTTCCTATTTCTTACGTCTGGAAATTTTGTTCCATGCTTGGCATTTACTAATTCAACTGCTGGGTATAGCTTTGGCTTATATATTGGTTTCATTAGTACAGGCACCAATCTTTTGATAATGCCTGAAATTGGATGACTTACAAGTTCCGTAGTATTTGTTTCAAAAATCTTCCCTGGTCTTTTTTGCATTAATAAGATGTTTGTTGTGGGGGTTTTTTTTGGCATTTAATAGGGGCCCCTGCCTTGAGGTTACGGCTTCAAAACCTGAAGGCAGCCACATTGCGCAAAGATCAAATATTAGCTGTGTACTTAATTTATGTCTCTGAGACCTCATTAATAGCAACTAAACAGGGTAATATTATTTTGGCTTCCCCAGGATAAGCTCCTCGATTTTCTGGTTTGCTTTCCCATGAAGTACATGTTCTGAACTGCCTGCCAATATGCAGGAGCTTATGGCAAGGATGACCGGTTCAAGATTGGTCATGGTAACAACTGTACAGACAAAGTCATTTGACTTTGTACTCTAGTGGGTTGTAGGGTTTATATGTTTCTTTGTTTCAGTAGACTTCGTAGATTTTGGGGCTAAACCTAACTGTCAATGCATGCAAGGCTATACAAGGATTTTATTTTTCAGAATCCTTTAAAATTTTGAGCCCATGAAGTTGAAAAATTTAGGATTATATCTACACCTGGGTAGCTTATTTGCTTAATCGAGGAGATAATCTCTTGATTTGAGCATTCATCTATGTAGCTTAAGATATATTAATTGAGGAGCGAAATATGTTTTAGATTAACCGAGTTTTTAATGGAGTTTAAAATTATTTATAATTTTTTTTGTCAAAGATTTTTGAAAATTGTTGTTAATGTATTGCTTTTTTTTTTCTTTGTAACAGATTGTTGATGGACTACAGACTTGGGGTTCAAGAATGAACTCTTTCATGTGGTACAATTATTTGAACATTCGGATGACTGTTGACACATTTTGAAATTGGATGTCTTTTACAAAGTTCAGGATATTGAAGGTTATTTATTTTATTTATTCAATACTTGTGCATAAATATTTAGGCATCATGGGGTTTGCTTCCGTTAGATGTTGATTAAATACATGGGATTTGAATTTTGTTAGGAAATTCACTATTTGAAAAAGTGTTTTCAAAACAGAAAAAAGTGTGACTAAATAAGCTTTATGATAAATGATTTTTGCCTCTCTTTCCAAGATGAATTTTTTTTTTTGTTTGTCAATTTTTTTGCATTTTTTTGTCTACATTTTTGTTTTGGATCAAACTTTTTTTTTTTTGTAGCTGCTGCAAGAATTGCAGGGAAGAAGGTTAATGTTCTTCTTCGTATCAATCAAAGATGTGGATCCTTAGGTGTGTAGCTGCCACATCAAATGCATGTGATGCAAATAATGTAACCTTATGTGACTTTCCGTTATCTTCATATTAAGAAGGGAAGCTGTTGTGATGGGTCAATGGTTGATAACAAAAGATATGAGAAAAATCTAAGCATTAGTAATCACATTGAGAGATAATTTTTGTGCCTCCTGAGGTTATTAATTATGATAGGATCATCTACACTTTCATTATTGCCTTCAGTCATGTTATCTGAGTTAAATTCAAAAACCCACGTTAATTTCCCATGGTTTCAAGTATACATCAGCTAATGATGATACCAGAGAAGTGACGTTTTTGGGGGAAAAATCATGGTGAGCATTAGAAACTAGAAAGACTTGTTAACAGGATTCCTTTTTTGGGCTTTTACCCCCATAAGTTCAGCCCAGCACAACCAATAGGTTCCATCACACAAGCATCACCTCCAGTGTGAGGTTTCAATTCTTAGAAATAGGGAGGTTCTCGATGCTATCAATGTACTTCTTGGGTATTTGCACCTTTTTGAGTTTTGGCTTCCCCCAAATTTCTTATTGCAATTATTGGATATTGTACAAAAGATTAGCAAAACATTCAAGTCTTATTAGCTTTGAAGGTTAAATTTTCATTGTCTGCTTGTGTAAATTAGGTTCATCCTTATGCTGCCACCGGTAACAAGAACTCCAATTTTGGTATCAGAAATGAGAAGTTGCAATGGTTTCTAGATGCTTTGAAGACATATTCTAATGAATTGAAACTTGTGGGGGCCCATTGCATTGGTTCTACCATTACCATGATATTATACCAAAAAACTGCTTTTTAACTTTTCATTTTTCCAATCAACTTTAAAAAGATTTGTTCTATAGAAAGAATGTTCTCTACAGTTCTTTTTTCTTTTGCAATTTTTCTACGTTAGGGACACGAACACTAAAAAGTTTGTATGGAGGAACATAGCAACGAGATTCGGGGTCCCCGCGCACTTATATCGGATAATGGAACGCAGTTCAACAACAGACCCTTCAAGTCCTTCTGTGAGTATCTTGAGATCTTGAATTACTACTCCACCCTTGCATATTCGCAAGCTAATGGGCAAGTTGAGTCTCCAAACATGACTATCATCAATGGAGTCAATAAGAGATTGGAAAAGGCAAAGAGAAAGTAGATGGTTGAGCTCCTGAACGTTCTCTGGGTATACAGGACCACTCCTTGGTCCTTGACGGAAGAAATACCTTACGCCCTCACATACGGAGTGTTGGAGGTAGGCCTCCATACCATAAGAACACAAGCTTTCGACGCCGGGGATAACGATCGCCAACTTTGCTTGGATATGAATTTCGTGGAGGAAAGAAGAGAAGTGGCTGCCCTGAAACTTGCCAAGTATCAAGGAGTGTCCAGACTTTACAACAGAAGGGTTAAACCCTGAGAGTTCCAGGTGGGCGACTTGATGCTCAGAAGAGTAGTGAGAAACACCCGGGATCCAACGAATAGGAAGATGAGACCTAATTGGGAAGGCCCGTACAAAGTTACAACAGTAGGGGGCTTTAGATCGTATAAATTAGAAGACATGGAAGGGAATGCTGTAGTTCAACCATGGAATGTAATGAATCTAAAGAAGTATTACTTTTGAGAAGTAAAGACTCGTTTTTGCTCAAAGGCTCATTTTCGTGCTAAGTGTACTGTTTGGGAAGGGACATGGCTCCAGGGGCAGGGTCCTAGAGACTTTTGCCTCCAAATAGAAATAGGAGCATGTCTCCTAAAAGAGGCATGCCCCAGAGGCAGAGCTCTTGGATTGATGCCTCCGAATAGACCTCGGGGCATGGCCTTCTGAGAGGAAAATGACCCCTGACAAGAAACACTTGCAAATTTTATGCAAGAAGGATGGGACAAAAGGAGGATCCAGCGACCTTGGCATTACCCACGCGTGCCCTCAGTGTCAACATCCCTCCGATTCTTCGATGATTTACATGTCACCTCAGGGCATGATGGGACACTTGGCCCGAGATGCCCTATGGACCAATAAGCTCACGATATGTGTCCTATGCAAAATGTTCTCTTAGCCTCATCTACGGGGATATGTCACCTTGGGCAAAGATGGAACACTGGACCAAGAGATCCTGAGGACCTATGAAAATTCGACTCGTGTCCTCGGCAAAATATTTCCTCAGAGTTTTTCTCTCCCTACCAAAGAAAGATGAAGCAAAGGGGAAGATCCTTCCCCCAAGATGCCATATTTGACAAAAATTCGGAGTAATAGCACAAAAAAAAAAGAGAGGAGAAGGCACACTCTTTTTCCCGAGGGATCTTTCCCCCTCGAACACTTTTTTCCCGAGTGCTCTTTTCGCCCGAGGACCCTCTTTCCTGAGGTTCTCTTCCCCACGAGAACACTCTTCCTCTTGAGGGCTCTTTTCTAAGGAGGAATACCTCGACTCCGAGGCTTGACACTTGGTGCAGCGAAGTAGAAAATAAGAAAAGGGAGCCAATGAGACAGGAATCAAGAAACAGACAAGCAAAAACAAAAAAGCAAAAGTCAACACGGTGGGGGAAAAGTGTTTTTCATTCAAAAGGAGGGCTTTGCGTCCCTCAAGCAAACTACAAGAAAGAAAGAAGTTACAAGGAAACAAAAACGGAAGAAAGTTTAAGTTTGAGAAGCAGGAGGTAGCCCATCAACCTCGTCGTCGATGTTCCCTCCAACATCTCAAAAGAGCTCATCAATACTGGCAGAAAGAGTGTCAGCCTTGTTGGGGGGAGGCACCTTAGCAGAAACAACAAGGACATTGGCTTAGGGAACCAGAAGAGCAGAGTCAAGGATAGGAGCAGGAGTTGAAGTAGGAATAATGGCAGGAGTTATGTCGATAGGAGTAGGAACCACAGTCTGAGGAGCTGGGGCCGAGGTCAACACTTAGGCTGTATCAGCACCTTTAGCCAGAGCCCCTGCTGCAACTTCTACTAAAGCTTGCACCATGTCTTTAGAGGGGACATACTTATGCATCTAGAAAAGTGGGGAGTTGGTAGGCACACCTACCGCTTGAAACGCCTCATCCTAGCCTGCCTTGAAGTACTTTCTCTTGTTCTCTTTAAAGGCGACTTGGACGACATCAGTGCATTGGTCGACAATCTCCTGCCTTGATTTTCTATTGGCCTCCATCTCAGCCCTCACTCTGTCCAGCTCCTGGTAAAATTAGAACAAGTCTGCTTCGCCTCAGCCACCTTTGCCTCGAATGCCGAAAGTTGCTTGGTTGCCTCAGTGATCCTCTTCTCTGCATCGACAACCGAGGCCTTTAATTTATCTGCATCGGCTTTGGTACCTTGGCTCTCCTTCAGGAGCTTGGCAATTTGGGCAGCCTGGATAGATAGGGTCTTGTCCCGGGCAACAACCTCTTCCTTAGCCAAGGCAAGATCTCATCGGGACCTTTCCAGATCGGCCTTTAACTTATCGCATTCCTGGATCTTCTCCCTTTGAAAGTGGAAGCGTTCGACAATGGCCGATATCTACTGGGCAGTCTGTTGAGAATAAGAAGACAGAAAAGGAGTTATGCCGACGGAGAAAGGAAATGAATAAGGAAAGGAAAAAGCACAAAGTGCTATACCACCAGCAAACTCTAGATAATGGAGCGGAAGAGTTGGTTGACTGGCCACCCCCGATGCACCTCCATGTCGGCATCGAATAACAATGTCTCACTCACAGCATAGGCAACATAAGGGGAAGAAACAATGGAATCGGTAACCCAAATTGGTCTGTTATCACGATCTTAAGCCCGGGGCCTCACTCTTCAACTCTAGGCGTCTGTTCAGGTGGAGGGGTTGGAGTCGAAGTTGTTGGAACTATTGTGGCTGTTGTTGTTGTAGTTGTAGCCGGGGGCGTAATGGGAGCGCCTCTACCACGGCCAACCCCATCATGTCTATGCTTGACCTTTCTCTCCTCATGTTGAAGGTCCCTCGAATGACCTCGGCCATGCCCTGTCGGCGTTAATGGAATCGGGGCTTCTTGGGGAAGAGGAGGATGAGGGGGGATGGAACTTCGAACTTGTTTGTTTGTAGTGGTGGGGCCTGACCCTCGGCCACGTCCGGCGGCCAGGGTTGCTCTTTGTCTGAGATAGTTGAGGTTGATACGTGGTGGATCCAACCTAGCCACCTCAAATGTGTCTTCTTGGTTGAGTTGATGAAGGACGTCAAAATCTGGCCAAGTCTCTTGACCCGATGTACTAGCCTCAGTGTGGACAGTGGTGGATGGATCTTTGATCTCTGCCACTTCGTCGACGATTTCGTCCTAGGCAGCCGCCTCTACTTTGGCTTCGGTGGTTCTGTCGGGGTTTCCCTCCAAGTTCTACTCAACAAACTTTGATTGGTCAAGGTTGTGTGGAGTCTAGGAGAATTTCTGGTACCTCAGGGTGTAATCGAGAAGGAGATGCACAGCTCAACCAAGGCCCTTGTTCCCCAAGTAATTCCAAACAAAGGTGATGTCGCCAATGTTGACCTGATTCTGAGAAAGGGGGTTGTATTCGTGTCAGGGATCCCTGAAATGGCAATAGTACACAATTATCAACTACAAGTTTTATAAGACCAAGTATTGAAGAAATCAAAAGGCAATAAGGATGAGAGGGAAGGGCTGACGTACTTGTAGTTCGCCAATGTTTAGGGCACCACAAGTCGGCAGCATATTCAAGACTGAGTCCCCTTCCCATTGACTGCCGAATATGAGAAGGTCATCTTTGTAACCCTTGTCAAAGTCAGGAAGGTGGGTGACAAGGTACATCGTGGGGTCCTGAGCCTTGAGGTAGTACATCTGCTAAGGCATGATCCCCACCAAGGCGTAGTAGAAGAGGATGTCGTCCAAATCGAGATGCAGGTTCAGTCGCTCATTTAAGGCGACCGCACCCATAATGATCTTGAACGTATTGAGGCAACATTGCCCTGGGAAGAGTCGAAACTAGGACAAGAAACGAAGGAGAAGAGGATAGAGAGGGAATCAGATGTCTCCCTCTATGATAACCTTGGTATAAAAGGGCATCTCATTGTCGGTGCCGACGGTGGCACTGTGACAACCAACCTTAAATTCGTCTACTGTCACCTTAGGGGCCCTGAAGTTGACTATCTACTGTCGGCCCTTAACAGTATACTTCTTAGGCCTTAAGGGGCCAGTCTCTTTGGCCCTAATGATCCTGTTTGGGCGACGCCTTGGCATGTCTCAGAAAGCAAAAAACGGTATTCAAAGGGATATTTTTGAGGTGGGAATCCTAAGGGACACTATAGGAGATGAAACGACAAAAAGAGGAGGCAAAGGAACTACTCTACACTATTAGAATTGAGTAGATGGAGTCTGGAAGGTGAGGAATCGCCAAAAAAACAAAAAGAAAAAAGGGAAACTAAAATTAAAAGACAAGGATTGGAACCAGTATACTCACCAAGGACGAAGACTGCAAGAATGGCAGTGAAGGGTCTCCTTCTCTGTTGATTTCCAAAGAGTGTTCCAACTGGATCAGGCGAGCTATGGCGTCTCCGATGAAGCTCTGGCTGAAATCACTGTAGTTGCTGAGGATGCAAAATTGGAGAAGGTGGGGTTGGGGTCCATTTATATAGGGCCAGTCGCCATCACTGAGCACAAGACATGAAAGGTGGCGCATTTAGTGAAGCACGATCTCCGAAGGTAGGAAAACGACTGGACAACTAAGGAGTGGTTGAGCCCTTTCATCTTCTGACGCCACGTGTCCCACGCTGTACGAAGATCAAGGGCTGGAGGCAGTTGATGGGATGCTTCAGTGAGTTCACAGGGGGTTGACACATATCCTCGGCCTTGAATGAGTCCTAAGTCCAGATGATGACACGCGTCCTCGGTGCTAAGGACACCTTACATTTCTAGTAGAGACATGTGTCCTCGGCACCAAGGGCACCCATCATTCTGATAGAAACATGTGTCCTTGATACCGAAGAACACTCCTGCACCCTATGGCGTGGCCGGACCACCGGAGGATTGCCTATGGACACGTCATTTCGGCCTCCATATGGTTTATTGACGGTTGCAGCTTGTTGACCTTAAATTTCAATAATAAATCATTGACTTGCTTTTCTAAAGAAATCAGGATGGTAAGAGGGACAAGACCAGCAACGAAAAGGGGTTAAACGCATGGCACGATGTGCAGAATTGAGGGGCAAATTGGCAAAAATACCCCCACTAGTCGTAGTCATTCCAGAAGAGCATTTAATGATACTTCAGGAAGAAGGGACGTGCTTGCTGTCCAGGGTGTCTCGGGGTCCCAAGCATTTAATGCTCACTAGCTTCCTACGCAAGGCAGGAGGCGCTTTGCCCAAAGACTGAACATTATCACCTACTACTTCCCAGATAAACCAATGAGGAAATTCCCCCGAAGGGACCCACCTGTCAGTAATGATAACCTCCATAAAGGTATAAATAGTTGTAAAAAACTAAAGACAAAGGTACGTAAATCATTCCCCCTCAACAGAACAGTGCTTTTTCCTTCCCCTCTCTAAAATACTGACTTGACTGTCGGAGGGGATACGCCGAAAAACGCTCCGACGCTTTCTAACTCTCTTTTTTGTGTGACAGTGATCTTTCCCGACTCGTCGGAATCATGCGGACAACTGAAAAAGTAATTCATCACCACTCCTTAGGCCATTTGTGGTGTTCCTTTGCCATGGGTTTGTCGACTTTACAGGTAGTCCTGAGGTCACCAAGGGAGAAAGCTGTCTTTTTGTTTATTGTGCGAAAATCACCGCGCATAGTTTCCATGACTTCTTGAACCTTAAGACCTTCACAGCACAAATAACCATCTTCAGATTTAGTGAAAACGATGCTGAAAGTTCTGGATTTGTGCGTCTGAAGTTGAGGTTTTTGTATGGTTTTGGGACTGTACAGCCCTAAGGTTTAGTGTTCTTGAGCTGGGTTTGAAGAATAAGGAGTGATTTTGAGAAGGGAGTGGAAGAATACGAACAAATGGGTTTGAAGGGCGTTTCAATGATTTTGAGAAGAGCAATTCTCTACGATGTTATTTGCAGACCTTATTTAAAGAGCTAATGATGTTGTTTCAATAGAATTATTGGATTAGTTATGAGTTATAATATTAGATAGAGCTCACAATCAATCATTAATTCCCTAAATAAAGTTCTCAAATAAGGTCCAAATAGCATTTTTGTTTTGAGAAAAGAGTGGAATGAGAGGGAGATGAGGAGCCACCGTTGGGAAAGCAAACATGAAAGGTTGACTGAGAGTCTTTGGGGTTTGAGAAGAACTGCTTGGTTACACAAAAAATGTAGAGTCAAGGGGTTTTAGTTTTGTCGATGGGATTAGGGGCGGCTCATCTACTTAATGGGACGGCGTCGTTTTGTTGTTATTTTGCACAGTGAACAGATTTGTTCATTTTTCATACCCCTCAAAACTCTTTCCAAGTTCACGTCTCCTGCAAATCTGAAGATGAGTCTTTGTGTTGTGAAGGTCAAGGTTCAAGATGTCATGGAAACTGTTGAAAGAAGACCGTTTTATCTGTAAAAGAACTCCCAAATCACAAGAAATTTTGAGGCTTATAGGGAGGCTTTGGAGGCTTGAATTCGATAATCAGGTACATGATTAAAACTAATAATAATATGAAGATTTTAGAGAATTTAAGGAAGTTGGGTTATGGCGTTATGTTGGTTAGTGGTAATGACCTTAGATTGGCCCATCGTGCTGCGTTCAATCCCACTAGGTATGCATGTATTGTGTTTGTTTTTAATCTGCTATGAAGAGAGAACAAAATTGAGTTATGTCTTCAAACAAGACTATCATTAATGGAATCAAGAAGAGGTTAAAAAAGGCAAAGAAAAAGTGGATGGATGAGCTCCTGAACGTTCTTTGGGCATACAAGACCACTCCTCGGTCCTCGACGGGAGAAACACCTTACGCCCTCGCATATGGAGTGGAGGCAGTCATTCCATTGGAGGTAGGCCTCCTTGCCATAAGAACACAAGCTTTCGACGTCGAGGATAACGATCGCCAACTTTGCTTGGATATGGATATCGTGGAGGAAGAAGAGAAGTGGCTGCCCTGAAACTTGCCAAGTATCAAGAAGGAGTGTCCAAACTCTACAACAAAAGGGTTAAGCCCCAAGAGTTCCAGGTGGGCGACTTAGTGCTCAGGAGAGTAGTGGGAAATACCGGGATCCAATGAATGGGAAGATGAGACCTAATTGGGAAGACCCGTACAAAGTTATGTCAGTAGGGGGCTCTGGATCGTATAAATTAGAAGACATGGAAGAGAATGTTGTAGTTCAACCATGGAATGTAATGAATCTAAAGAAGTATTACTTTTGAGAAGTAAAGAGTCGTTTTTGCTTAAAGACTCATTTTCGTGCTAAGTGTATTGTTTGGGAAGGGGCATGGCCCCGGGGGCAGAGTCTTAGAGACTCTTGCCTCCAAATAGACATAGGAGCATGATTCTTGGAAGGGGAATTGCAGAGTCGTAGAGACTCTTGCCTCCAAATAGACATAGGGGCATGACTCCTAGAAGAGGAATGACCCCGGGGGTATAGTTTTAGAAACTCTTGCCTCCAAATAGGCACAGAAGCGTGCCTTCTGGAAGGGGCATGACCCCGGGGGCAGGGTCCTAGAGACTCTTGCCTCTAAATAGAAACAGGAGTATGGCCTAGGAAGCAAAGCTCTTGAACTCATGCCTCTGAAAAGACCTTGGGGCATGGCCTCTGAGAGGAAAATGACCCCCGACAAGAAACACTTGCAAATTTTATGCAAGAAGGATGGGACAAACGGAGGTTTCAGCGACCTTGGCATTACCCATACGTGCCCTCGACGTCAACATCCCTCTTATTCTCTGATGATTGACATGTCTCCTCAGAGCATGATGGGACACTCGGCCTGAGATGCCCTATAGACCAATAAGCTCAAGACACGTGTCCTATGCAAATGTGCCCTCGACGTCATCTACGGGGACATGTCACCTCTGGCAAAGACGAAATATTGGACCAAGAGATCCTGAGGACCTATGAAAATTCGACACGTGTCCTCGGCAAAATATTTCCTCAGTGTTTTTCTTTCCCTACCAAAGAAAGATGAAGCAAAGGGGTAGATCCTTCCCCCAAGATGCCACATTTGACAAAAATTCAGAGTAACAACACAGAAAAAAGAGCGAGGAGAAGAAAGCACACTCTTTTTCTCGAGGGATCTCTCCCCCTCGAAGACTCTTTTCCTGAGTGTTCTCTTCGCCCGAGGACCCTCTTTCCCGAGGTTCTCTTCCTCCCGAGGACACTCTTCCTTCTGAGGGCTCTCTTCTAAGGGGGAATGCCTCGACCCTAAGGCTTGACACTTGGTGCAACGATGTAGAAAATAAGAAAAGTGAGCTAATAAGACTGGAACCAAGAAACAGACAAGCAAAAACAAAAAAGCAAAAGTCAACACGGTGGGGGAAAATTGTTTTTCATTCAAAAGGAGGGCTTTGCATCCCTCAAGCAAACTACAAGAAAGAAAGAAGTTACAAGGTAACATAAAAGGAAGAAAGTTTAATTTTGAGAAGCAGGAGGTGGCCCATCAACCTTGCCACCGATGTTCCCTCTAACATCTCCAAAGAGCTCATCAATACTGGCGGAAAGAGTGTCAGCATTGTTGGGGGGCACCTTAGTAGAAACGACATGGACATTGGCTTGGGGGACCAGAGGAGCAGAGTCAATGGCAAGAACAGGAGCCGAAGTAGGAATAGTGGCAGGAGTCATGTTGGCAGTATCAGCACCTTCAGCTAGATCCCCAATTGCAACTTCTGTTGAAGTTTGCACCATGTCCTCAGAGGGGACATACTTGTGCATCTGGAAGAGTGGGGAGTCGGCAGGGACACCTGCCGCTTGAAGCGCCTCATCCCAGCCTGCCTTGAAGTACTCTCTCTTGTTCTCTTCAAGGGCGATTAGGACATCATCAGCGCATTGGTCGACAATCTCCTAGCTTGATTTTCTATTGGCCTCCATCTCAACCCTCACTCTGTCCAGCTCCTAGGTAAAAGTAGAACAAGTCTGCCCCACCACAACCACCTTTGCCTCGAATGCCGAAAGCTGCTTGGTTGCCTCAGTGATCCTCTTCTCTACATCGGCAACCAAGGCCTTTAATTTATCTACGTTGGCCTTGGCACCCTGGCTCTCCTTTAGGAGCTCGGCAATCTGGGTAGCCTGGATGGATAGGGTCTTGTCTCGGGCAGCAACCTTTTCCTTAGCCAAGGCAAGATCTCCTAGGGACCTTTCCAGATCGACCTTTAAGCTATCGCATTCCTGGATCCTCTCCCTCTAAGAGTGAAAGTGTTCGGCAATGGCCAAGATTTGCTGGGTAGTCTATTGAGAATAAGAAGACAGAAAAAGAGTTACATTGACGGAGAAAGGAAGTGAATAAGGAAAGTAAAAAGCACCAAGTTTCTTACCACTAGCGAACTTTGGATAATAGAGCGAAAGAGTTAGTTGACTGGCCTCCCCCGATGCACTTCCATGTTGGCGTCGAATAACAATGTCTCAATCACGACATAGGTAACATGAGGGGAAGAAATGATGGAATTGGTAACCTAGGTCGGTCTGTTATCACGATCTCGGGCCTGGGGCCTCCACTCTTTAACTCTAGGTGTCTGCTCAGGTGGAGGGGTTAGAGTAGGAAGTTGTTGGAACTATTGTGGTTGTTGTCGTTGTAGTTGTAGCCGGGGGCGTAATGGGAGTGCCTCTACCACTGCTAACCCCATCATGTCTCTACTTGACCTCATATCCTCATGTTGAGGGTCCCTCGAATGACCTCGGCCATGCCTTGTTGGCATCGACAGAATCGGGGCTTCTTGGGAGGAAGAGGAAGAGGAGGAGGGGGGATGGAACTTTGAACTTGTTGGTTCGTAGTGGTGGGGCCTGACCCTCGGCCACGTCCAACGGCCAGGGTTGCTCTTTGTCTGAGATAGCTGAGGTTGATACGTGGTGGATCTGACATAACCACCTCAAGCACGTCTTCTTGGTTGAGTTGATGAAGGACGTCAAAATTCGGCCAAGTCTCTTGACCTGATGTACTCGCCTCGGCATAAACGGTGGTGGATGGATCTCTGATCTCTGCCACTTCGTCGACGATTTTGTCCTCGGCAGCCACCTCTACTTTGACTTTGGTGGCTCTGTCGGGGTCTCCTTCCAAGTTCTGCTCAACAAACTCCGACTGGTCAAGGTTGTGTGGAGTTTGGGAGAATTTTAGGTACCC
Organism: Ilex paraguariensis; assembly: GCA_963454935.2. NCBI lineage: Eukaryota > Viridiplantae > Streptophyta > Magnoliopsida > Aquifoliales > Aquifoliaceae > Ilex > Ilex paraguariensis. The sequence goes on from CAUOFW020000932.1 coordinate 81,515, forward strand.
CGGGGTGTAATCGAGAAGGAGGTGCAGAGCTCGACTAAGACCCCTATTCCCCAAGTAGTTCCAAACGAAGGTGATGTAGTTGATGTTGACCTGATTCTGAGGAAGGGACTGTATTGGCATCAGGGATCCCTGAAACAGCAATAGTACACAATTATCAACTACAAGTGTTATAAGACCAGATATTGAAGAAATCAAAAGGCAACAAGGATGAGAGGGAAGGGCCGACGTACTCGTAGTCCGCTACTGCTTGGGGCACCACAAGTCGGCAACATACTCAGGACCGAGTCCCCTCTCCCATTAACTGCCGAATATGAGAAGGTCATCTTTGTACCCCTTGTCAGAGTCAAGAAGGTGGGTGACAAGGTACATCGTGGGGTCCCGAGCCTTGAGGTAGTACATCTGCTGAGGCATGATCCCCACCAAGGCGTAGCAAAAGAAGATGTCATCCAGATCAAGATGCAGGTTCAGTCACTCATTCAAGACGACCACACCCATAATGATCTTGAACGTATTGAGGCAATATTGCCCCGGAAAGAGTCAAAGCTAGGACAAGAAACGAAGGAAAAGAGGATGGAGAGAGAACTGGATGCCTCCCTCTATGATAGCCTTGGTATAAAAGGGCATCTCATTGTCGGTGCCGATGGTGGCACTGTGACGACCGACCTTAAATTCGTCTACTGTTACCTTAGGGGCTCTGAAGTTGACTATCTGCTATTGGCCCTTAATAGTATACTTCCTAGGCCTTGAGGGGTCAGCCTCTTCAACTTCGACGATCTTGTTTGGGCGATGCCTTGACATATCTTAGAAAGCAAAAAACGGTATTCAAAGGGGTGTTTCTAAGGTGGGAATCCTAAGGGACACTATAGGAGGCAAAACGACGAAAAGAGGAGGGGAAAGAACTACTCTACACTATCAGAACTGAGTAGAGGGAGTCTGGAAGGCGAGGAATCGCCGAAAAAATGAAAAGAAATAAGGGAAACTAAAATTAAAAGACAAGGGTTGGAACCAGTATACTCACCAAGGACGAAGGCTTCAAGAATGGCAGTGAAGGGTTTCCTTCTCTGTTGATTTTTGAAGAGTGTTTCAATTGGTTCAGGCGAGCTATGGCATATCCGATAAAGCTCCGGCTGAAATCACTATAGTCGCTAAGGATGCAAAAGTGGAGAAGGTGGGGATGGGGTCTGTTTATATAGGGCCAGTAGCCATCATTGCTCACAAGACACGAAAGGTGGCGCATTTAGTAAGGCATGATCTTCGAAGGCAGGAAATTGTTGCACAGTTAAGGAATGGTTAAGCCCTTTCATCTTTTGGCGCCACATGTCCCACGCCATACGAAGATTAAGGGCTGGGAGTAGTTGATGAGACGCTTTAGTGAGTTCAAAGGGCTTGACACATGTCCTCGGCCTTGAAGAAGTCCTAAGTCTAGATGACGACATGCGACCTCGGCGCCAATGATACCTTGCATTTCTAGTAGAGACACGTGTCTTCAACACCGAGGGCACCTATCACTCTGATAGAAACACGCGTCCTCGGCGTGGCCAGATCGCCCGAGGACTGCCTATGGACACGTCATCTCGGCCTCCATATGGATTATTGACGGTTGTAGCCTGTTGACCTCAAATTTCAATAATAAATCATTGAATTGCTTTCCCAAAGAAGTCAAGATGGCAGAAGAGACAAGACCAGCGACCAAAAGGGGTTAAATACGTGGCAAGATGTGCAGAATTGGGGGGGGCAAATTGGTAAAAATACCTTTGTTGGCACGCAGTCATTCCAGAGCATTTAATGATCCTTCAGGAAGAAGGGACGTGCTTGCTATCCAAGGTACCTCAGGGTCCCGAGCATTTAATACTCACTAGCTTCCCACGCAAGGCAAGAGGCGCTCTACCTAACGACTGAACACTATCACCTACTACCTCCCAGATGAACCAATGAGGATATTCCTTTGAAGGGACCCACTTGTCAGTAATGATGACCTCCATTAAGGTATAAATAGTTGTAAAAAACTAAAGACAAAGGTACGTAAATCATTCCCCTTCAACAGAACAGTGTTCTTTCCTTACCCTCTCTAAAATACTGATTTGACTGTTAGAGGGGATATGCCGAAAAACATTCTGACGCCCTTCTAACTCTCTTTTTTGAGTGACAGTGATCTTCTCCGACTCGCCAGAATTGTGCGGACAACTGAAAAAGTAATTCATCACCACTCCTTAGGCCATTTCTTGTGTTCCTTTGCTACGAGATCGTTGACTTTCCATGTAATCTCGAGGTCACCAAGGGAGAAAGCTATCTTTTTGTTTATTGTGCGAAAACCACCACGCACAGTTTCCATGGCGTTTTGAACCTTAAGACCTTCACAACACAAATACCCATTTTCAGATTTGGTGAAACAATCCTGAAAGTTCTAGATTTGTGCGTTTGAAGTTGAGGCTTTTGTAGGGTTTTGGGGTAGTACAACTCTGAGGTTTAGCGTTTAGGTTTGAAGTGTAAGGAGTGATTTTGAGAAGGGAGTGGAAGAATACAGACAAATGGATTTGAAGGGCGTTTCAGTAATTTTGAGAAGACCAATGCTCTATGATGTTATTTGTGGACCTTATTTAAGGAGCTAATGATGTAACTTCAATACAATTATTGGATTAGTTGTGAGTTCTAATATTAGATAGAACTCATAATCAATCATTAATTCACTAAATAAAGTTCTCAAATAAGGTCCAAATAGCATTTTCGTTTTGAAAAAAGAGTGGAATGAAAGAGAGATGAGGAGCCACCGTTGGGAAAGCAAACATGAAAGGTTGACTGAGAGTCTTTGGGGTCTGAGAAGAACTGCTTGGTTACACACAAAACGTAGAGTCAAGGGGTTTTAGGTTTTGTCGATGGGATTAGGAGCGACTCCTCTCCTTAATGGGATGACATCGTTTTGTTGTTCTTTTGCATAGTGAACAGATTTGCTCATTTTTCAAACCCCTCAAAACGTTTTCTAAGTTCACTTTTCTTGCAAATCTGAAGATGAGTCTTTGTGCTGTGAACGTCAAGGTTCAAGATGTCATGGAAATTGTCGAAAGAAGACAGTTTTCTCTGCATAAGAAGTCGCAAATCACAAGAAACTTTGAGGTTTATAGGGAGGCTTTGGAGGCTTGAATTCAATAATCAAGTACGCGATTAAAACTAATAATAATCTGAAGATTTTGGAGCATTTGAGGAAGCTGGGTTGCGGCGCTGGGTTGGTCAGTGGTAACGAACTTACATTGGCCCATCGTACCGGGTTCAATCCCACTAGGTATGTATGTATTGTGTTTGTTTTTAAGCTGCTATGAAGAGAGAACAAAATTGAATTTCTTTTTTTCAACATTATTTCCAAGAAACTAATATGAACTTTTGACTTTTTTCTTTCAATAAATACTCAATTTTTTTATGGGAACATGTAAATGTTTTATCTAAAACTTAATAACTTCTGCAATTTGGTATTCTATTATAGCTTTAAGTGTGATCAGACAAGTGAGAGTTCAATACTCTATTCCTTTTAACTTCATACATCAACCTATGGTAGAATAGGTGTATCTTTAATGGAAATGGAAATGGAAAGGCCTTGGAGGATCCGAGCATTTAATGCTCACTAGCTTCTCACGCAAGGCAAGAGGCGCTCTGTCCAAAGATTAAACACTATCACCTACTACCTCCTAGATGAACCAATGAGGATATTCCCCTGAAGGGACCAACCTGTCAGTAATGATGACCTCCATGAAGATATAAATAGTTTTAAAAAACTAAAGACAAAGGTACGTAAATCATTCCCCCTCAACAGAACAGTGCTCTTTCTTTCCCCTCTCTAAAATACTGACTTAACTATCAGAGAGGATACGCCAAAAATACTGCAACGCCCTTTTAACTCTTTTTTTTGAGTGACAGTGATCTTCTCCGACTCGCCAAAATTGTGCGAACAGCTAGAAAAGTAATTCATCACCACTCCTTAGGCCATTTGTGGTGTTCCTTTGCCACGGGATCGTCGACTTTTCAGATAATCCTGAGGTCACCAAGGGAGAAAGCTGTCTTTTTTGTTGTTGTGCAAAAACCACTGCGTACAGTTTCCATAACATCTTGAACCTTAAAACCTTCACAACACAAAATACCCATCTTCAGATTTGGTGAAACAATGTTGAAAGTTCTGGATTTGTGCGTCTGAAGTTGAGGGTTTTGTAGGGTTTTGGGACAGTACAACCCTGAGGTTTAGTGTTCTTGAGCTGGGTTTGAAGAGTAAGGAATGATTTTGAGAAGGGTGTGGAAGAATACGGACAAATGGGTTTGAAGGGCATTTCAATGATTTTGAGAAGAACAATGCTCTATGATGTTATTTGCGGACCTTATTTAAGGAACTAATGATGTGACTTCAATACAAATATTGGATTAGTTGTAAGTTCTAATATTAGATAGAGCTCATAATCAATCATTAATATCGTAAATAAAGTTCTCAAATAAGGTCCAAATAGCATTTTCGTTTTGAGAAAATAGTGGAATGAGAGGGAATGGGGAGCCGCTGTTGGGAAAGCAATCATGAAAGCTTGACTGAGAGTCTTTGGGGTCTGAGAAGAACTGCTTGGTTACACACAAAACGTAGAGTCAAGGGGTTTTAGGTTTTGTTGATGGGATTAGGGGCGGCTCTACTTAATGGGACGACGTCGTTTTGTTGTTCTTTTGCACAGTGAATAGATTTGCTCATTTTTCATACCCTCAAAACTCTTTCCAAGTTCATTTTCTCCTGCAAATATAAAGATGAGTCTTTGTGCTATGAAGGTCAAGGTTCAAGATGTCCTGGAAACTGTCGAAAGAAGATTGTTTTATTTGTACAAGTAGTCCCAAATCACAAGAAACTTTGAGGGTTATAGGCCGGCTTTGCAGGCTTGAATTTGATAATTGGGTATGCAATTAAAACTAATAATAATTTGCAGATTATAGAGCATTTGAGGAAGCTGGACTGTGGCGCTGTGTTGGTCAGTGGTAACAAACTTAGATTGGCCCATCGTGTCGGGTTCAATCCCACTAGGTATGTATGTATTGTGTTTGTTTTTAATTTGCTATGAAGAGAGAACAAAGTTGAATTTCTTAGACAAGAAAGAGTTCAATACTCTATTCCTTTTAACTTCATACAAAAACCTGTGGTAGAACAGGTGTATTTTTAATGGAAATGGAAAGACCTTGGAGGATTTAGTGTTGGCTTCCCAAGAAGGGGTCTTTGTTAATATTGACAACAAATTTGGTTTGGATAATATCGTAGCTACTGCAAGAATTGTAGGGAAGAAAGTTAATGTTCTTCTTCATATCAATCTAGATGTGGATCCTTAGGTGTGTTGCTACCACATCAAATACATGTGATGCAAATAATGTAACCTTATGTGACTTTCCGTTATCTTGATATTAAGAAGGGAAGTTGTTGTGATGGGTCAATTGTTGATAACAAAAGATATGAGAAAAATCTAAGCATTAGTAATCACATTGATAGATAATTTTTGTGTCTCTTGAAGTTATTAATTATGATAGGATCATCTACACTTTCATTATTGCCTTCAGTCATGTTAAATGAGTTAAATTGAAAAAACCACATTAATTTCCCATGGTTTCAAGTATACATCAGCTAATGAGATACCTCGGAAGTGATGTTCTTGGGGGAAAAAATCATGGTGAGCATTGGGCAGCCACAAATCAAGTTCCGTAAATAGAGAATCGGGCTTCGTGCCACTTGCACGAAGATTAGCAAAACATTCAAGTCTCATTAGCTTTGATGGTTAAATTTTCATTGTTTGCTTGTGTATATTAGGTTCATCCTTATGTTGCCACTGGTAACAAGAACTCCAAATTTGGTATCCGAAATGAGAAGCTGCAATGGTTTCTAGATGCTGTGAAGGCATATTCTAATGAATTGAAACTTGTGGGGGCTCATTGCCATCTTTGTTCTACCATTACCAAGGTATTATACAAAAACACTATTTTATACTTTTCATTTTTCCAAAAACACTATTTTATACTTTTCATTTTTCCAATCAACTTTAAAAAAATTTGTTTTATAGAAACAATGTTCTCTACAGTTCATTTTTCTTATGCAATTTTTCCACATTAGGGACACAGACATTAAAAAGTTTGTATGGAGGAGCATAGTGATGATATTCTGGGTCCCCCGCGTACTTATATTAGATAATGGGACACAGTTCAACAGCGGATCCTTCAAGTCCTTCTGCAAGCATCTTGGGATCTGGAACTACTACTCCACCCCTGCATATTCGCAAGCTAATGGGCAAGCTGAGTCTTCAAACAAGATTATCATCAATGGAATCAAAGAGAGGGTTGGAAAAGACAAAGGGAAAGTGGATGGATGAGCTCTTGAACGTTCTTTGGGCATACAAGACCACTCCTCGATCCTCGACGGGAGAAACACCTTACGCCCTCGCATACGGAGTGGAGGCAATCATCCTATTGGAGGTAGGCCTCCCTACCATAAGAACACAAGCTTTTGACGCCGGGGATAACTGATTAGTAGTTAAAAATAGCATAACACTATGCATTTTTAGAACTAATTGTACTTTGATGAAGTTTAAATGATAACTTTTCAGGGCATAAATTGTACAAGGGACTTTCATGCAACACTAGAGCAAAAATTGGAAAAAGCTTGGACCAAGGCAAGAATGTTCGAACGCCAATCAACATTCGAACGTTACCTTAAATCATGTGAAGACTAGACTGCTGGGATATGGCGTGTTGCAGCCAAGAAGGAAGACCCAGAGGTACTTGAATAGCACGTTCGAACGTCAATTAACATTTGAATGTTACCATAAATCATGAGAAGACCATACTAATGTATGGAGTGTTGAAATGAACTTCGCAGAAGACTATAGGCCACTTGAGTGGGAAGGTCAAACTCCATCAGCATGTTCAAACGCCCATCAAACAAAGACGGAGATAACGTTCGAACGCTAGACAAAGTTCGAATGTTGTCCCCAGACTGGCTGCAGAGTTGTTGGCTTTCACTTGGACTTGGGTGGCATACACTATTTCTTCACACTCTCTTGTCCCCCGTCCTCCTTGCCTATAAATACTCCCCTTGTGAAAACTTTGAAGATGAGGTTTTTGGTAGGAAACTAGAACTTGGTTTGTAAAGCTTAGACTACACCAAGAATTAGTAGAAAGCTTAAAAGAGGCTTAAAATCCCACTTGTAGTTGTATAATTAGTCTTAGATTTAGTCTTATATTTACTTGTATCAAGGAAGATAGATCTTCTTTTGGTTGCAGTGGAAACCCTCAAAAAGTGACTAACTTTCTTCTACTTTCATTTATTGTCTTTCATTTCCATTGCTTGAGCTTTCTTCTTCCCTTAGAGGAGTGAAACTCGCACTACCCTTTGGCACCTTGGTCACGGAGATGTGCAAGGACCATGGGATCAGGGTGAGACTGAAGATGACCATATAGAAGCCAATGGGCCCACTAAACAAGGCTTCCTTCCAGAGGAGCCAAGGCCACAGTGGAGGCCCAATGGCCAGACAAGAGGTGCCCCCGACCCGTGGAGTTGACGAGGTGCAAGATGAGCTAGACAAGGAGGAGGAGAGAGAGTTGGATGCAGAGAGAGAAAGCAGACACATACATAGGAGGCAGGCCCTAGCACTAGCACCCCGCGATCGCTGAGAGAGATTATGCTTGACATTGAGACCAAGCAAGCTGAGATTCTCCGACAGCAAGAGGAGATTCTCCGTATTCTGAGGGGTGGGGCTGATGGAGCTGGCGGGGTTGGAGGAGAGTGAGAGGGAGATATTTCTATACTTGATTGTGGTTTAATGTAGTTGTTTCTTCTTTTATGAATGAGCTTCTTCTTTGGTAGTTTTGTGTGGATGTTAAAGTCTTTTTGTGTTTTGTCACTTTTTTGGTTGGATGGATTGAATCTTTGATGTTTGTATTAAACAATCATATTTTGTGAAAGGAATGGTTCAGTTTATCACTTTTATTTATTTAAATGCATGTGTAGAATTAGCATTATACTGTTATAAGTTAATGAATGATGGAACAATTGTGGATGCTAAGACTATTTGTTAAAGTAACTAATTTCATGATCGGTTCGACATATAACTTGGCAATCTAGACTTAAAATCATAGCTCCTTGAACAATGGTATTCTCTCTATGTTTAAATTGTTAAATGTACATTGGTATTTGTTATTCTTAAGGTACAAGATGATTAGACTCAAAAATGGAATCGATATATAACCGACATCCCCTGAAACACCCGACATAACCAGTGGAGATTACAAAAAGTATCATGGTAAGTTTTGAGCCTTGCGATACTTTTTGAGAGACAATCAACATTTACTCAAATAAGCTCTTTCACTCTCAATTTTTGAATAATCTCATTACATTTGCTTTGATTGATGCAACTAAAGCAATCTATTGACATATCCCACAAGGAACCTTTGCATAAGACACATATACGTGCACATATTTGAGAAAGGATCTTAGGTCATCTTTGATTCAATTTTGAGCTTGAGCCTTCAATGAATGATTTCTTTTTCAAGAAACCCATATGATAACCGAGCCACATGATTATATACTTGACATACCTTGCTATCTAATTTTCTTGCATCCTTTTATAAAATAATATGATACAGAAAAGCAAGAGAGATCGAAAAGACGATGGTGGCTACTGTTCAATGAAAGAAAAAATTGATGGGAACAACCGAGAAAGAAAAGAAACAGAAAAAAATAGGGAATTGTCAAGAAAGTGAAAAATGAGAAAAATGAAAGAAAAAAATACAATTTCTAGGCAAAAAATTGAAAAATAAGAAAGAGGTGTGCTACACTACATTAACAGGGGATATCTTTTGAATACCATTGACGTCATTTCGTTAGCCACTGACCTCTAGCCACATTACAACCTATACAAAGCCCTAATTGATCTCAAGTCTGATGCATGTGTGTGTTGTCGACCGAAAACTGTGGTGTGTTAAATAGTATTTTTTTAATTGAATTGATATTCTTCTATGAGATCATGCTAAGAACATGATTAGTCTACTCTATTAAAAATTTCACTCCCTTTCTAACTGTGCATGAGATTTTTCGATTGACTATCTTCTGATGACATGCCCTTTGAGAGACAAGTCACTATAATCGGAGCGAATTTTTGCTGAGAGCATTCTAAGAGAGGTTTGTGAAATCAAAACTATACGTGGAAGGTGGGAAAGTGAAATGTTTGTTATATAACAATTCTTGCTACTAGAATGATCATTCCTATTACACAGGGAATTCTAAATGCCAATGTGATTGATGCTAATTTTTGCATAGAATAAATACATATAAAAGAGGAACATGTGGGATATAAGTTGAAATTGAGGGTTGGGTGTCCCAACGACCATGATGCTAATTTACTTTAACCAGCAACCCCACATACACATTTGTTCGATTGAAGTTTGTGGGTAACTTCACTAAAAATTCTCATGAGACAACACTCATCCATTGGGATAAACCTAGTGATTCAACGACTTGTTGTATATGCTAAATACAACCAAATGACCTACGAAAAAAACATTAGAAATAGATTTGCATTCAGTTGTTGTTGTATTACTAGAGATTAGTAATATTTAGGTTGGAGGGTGTGATTAGTAGTTAAAAATAGCATAACACTGTACCTTTTTAGAACTAATTGTACTTTTATAGAGTTTAAATGATGACTTTTAAGGGCATAAATTGTACAAGGGACTTTCATGCAACACTGAAGCAAAAATTGGAGAAAGCTTGGACTAAGGCAAGAACGTTCAAATGCCAATCAACATTCGAACGTTACCTAAATCAAGTGAAGACTAGACTGCTGGGAGATGGCGTGTTGTAGCCAAGAAGGAAGACCTTGAGGTACTTGAGTACCACGTTTGAACGTCAATCAACGTTCAAACGTTACCATAAATCATGAGAAACCAGATTGTTGTATGGAGTGTGGAAATGAACTTCACAGAAGACTACAAGCCACTTGAGTGGGAAGGTCAAACTCCATCAACATGTTCAAACGCCCATCAAACAAATACGAAGACAATGTTCGAACACTAGACAACGTTCAAACGTTGTACCAGATTGGCTGCAGAGTAGTTGGCTTTCACTTGGACTTGAGCGGCATACACTATTCTTTCACACTCTCTTATCCCCCCTCCTCCTTGCCTATAAATACTCCCCTTGTGGGAACTTTGAAGAGGAGGTTTTTGGTAGAAAACTAGAATTTGGTTTGTAAGGCTTTAGACTATACCAAGAACTAGTAGAAAGCTTGAAGGAGGCTTAGACTCCCACTTGTAGTTGTATAATTAGTCTTAGACTTAGTCTTATATTTACTTGTATCAAGGGAGAGAGATCATATTTTGGTTGTGGTGGAAACCCTCCAAAAGTGACTAGCTTTCTTCTACTTTTATTTATTGTCTTTCACTTCCATTGCTTGAGCTTCTTTCTTCCTTTAGAGGAGTGAAACTCTTCCACTTTTCTAGAGTTTTACCAAAGCCGCGAAGGGTGGAACGTGATTCACTCATTCTTTGTCGAAGATCGGCTCCTCGCTTATTATACTTTATCTTGTAAGTCCTCTACTTGGAGGGATGAATATCACTCACTTTTCTAATTTTACCAAAGCTATGAACAGTGAGTAGTTTCTCATTCATTCTTTAGTAAGAGGTGATGGACATGTATAAATCATCTAGAGTTATATTTTGTGCATTTTATTTATGCTTTAATGCTTTATACTACACCTGTTTATTGAATGATTGAATGCATCTAGCAAAGCTAAGGTATTTTGTATAACTGTGGGTTCTTTCTATGACATGGATGACTCTTGCATAGAAAGGTCCATGTGTTCAAGGCAAGTACTCCGACTAAATCTTCATGACTACCTTTCAATCTTCACCATTATTAGACTTCATTTAAAAGATGGAATATTAATGTCATGGTTGGATGCCTTGTAGAAACACTTACTTGTTTGTAGACGGGTTGAGTCTCGACACAGACAATTCTTGTAAACTTCTAGAAAGGCATCGGAATCATGTGCTTAATTCTCACAATCCACCTTTATCTTTCGATTAACTTGCCGTTGACACGAGAGTTAATTGAGTTACCAATCACAAGTATAATAAACCGGATGATTAACTACATATTCAGATCCTCGAGCTAAAGGGTGACTATTTACATTTAAAATTTATCTTATATTTTGTCTAAAAAACTCTTGGAAAGAATCTTATATTATGTTTAGGAAATCCCATAACTTCAAACTCTCAAGGTTTCCAGTTACTTGGTCTCTATCACTGCTACTTTAAAATACTAATCATAGTTCCATGTGGATTCGACTCCGGACTTAACCAGATTATTACCATAACTTGACCGCCTGCACTTTGGTGTATACATATCGGATCAAGTCAGCAATAATGGTGACTAGCCCTATATAAACGAACCCCATACCTACCTTCTCCACTTTTGCATCCTCAACGGCTATAGTGATTTCAGTTGGAGCTTCATCGGAGACGTCATAGCTCTCTTGAACCAGTTAGAACACTTTTTAGAAATCAACAGAGAAGGAGACCCTTCAAACCATTCTTGCAGCCTTCGTCCTTGGTGAGTATATGAGTTCTAACCCTTGTCTTTTAACATTAGTTTCCTTCCTTTCTTTCCATTTTTCCAACAATTCCTCGCCTTCCAAACTCTCTCTACTTAGTTCTGATAGTGTAGAGTTGTTCCTTACCTCCTCTTTTCATCATTTCATCTCCTATAGTGTCCCTTTAGATTCCCACTATAGAAACACCCCTGTGAATACCCTTTTTTGCTTTCTGAGACATGCTGAGGCGTCACCCAAACAGAAACGTCGGGGCCGAAGAGGCTAGCCCCTCAAGGCCTAGGAAGTATATTGTTAAAGGTCGACAACAGATAGTCAACTTCAAGGCCCATTACTCCATTCCCCCTAAGGTGACAGTAGACGAATTTAAGGTCGGTCGTCACAATGTCACAATGTCATAGAGGGAGGCATTCGGTTCCCTCTCCATTCTCTTCTCCTTCATTTCTTATCCTAGTTTTGACTCTTCCTGGGGCAATGTTGCCTCAATACATTCAGAATCATCATGGGTGTGGTTGCCTTAAATGAGCGACTGAATCTGCATCTCGGTCTGGGCGACATCCTCTTCTGCTACACCTTGGTAGGGATCATGCCTCAGTAGATGTACTACTCGGGACCCCATGATGTACCTTGTCACCCACCTTCCTAACTCTTAAAAGGGGTACAAAGATGACTTTCTCATCTTTGGCGGTCAAGGGGAGAGGGCACTCCGTCCTGAGTATGTTGTCGACTTGTGGTGTCCCAAACAATGGCGGACTACGAGTACGTCGACCCTTCCCTCTCATCCTTGTTGCGTTTTGATTTCTTCAATACCTGGTCTTATAATAGTTGTAGTTGATAATTGTGTACTACTGCCATTTCAAGGATCCCTGACGCCAATACAACCCCCTTCCTCAGAATCAAGTCAACATCAGTAACATCACCTTCGTCTGGAAATACTTGGGGAAGAGAGGCCTTGGTCGAGCTATGCACCTCCTTCTCGATTACACCCTGGGGTACCAGAAATTCTCGTAGACTCCACACAACCTTGACCAGTCAGAGTTTGTTGAGCAGAACTTGGAGGGAGATCCCAACAGAGCCACCGAAGCCGAAGTAGAGACGGCTGTCGAGGAAGAAATCACCGATGAAGTGGCAAAGATCAAAGATTCATCCATCACCATCCACACTAAGGCGAGTACATCGGGTCAAGAGACTTGGCCAAATTTTGATGTCCTTCATCAACTCAACCAAGAATACGCACTTGAGGTGGCTATGTCGGATCCACCACATATTAAAATTAACTATCTCAGACAAAGAGCAACCCTAGCCGCCAAACGTGGCCGAGGGTCAAGCCCCAACACTACAAACCAATAAGTTCGAAGTTCTATCCCCCCTCCTCCTTCTCTTCCCCAAAAAGCCCCGGTTCCACTGACACTGACAGGGTGTGGCTGAGGTCATTCGAGGGGCCCTCAACATGAGGAAAGAAGGGTTAAGCAGAGACATGATGGGCTTGACTGCGGTAGAGGCACTCCCATTACGCCTCTGGCAACAACTACAACAACAACAACCATAATAGTTCCAACAACTTTGACTCCAACCCCTCCACCTACGCAGATGCCTAGAGCTAAAGAGTAGAGGCCCCGGGCCTAAGATCGTGATAATAGACTGATCCGGGTTACCAATTCCATTGTTTACTCCCCTTATGTTGCCTATACCGTGAATGAGACATTGTTATTCAACACTGACATGGGCGTGCATCAAGGGAGGCCAGTCAACCAACTCTTCCAGTCCATTATCCAGAGTTCACTGGTGGTAAGGCACTTGGTGCTTTTTCCTTTCCTTATTCATTTCCTTTCTCCGTTGGCGTAACTCTTTTTCTATGTTCTTATTCTCAATAGACTGCCTAGCAGATCTCGGCCATTGCTGAACGCATCCACTCTCAAAGGGAGAAGATCCAGTTATGCGATAGGTTAAGGGCCAATCTAGAAAGGGCTTGAGGAGATCTTGCCTTGTCTAAGGAAGAGGTTGTTGTCCGGGACAAGACCTTATCCATCCAGGCTACCCAGATTGTCGAGCTCCTAAAGGAGAGCCAGTGTGCCAAAGCTGAAGCAGATAAATTAAAGGCTTCAGTTGTCGATGCAGAGAAGAGGGTCACTGAGGCAACCAAGCAGCTTTCGGCATTTGAGGCAACGGTGACTGAGGCAGAGCAAACTTGTTTTGCTCTTGCCCAGGAGCTGGACAGAGTGAGGGCTAAGATGGAGGCCAACAGAAAATCAAGGCAGGAGATTGTCGTCTAATGCGTTGACGACGTCCTAGTAGCCCTTGAAGAGAACAAGAGAGAGTACTTCAAGGCAGGCTGGGATGAGGCGCTTCGGGCAGTAGGTGTCCCTACCGACTCCCTAGTCTTCCAGATGCACAAGTATATCCCCTTTGAGGACATGGTGCAAACTTCGATAGAAGTTATAGTAGAGGATCTAGCTGAAGGTGCTGATACAGCCCAAGTGTTGACCTCTAACCCAGCTCCTCAGACTGTGGTTCTTGCTCCTGCCGACGTGACTCCTACCACTATTCCTACTTCGCCTCCTACTCTTGCCATTAACTCTGCTCCTTTGGTCTCCTAAGCCAATGTCCCTGCTATTTCTGCTGAGGTACCTCCCTCCAACAATGATGACATTCTTTTCTGCCTATATTGATGAGCTCTTTGGAGATGTTGGAGGGAACATCGGCGGCGAGGTTGATGGGCCACCTCCTGCTTCTCAAACTTAAAACTTCTTCCTTTTTTGTTTCCTTGTAACTTCTTTCTTTCTTGTAGTTTGCTTGAGGGACGCAAAGCCCTCTTTTTGAATGAAAAACGCTTTTCCCCCATCATGTTAACTTTTGTTTTTTTTTTTTTGCTTGTCTGTTTCTTGATTCCTATCTCATTGGCTCCCTTTTCTTATTTTCTGCTTCGCTACACGAAGTGTCAAGCCTCGGGGTCGAGGCATTCCTCCTTAGAAGAGAGCCCTCGGGAAGAAGAGTGTCCTTGGGGGGAAAAGAACCTCAGGAAAGAGGGTCCTCAGGTGAAGAGAACACTTAGGAAAAGAGTCTTATAGGGGGAGAGACCCTACGGGAAAAAGAGTGTCCCTTCTTCTCCTCTCTCTTCTTTCTGTACTGTAACTTTGAATTTTTGTCAAATATGGCATCTTGGGGGAAGGATCTTCCTCTTTGCTTCATCTTTCTTTGGTAGGGAGAGAAAAACTCTAAGGAAATATTTTATCGAGGACACGTGTCAAATTTTCTTAGGTCCTTATGATATCTTGGTCTAGTGTTCTTTGCCCGAGGTGATGTGTTCTCGTAGATGACACCGAAGACACATTTGCATGGGACACATGTCATGAGCTTATTGGTCCATAGGGCATCTCGGGCCGAGTGTCCCATCATGCTCCGAAATGACATGCAATTGTCAGAGAATTGGAGGGATGTTGATGCCGAGGGTACGCACGGGTAATGCCAAGGTCGCTTAATCCTACTTTTGTCCCATCCTTCTTGCTTAAAATTTGCAAGTGTTTCCTGTCAAGGGTCATTTTCCTCCCAAGAGGCCATGCCTCAAGGTCTATTCAGAGGCATGAGTCCAAGGGCACTGCCTCCGGGGCCATGCTCATGTTTCTATTTGGAGGCAAAAGTGTCTGAGTACCCTGCCCCCGGGGCCATGCCCCTTACAGGAGGCATGCT
Organism: Ilex paraguariensis; assembly: GCA_963454935.2. Lineage (NCBI taxonomy): Eukaryota > Viridiplantae > Streptophyta > Magnoliopsida > Aquifoliales > Aquifoliaceae > Ilex > Ilex paraguariensis. Next base: position 96,802 of record CAUOFW020000932.1, read on the forward strand.
TCTATGTCTATTTGGAGGCAAGAGTCTCTAAGACTCTATCCCCAAGGCTATTCCTCTTCCAGGAGTGATGCTCCTATGTCTATTTGGAGGCAAGAGTCTCTAAGACTCTGCCCCCTGCGCCATGCCCTTCCGAGACAATACACTTAGCACAAAAATGCGCCTTTGAGCAAAAATGAGCCTTTACTTCTCAAAAGTAATACTTCTTTAGATTCATTACTTTTCATGGTCGAACTATAGCATTCCCCTCTATGTCTTCTAATTTATACGATCTAGAGCCCCCTACTGACGTAACTTTGTACAGGTCTTCCTAGTTAGGTCCCATCTTCCCATCTACTGGATCCCTGGTGTATCTCACTACTCTCTTGAGCACCAAGTCACCCACCTAGAAATCTGAGGGCTTGACCTTTCTGTTGTAAAGTCTGGACACTCCTTCTTGATACCTGGGGGCTAGTTTCAGGGCAGCCGCTTCTCTTCTTTCCTCCACGAGATCCATATCCAAGCAAAGTTGGCGAATGTTATCCCCGGCGTCGAAAGCTTGTGTTCTTATAGTAGGGAGGCCTACCTCCAATGGAATAACTACCTCCACTTTGTATGCGAGGGCATAAGGTGTTTCTCCCGTCGAGGACCAAGGATTGGTCCTGTATGCCCAGAGGACATTCAAGAGCTCATCCATCTACTTTCCCTTTGCCTTTTCCAACCCTCTCCTTGATTCCATTGATGATAGTCTTGTTTGAAGACTCAGCTTGCCCATTAGCTTGCGAATATGCAGGGGTGGAGTAGCAATTCTGAATCCCAAGATGCTCGCAGAAGGACTTGAAGGGATCTACTGTTGAACTGCATCCCATTATCCGATATAAGTGCGCGGGGGACCCCGAATCTCATCACTATGTTCCTTCATACAAACTTTTTAATGTCCGTGTCCCTAATGTGGAAAAATTCATAAGAAAAATGAATTGTAGAGAACATTGTTTCTATAGAACAAATCTTTTTAAAGTTGATTGGAAAAATGAAAAGTAGAAACAGTGTTTTGGTATAATACCTTGGTAATGGTAGAACCAAGATGGCAATGGCCCCCCACAAGTTTCAATTCATTAGAATATGCCTTCACAGCATCTAGAACCATTGCAACTTCTCATTTATGATACCAAATTTGGAGTTCTCGTTGCCGGTGGCAACATAAGGATGAACCTAATATACACAAGCAGACAATGAAAATTTAACCATCAAAGCTAATGAGACTTGAATGTTTTGCTAATCTTTTGTACAATATCCAATAATTGCAATAAGACATTTGGGGGAAGCCAAAACTCAAAAAGGTGCAAATACCCAAGAAGTACATTGATAGGATCGAGGACCTCCTTATTTTGAAGAATTGAAACCTCACATTAGAGGTGATGCTTGTGTGATGGAACCCATTGGTTGTGCTGGGCTGAACTTATGGGGTAAAAGCCAAAAAAAAAAAAAGAATCCCGTTAAAAAGCCTTTCTAGTTTCTAATGCTCACCATGATTTTTCCCCCAAGAACGTCACTTCCCAAGTATCTCATTAGCTGATGTATACTTGAAACCATGGGAAATTAACGTGGTTTTTTCAATTTAACTCAATTAACATGACTGAAGGAAATAATGAAAGTGTAGATGATCCTATCATAATTAATAACCTCAAGAGACACAAAAATTAATGCTTAGATTTTTCTCATATCGTTTGTTATCAACCATTGACCCATCACAACAGCTTCCCTTCTTAATATCAAGATAACGGAAAGTCAGATAAGGTTACATTATTTGTGTCACATGCATTTGGTGTGGCAGCTACACACCTAAGGATCCACATCTGGATTGATACGAAGAAGAACATTAACCTTCTTCCCTGCAATTCTTGCAGCAACTATGATATTATCCAAATCAAATTCGCTATCAATATTAACAAAGACGCCTTCTTGGGCAGCCAGCCCTAGATCCTCCAACGTCTTTCCATTTCCATTAAAGATACACCTATTCTACCACAAGTTTATGTATGAAGTTAAAAGGAATAGAGTATTGAACTCTCACTTGTTTGATCACACTTAAAGCTATAAAGAAATACCAAATTGCAGAAGTTACTAAGTTTCATATAGAACATTTACATGTTCCCATAAAAAAAATAGAGTATTTATTGAAAGAAAAAGTCAAAATTTCATATTAGTTTATTGGAAATGACGTTGAAAAAAAAATTCAAATTTGTTCTCTCTTCATAGCAGATTAAAAACAAACACAATACATACATACCTAGTGGGATTGAACCCGACACGATGGGTCAATCTAAGTTTGTTACCACTGACCAACACAGTGCCACAACCCAACTTCCTCAAATGCTCTAAAATCTTCAGATTATTATTAGTTTTAATTGCGTACCCGATTATCAAATTCGAGCCACCAAAGCCTCCCTATAAGCCTCAAAGTTTCTTGTGATTTGGGACTTCTTGTACAGATAAAATGATCTTCTTTCGATAGTTTCCATGACATCTTGAACCTTGACCTTCACATCACAAAGACTCATCTTCAAATTTGCAGGAGAAGTGAACTTGGAAAGAGTTTTGAGGGGTATGAAAAATGACTGTGCAAAAGAACAACAAAACGACATCGTCCCATTAAGTAGAGGAGCCGCCCCTAATCCCATCAACAAAACCTAAACCTTGACTCTACATTTTGTGTGTAACCAAGCAGTTCTTCTCAGACCCCAAAGACTCTCAGTCAAGCTTTCATTCCACTCTTTTCTCAAAACGAAAATGCTATTTGGACCTTATTTGAGAACTTTATTTACGATATTAATAATTGATTGTGAGCTCTATCTAATATTAGAACTTACAACTAATCCAATAATTGTATTGAAGTCACATCATTAGTTCCTTAAATAAGGTCCGCAAATAACATCATAGAGCATTGCTCTTCTCAAAATCACTGAAACGCCCTTCAAACCCATTTGTCCGTATTCTTCCACACCCTTCTCAAAATCACTCCTTACTCTTCAAACCCAACTCAAGAACACTAAACCTCAGGGTTGTACTATCCCAAAACCCTACAAAAACCTCAACTTCAGACGCACAAATCCAGAACTTTCAGCATTGTTTCACCAAATTTGAAGATGGGTATTTGTGCTGTGAAGGTTTTAAGGTTCAAGATGTCATGGAAAATGTACGCGGGGGTTTTCACACAATAAACAAAAAAAATAGCTTTCTCCCTTGGTGACCTCGGGATTACCTGAAAAATTAACGATCCCGTGGCAAAGGAACACTAGAAATGGCCTAGGAAGTGGTGATGAATTGTTTTTCCAGCTATCCGCATGGTTCCGGCAAGTCGGGGAAGATCACTGTCACTCAAAAAAGAGAGTTAGAAGGGCGCCGAAGTGTTTTTCAGCATATCCCCTCCGACAATCAAGTTAGTATTTTAGAAAGGGGAAGGAAAAAGCACTGTTCTATTGAGGGGGAATGATTTACGTACCTTTGTCTTTAGTTTTGTATAACTATTTATACCTTCATAGAGGTTATCATTACTGATAGGTGGGTCCCTTCGAGGTAATATGCTTATTGGTTCATCTGGGAGGTAGTAGGTTATAGTGTTCAGTCTTTGGGCAAAGCGCCTCCTACCTTGCATGGGAAGTTAGTGAGCATTAAATGTTCAAGACCCCGAGGTACCCTGGACAGCAAGCACGGCCCTTCTTCTTGAAGGATAATTAAATGCTCTTCTGGAACGACTGCGTGCCAGCAGGGGTATTTTTGCCAATTTGCCCCCCAATTCTACACATCGGGCCATGCGTCTAGCCCCCTTTGGTCGCTGGTCTTGTCCCTTTGGCCATCCTGACTTCTTTGGGAAAGTAAGTTAATGATTTATTATCTAAATTTGAGGTCAACAGGCTACAACCGTCAATAACCTATACGGAGGCTGAGATGACGTGTCCATAGGCAATCCTTGGGCTATCTGGCCACGCCAAGGACATGTGCCGCCACAGGGTGCAAGAGTGTTCTTCGGTATCGAGGACACGTGTTTCTATCAGAATGATGGGTGCCCTCAATGCCAAAGACACGTGTCTCTACTAGAAATGCAAGGTGTCCCTGGCGCCCCAAGGACGCGTGTCGTCACCTAGACTTAGGACTCCTTCAGGGCCGAGGACATGCGTCAACCCCCTGTGAACTCACTGAAGCATCCTATCAACTGCCCCTAGCCCTGGATCTTCGTGTGGCATGGGACACGTGGCGTCAGAAGATGAAAGGGTTCAACCACTCCTTAGTTGTGGAGCTATTTTCTCGCCTTCGGAGATCGTGCTTCACTCAATGTGCCACATTTCTTGTCTTGTGCACAATGATGGCTACTGACCCTATATAAACGGATCCCATCCCCACCTTCTCCACTTTTGCATACTTAGTGACTACAGTGATTTCAGTCAGAGTTTCATCGGAGACGCCATAGCTCGCGTGAACCAGTTGGAACACTCTTCAAAAATCAACAAAGAAGGAGACCCTTCACTACCATTCTTGCAACCTTCTTCCTTGGTGAGTATACTGGTTCTAACCCTTGTCTTTTAACGTTATTCTTTTCATTTTTTCGGCGATTCCTTGCCTTCCAGACCCCCTCTACTCAGTTCTAATAGTGTAGAGTAGTCCCTTCACCTCCTCTTTTCGTCGTTTCGTCTCCTATAGTGTCCCTTGGGATTCCTACCTTAGAAATACCTTTTTTTGCTTTCTGAGACATGCTGAGGTGTCGCCCAAACAGGAACGTCAGGGCCAAAGAGGCTGGCCCCTTAAGGCCCAAGAAGTATACTATTAAAGGCTGACAGCAGATAGTTAACTTTAGGGCCTATTACTCCAATCCCCTTGAGGTGACAGTAGACAAATTTAAGGTCGGTCGTCACAGTGCCACTGTCGACACCGATGCCGAGATTCCCTTTTATACCAAGGCTATCATAGAGGGAGGCATCTGGTTCCCTCTCTATTCTCTTCTCCTTCATTTCTTGTCCCAGTTTGGACTCTTCTTGAGGCAATGTTGCCTCAATACGTTCAGGATCATCATGGGTGTGGTCGCCTTGAATGAGCAACTGAACCTACATCTCGGTCTAGACGACATCCTCTTCTGCTACGCCTTGGTGAGGATCATACCTCAGCAGATGTACTACCTCAAGGCTCGAGACCCCATAATGTACCTTGTCACCCACCTTCCTGACTTTGACAAGGAGTACAAAGATGACTTTCTCATCTTCGACAGTCAATGGGAGAGGGGACTCGGTCCTGAGTATGTTGCCGACTTGTGGTGTCCCAAGTAGTGGCGGACTATGAGTTCGTTGACTCTTCCCTCTCATCCTTGTTGCCTTTTGATTTCTTCAATACCTGGTCTTATAACACTTGTAGTTGATAATTGTGTACTATTGCCGTTTTAGGGATCCCTGATGACAATACAGTCCCCTTCCTCAGAATCAAGTCAACATCGGCGACATCACCTTCGTCTGGAACTACTTGGGGAATAGGGGACTTGGTCGAGCTGTGCACCTCCTTCTCGATTACACCCCAGGGTACCAAAAATTCTCCTAGACTCCACACAACCTTGACCAGTCGGAGTTTGTTGAGCAGATGTAACACCCCCTCCACATGGCATAATATTGTCCGTTTTGGGCCCACCCTCACGGCTTTGTTTCTCACAGTATTCCTAAGAAAATGCCTTATACCATGTAAGGCAAGGGCTTACTAATAAGCCCAGTCACTTTCCCCTCCCTAACTGATGTGGGACACCAGGATCTAATAGTAGAACTTGGAGGGAGACCCCGACAGAGCCACTAAAGTTGAAGTAGAGGCGGCTACCGAGGATGAAACCACCGACGAAGTGGCAGAGATTAGAGATCCATCCACCACCGTCCACAGCGAGGTGAGTACATTGGGTCAAGAGACTTGGCCATATTTTGACATCCTTCATCAACTCAACCAAGAAGACGTGCTTGAGGTGGTTATGTCGGATCCACCACTTATCAACCTCAACTATCTCAGTTAAAGAGCAACCCTAGCCGCTGGACATGGCTGAGGGTCAGGCCCCATCACTATGAACCAACAAGTTCGAATTTCTATCCCCCTTCCTCCTCCTTCTCCCCAAGAGGCCCTAGTTCCATCGACGCCGACAAGGTGTGACCGTAGTCATTCGAGGGACCCTCAACATGAGGAGAGAAGGGTCAAGCAGAGACATGATGGGGTCGATTGTGGTGGAGGCACTCCCATTACGCCTCCGGCTACAACTACAACAACAACAACCACAACAGTTCCAACAACTTCGACTCTAACCCGTCCACCAAAGCAGACGCCTAGAGCTGAAGAGTGGAGGCCCCGGGCCCGAGATCGTGATAACGGACTAATCCGAGTTACCGATTCCATTGTTTCCTCCCCTCATGTTGCCTATGTCGTGAGTGAGACATTGTTATTCGACGCCGACATGGAGGTGCATTGTCACACCCTGAATTTCCATAAACCCAGGGAATGAGTGAAAAGGAAGAAGAAAAGTGAATGAAAGGTCATTAGGTTGGATAAATTGGTTTCTCTTTCATTTCTCATGTTTTCCTAAAGTTTTTCAAGCCACTTTTCTTTCATTTTTAGCCTATTTCTTCAAGGTTTCTAAACCCCCATTTTTTACATCATTCACACCTATTTAAAAGGTGTTTTACACACTTAGCAAGTTTTTAAATTTTTCATAAAATTTTGACATAACCTCCTTTGTTTTTCAAGCATTTTTCCCACCTAATATTCACAATATTTCATATGTATAAGTATATCACAACCCATCCCCACTCGGTAGCCACAATCCATGTTAATTAAACATACATCCCTTGTTCTCAACATACACATCCAGTTGTCACAATATACACATATGATACTCATTAAATAAAGATATCCTACATATCAATTGGGTTTACACCCTTACACTTTAAAATAATCCAAGGTCTATAATCCATTACTTTTCAAATTGAAATAAAAGTCATTTGTGCTTATACCCATACATACAAAATATGCCCCAAGGGCCAAATATCCATTCAAGCTCCTTTTTCTCTCCTTCCTTTAATACTTCCTCAATTCTACGTACCGGGAGTCTCATCTATAATATGATATCCCACAAATGGGTCAACTCCACTTCTGGTATGACAAGATGCTAATGCTAGGAATAAATTTAAGGCATGACATGTGCAAGTGTACATTTTAAAAGGTACAATCTCGTAATCCCTCAATGCGATGCAATGTCAATATGCATGACACAAACATGCAACTCTATGCCACCCATGTCTCATTTCACGGTCCTCCCCCGTCAGCCCGCGAGTACTGTCATTGTCCTGATTTTGAGTTTTTCACCATAGGATCTATACCCTCATAATACATAGTACCAAATGTTCAACCCACACTATGTTCCAAAGATTCATGTATGCCAAGATGCCATGATTTTTCTCAATGTGAATTTTATGAAACATTTCATCTAACATGTGGCGTATAACTTAAAATATGCCCCCTTCATAAAGTAAAGCATAACTTCAAATTCACAACACTTTATCTACATGAATGTGAGGTACAATTCAATGAATTAAACATGTGATCAAGTTTCATGTTCATTACTTCTACAATTTCTCAAAAAAAATACAAATACACAAATTACCAACTCATGGGATAAATCATAACTCTCAAACCACAAGAGTTTCTCTACATGAACATAAGATAGAATATAATAATTCAACACATAAGCAATATACACCTTTATCATAGCAACAAATTGTCAAGAAACTCAAATAACACAAAAGTACTTAAACCAATGACTCTAAGTTTTCAAAGCAACTACCAACTAAATTATTTTCTAACATCAAGTAAACACCTAAATCATTTAATCAACGCATAGAAAGACAAGAAAACTTAAATCTATTTCCAACTTAGCAAAATATCATACCTAGAATGGTTTTTCTCAAACCAAGGGAGTTGTGTTCGCTTTATAGCTAAACCAATTGGTGAGAATATAGCTCTTGTTGAGAGGAACAACTTCTTAGAAGGAAGTCTTGTAAGAATCTTGGCTTAGGAATGAGTTTTGGTGGCTTGAAGCTTGAAGAACCTAGGATTTTTCTTCATTTTTCCTCCAAGAACGTGTACTGACCCTTCCCAGCCCAAAAATTGATATTTTTACACTAAGGGGGCTGTATTTATACTGGAGGGGCAAAAGTATAAAATGACCCTTTTGCCCTTGATAAATCCGGGATCCCGTTACACTACAACTCGTCCTGAAACACCTCAATTCGACATTTTATTTTAACCAAAGTTCTTAAAATTATTTTAAATGAAAATTTTCAAAAAAATTTATTTTTGCTAGTGGCCGGTTCCACCTAGGCCACCCGAGATGTCATTTTTGTCTAATTTTTAAAACTAGTTTTATTTAGACTCAAATTCATACAGTAGGTGTATTTTAACATTCTAAACATATTTCTCTTCTACGACATACTCAAATTATACTCTTAAGCATGACCTACGCCTAAATGATGCATATTCAATGTTATCAGAACCAGACCGGACATCGAACCAGCTAGAGGACTAGGTCAATGGTTCACTGGTTCAACCGGTGGGTCACTGGTCGAACCGGCCATATAATAAAAAAAATAAAAAAATATATATATAATAATTATAAAACATAATAATTTAACTAAAAAATATAAAATATGTCTCAAATACATATAATTTGTCATAAAATTAATGAAGTTAAGTAAAAGAAACACCTTCTACAAATAATTCAAATGCATTCAAAAACATTGCCTAGGACCACATGCAATTTATGATGGATCAATCTAGTATAACTGACCCTCTTAGGCCCTGTTGGATGATAATAATCTTGATTACAAATGAAAATCACATACCTAAATCCCTAGACTATTTTGTTTGGGTAATCAATAACTCGGTATTCCAACCCAAGGAAAAGATCACTATTGCAATTATATTCCCAATAATGGTGAATATCCTAAATCCATGACCAATAGTAATAATCTCATACTTACCTTGATTAGGTAATTCTTAACAAAAAAAACCCAAAAATCAAGTTGGTTTTCAAAATTAATTTCATACAAAATTCAATAATGGGTATGATCGATCCAGTGGATGACATTCAAAAAAACCCAAAAATCTTTGATGACATTCGCAATGGATGACATTAACCCAAAAATCTTGCTTGAGTTCTTTGAATGTCGAATCTTGCCAAAAGTTAGGGTTTTTTTAATGTCAAAGAAGTCAAAATTAACCCAAAAATCTTGCCTAAGTGCGCCTGTTCGCAGTGGATGATCAATGGCAGTGGCTGATCGATCGCAGTCTTAGTTCGCCAAAGTCGCCTTGGAGTCACCTGGCCTTCTTTTGGACTGTTCTACGGGCAATAGCTTGAGTTTTTAATTTTATGTAATTTAATTTTTAACTTGGTATTAAACCGGCCAGTTTTTATAAAATCGCCGGTTCACGATTTTTTTAAAAAACCGCCCAATTTTATGGTTTTTAGCCGATTTCTTCCTTAAGCGGTTCAATTACGAAACCGGACCGGTCAAGGTCCCGATTCACGGTTGAACAGGTCCGACCGGCCGGTCCGGTCCGCTTCTGATAACACTGTGCATATGTAGTGCCCTACCGACAAATGGTATATTAATAGTATCCTACCGACAAAATTGAAAAAATTTATTCTTACTTTTCAGATCTATACATGCATCGGGAGAGGCTAGTCAACCAACTCTTCCGCTCCATTATCTAGAGTTCACTGGTGGTAAGGCACTTGATGATTTTTCCTTTCCTTATTCATTTCCTTTCTCCGTCGGCGTAACTCCTTTTCTACCTTCTTATTCTTAATAGACTGCCCAGTAGATCTCGACCATTGCCAAATGCTTCCACTCTCAAAGGGAGAGGATCTAGGAATGTGATAGGTTAAGGGCTGATCTGAAAAGGGCCCAAGGAGATCTTGCCTTGGCTAAGGAAGAGGTTGTTGCCCGGGACAAGACCCTATCCATCCAGGTTGCCCAAATTGCTGAGCTTTTGAAGGAGAGCCAGGGTGCTAAAGCTGACATAGATAGTTTAAAGGCCTTGGTTACCGATGCAAAGAAGAAGATCACTAAGGCAACCAAGTAGCTATCGGCATTCGAGGCAAAGGTGGCTGAGGCGAAGCAAACTTGTTCTGCTCTTACCCAAGAGCTAGACAGAGTGAGGGCTGAGATGGAGGCCAATAGAAAATCAAGGCGGGAGATTTTTGACCAATGCGCTAATGACGTACTGGTCGCCCTTTAAGAGAATAAGAGAGAGTACTTCAAGGCAGGCTGGGATGAGGCGCTTCGGGCAGCAGGTATCCTTGTCGTCTCCCCACTCTTCCAAATGCACGAGTATGTCCCCTTCGAGGACATGGTGCAAGCTTCAGCAAAATTTGCAGCAAAGGATCTGGCTGAAGATGCTGATATAGCCCAAGAGTTGACCTCGGCCCCAGCTCCTCAGACTGTAGTTCCTGATCCTATCGACGTGACTCCTACCACTATTCCTACTTCGACTCCTACTCCTACCATTGACTCTGCTCCTCTGGTCCCCCAAGCCAATATCCTTGCTGTTTCTACTGAGGTGCCTCCCCCCAACAATGATGACACTCTTTCTGCCAGTATTGATGACCTCTTTGCAGATGTTGGAGGGAACATCGGCGGCGAGGTTGATGGGCCACCTCCTGCATCTCAAACTTAAATTTTCTTCCTTTTCTTTTTCCTTGTAACTTCTTTCTTTCGTGTAGTTTGCTTGAGGGACGCAAAGCCCTCCTTTTGAATGAAAAACACTTTTCCCCCACCGTGTGTTGACTTTTGTTTTTTTGTTTTTGCTTGTCTGTTTCTTGATTCCTGTCTCATTGGCTCCCTTTTCTTATTTTCTACTTCATTGCACCAAGTGTCAAGCCTCGGGGAATTCCTCATTAGAAGAGAGCCCTCGGGAGGAAGAGTGTCCTCGAGGGGAAAAGAACCTCAGGAAATAGGGTCCTCGGGCGAAGAAAGCACTCAGGAAAAGAGTCTTTGGGAAAAAAGTGTGCCTTCTTCTCCTCTCTCTTCTTTTTATGATATTACTCCAAATTTTTGTCAAATGTGGCATCTTGGGGGAAGGATTTTTCCCTTTGCTTCATCTTTCTTTGGTAGGGAGAGAAAAACTCCAAGGAAATATTTTGTCAAGGACACATGTCAAATTTTTATAGGTTCTCAAGATCTCTTGGTCAGTGTTCCATCTTTGCCCAAGGTGATGTGTCCCCATAGATGACGTTGAGGGCACATTAGCATGTGACACGCGTTGTGATCTTATTGGTCCATAGAGCATCTCGGGGTGAGTGTCCCATCATGCTCAAGATGACGTGTCAATCGTTAGAGAATCGAAGGGATGTTGACGCCGAAGGTATGCGTGGGTAATGCCAAGGTCGCTGGATCCTCCTTTTGTCCCATCCTTCTTGCGTAAAATTTGCAAGTTTCCTATCGGGGGTCATTTTACTCCTAGGAGGCCATACCCCAAGGTCTACTCGGAGGCATGATTACAACGGCTCTGCCTCCGGGGCCATGCTCTTGTTTCTATTTGGAGGCAAGTGTCTTTAGGACCCTGCCCCCGGGGCCATGCCCCTTCCAGGAGGCATGCTCCTATGTCTATTTGGAGGCAAGAATCTCTAAGACTCTGTCCCCGGGGCCATTCCTCTTCCAAGAGTCATGCTCCTATGTCTATTTGGGGGCAAGAGTCTCTAAAACTCTGCCCTCGGGGCCATGCCCATTCCGAGCCAATATACTTAGCACGAAAATGCGACTTTGAGCAAAAATGAGCCTTTACTTCTCAAAAGTAATACTTCTTTAGATTCATTACTTTTGATGGTCAAACTACAACATTCCCTTCTATGTCTTCTAATTTATATGATCCAGAGCCCCCTATTGATGTAACTTTGTACGGGTCTTCCTAGTTAGGTCCCATCTTCCCATCCGCTGGATCCCGGGTGTTTCCCACCACTCTCTTGAGCACCAAGTCTCCCACCTAGAACTCTCAGGGCTTGACCCTTCTATTGTAGAGTATGGACACTCCTTCTTGATACTTGGCTAGTTTCAGGACAGCTGCTTCTCTTCTTTCCTCCACGAGATCCATATCCAATAAAATTTGGCAATCATTATTAACTTGATCCGATATGTGTACACCCAAGTGCAGGCGATCAAGTTGTAGTAATAATCCAGTTAAGTTCGGAGTCTAATCCACAGGGAACTATGATTAGTGTTTTGAAGTAGCAGTGATAGAGACCAAGTAATTGGAAACCTTGAGAGTTTGAAGTTATGGGATTTCCTAAATAGAATACAAGATTCTTTTCAAGAGTTTTCTAGACAAAATATAAGATAAATTTAAAATGTAAACAGTAACCATTTATCTCGAGGATCTGAACATGTAGTTAGTCATCTGGTTTATTATACTTGTGGTTGGTAACTCAATTAACTCTCATGTCAATGGCAAGTTAATCGGAAAATAAAGGTGGATTGTGAGAATTAAGTACATAATTTCGATGCCTTTCTAGAAATTTACAAGAATTGTCTGTGCCGAAACTCAACCCGTCTACAAACAAGCAAGTATTTCTACAAGACATCCAATCATGATGTTAATATTCCATCTTTTAAATGAAGTCCAATAATGGTGAAGATTGAAAGGTAGCTGATTAACCTTAATTAGTATATACATCAGAATAGTTAAATAAGTCAAATTAGTAAAATAAAATAACCAAAAACTATTAATTAGAGTTAATTATGGTTTGTGCGATAATTAGGGTTTTATGTGTGTTATATTTAAAATTTTCAGGGTTTGATGCTGAATTACCAGAGAATGCAAGGAGCAATGTATAAAACCTTGAAACAACAAAGGCTAAAATGTAATTTCAACAAATGAAGAGTCAGCATACATGCAAGTGGAAAAATCCAGCAAGGTCACACCGTCTAGCGGTGGTGATGGCGTCCGAACGACCATCATTGGCGGCTCATCAATATCCCTCCACCTCATGCTTCATTCTCCTCTATAAATAGTCATGCATCTTCACTTCAAAATGAGGCCGGATCCAAGGGGAGTTTAGAGAGAAGTTCAAGAGAGAAAAAGAAAAGAAAGAAAGAAAAAGAAAAGAAGTTACAACTCGATCCTGTCCGTCATAGAATTCAGTCCAAACTCTGTACTTCCACATTTCTGTTATATCTTTCTATTCGGATAGTTAACTATCGTCACTTTTTTGTCATAACTGATAATAAAGGTGATTGTGTTTTAGTTGTTCCTTATGAAAGACGTTTTAGGGTTTATATTTTAATTTCAGTTGTAATGAAAACTGGTCATACTCCTTGCTTGTCTGTAGCAATGGGGCGTGAGTAGTTACTTATATCCTCCAATGAGAGGTGAATATATGTATAATACTGATTAAATTTTGAAAATGCTGATGTTTTATATATTTATATATCTATGTATTATATGTTTCATGCATGATACAGTGATGTACATAATTTCGGCGTTGTGCCTGAAATTATGTTATCAGTACATCATCAACCTGTCGGTTGAACAACCACGGCATTCCTATCGCTATGGTTTATCCTCCACTGGAACGTTGAGGATGTTCTACTGATGCATGGTACAAAACCTAAATGATCCTCATGAATGGTTTGCCCTTATGGAATATCAGTGTTATTTAATTACCATATAAATATATATAACTATCAAACTAATGACCTAAGTGATCCTCATGAATGGCTTGTCCTTTTGGATTACTCAAATTGTTTAACTGGTATAAATGATAATATTGTCAGTCTAACAACTACGACATTCCTATCGATATGGTTTATCCTCAACCGGAACGCTGAAGATGTTTAACTGGTATATGTATCACAGATAGAGTCGAATGAATAATTCAAGTATTCCTCATGAATGACTTGTCCTTCTGGTTTACTCGAATTAGTCAGTTGACACATCTATAACTAGCTAACCTAAGAAGTTGTTGTGTTATGACTAATACCACTAGTTAACCTAAGAAGTGGTTGTGTTATGGTTTATTATGTATGCACCTACTATTATGAAGACAAATGAATAATTCAAGTATTCCTCATGAATGGTGTGTCCTTTTGATTTGCTTGGATTAATCAATTGTCATGGATACCACCAGCTAACCTAAGAAGTTGTTGCGTGATGGTTTATATACATCAGACCTACCACTTAACTTGCCAGTAACATGGTGTTGATTGCTGTAAGGTAGCATTTTCAGTATTTAACTAATATAATGCATATGAGATCCTTAAATTGAAGGATAATTTTTATTATTGTCTAAATCTATCTGCAACATAACTTTTTAATTAAACTAGTTATCAATCTAAACTCACATCACAAGTTATCACATGATGTCCTATCTAAGATAAACAACTTTACTATTTTTATTTTATTTCCTAATTACACACACTCTTCGTGAGATCGATACTTGGACTTAAAATCGAGAAAACTATAACTCGACCACTTATACTTGGGTGTATAATATTAATCCGATCACAAAAAAGTGCGAATCAAATTGTTGGCGCCGTTGTCGGGGAGTAATGGTAATTTGAAATCAAATAAGATACAAAAGTTGTTTAGTTGTATTATATGTATATAAAGTGCGTTTTTTTTAAATAGTTTATGTCTGTACATTCATCCGTAGGATCTATAAATCACTCACCTCCTTCGTCGTCGTCATCTTTATCTACACAAGAATCATTTGAACTAAGTATGGCTAGAAACGTACCTAGGGAAGAACAACCTAAGGAAGAACAACCTAGAGAATAAGAAATAGTTCAAAATATTCGACCATTAAGAGAATATCTACACCCTACACGAACTAATGTCCCGTCTTGTTTTGTTTTTCTAACAGATGCTCCAAATCTTAATATTAAGTCATGAACAATACAATTATTACCACAGTTCCATAGTCTAAAAACTAAAAATCCTTATGTGCATATGAAAGAATTTGAAGAAGTATGTGGAACATTGCAAGATAATTCTGAAATGGTTAGACTAAAACTATTTCCTTTTTCTTTAAAAGATAAAGCAAAACAATGGCTTAGTTCTTTAAGAGCTAATTCAATCACAAACTGGCAAACTTTACAAGCTGAGTTCTTTAAAAAAAAAATTTCATGTACATCGTACAAATACATTAAGACGTCAAATTATGAATTTTTCTGTAAAAGAAGGTGAAACTCTTTATCAATGTTGGGAAAGATTTAAAAATCTTCTCCAAGCTTGTCCACATCATGCATTTGAAAATTGTACCTTAGTTAATTTTTTCTATGATGCTCTTCCACCTACAATGTGACAATTTGTGGAAATGATAGTACAAGGGGAATTTATGAGTAAAAATCCTGAAAAAGCATTTCAATTTTTTGATATTATTTCTTAAAGTTCCTAGATGTGGGACTCGACTTCTTCAAATATAGTAGAAAAAAATCCATCTACATCCGAAAGAGGAAAATATGTGTTAAAAGAAGATGATGATTTAAGAGCTAAAATGGCAAGTTTATGTTGAAAACTGGAAGCCTTAGAGATGAAAAAAATAAAACAAGTATCTGTTGTTTCAACTAATGATCAGATATGTGAAATTTGTGCATTGTCAGGGCATGATGCAACAAAGTGTCCAACTATACCTGCATTTAAAGAAGTGTTAATTGAACAATCTAATGTTGTTTTAACTTATAATAATAAACTTTATCTGAATCTATATTCTGAAACTTGCAATCCAGGATGGAGGAATCATCCAAATTTTAGTTGGAGAAATACACAACCTAAAAATCAAACATAAGGTCCACCACAATCACAAAATCAACAACAATACCAACCATATCAACCCCTATAAAGAAGAACTCTGGAAGATACTATAAATCAATTTATTCAAATTCAAATGAATTTTAACACTCAAAGAACTCAAGCTTTAAATGATTTTAAAGCTCAAACTTCTCAGAGTATTGAAGATATCAAGAGTCATCTAACTAAGTTGACTCAGTCTCTTAGTATGCCAGAAAAGGAAAAATTTTCATCTCAGCCAAAACCGCAACAAAGTCAAGCGAATTCTGTGTCATCTGAACCTTCCTCAAGTCAAGTACAAGCAATCACAACGTTAAGAAGTGGCAAGGTCATTGATAAAACTATTAAACCTAAAATCTCTAAGGAAATGCGAAAGTTAATTCCTGTTAATGAACCACTTGAACCTGAATCTTCAATTGAAAAACAACCCAAAGTACAAAATGAAAAAGATCAACCATGTCCTGTTCCTTTATCTTTTCCTCATAAAGTCAAGAAACCTACATCTGAAAAATATCAATTTGAAATTTTTGAGCTGTTCAAACAAGTCAAGATTAACATTCTATTGTTAGATGCTATTAAACAAGTTCCAGCTTATGCTAAGTTTTTAAAAGATCTTTGCACAATAAAAAGAAGAACAAATGTACCAAAGAAAGCATTCCTAACTGAACAAGTCAATACTATAATACAACATAATACTCTTCTTAAGTACAAAGATCCAAGAAGTCCAACAGCCTCATGCATCATTGAAAATTTTCGAATTGAAGAAGCTCTGCTAGATCTTGGAGCCAGCTGTAATTTAATGTCATATTCAGTTTATACACAATTAGGATTAAGTGAGCTAAAACCTACCAATGTCACACTTCAATTAGCAGACCGATCAATAAAAACTCCACGAGGGATTATGGAAGATGTTATCATCCTAGTTGATCAATTCTATTTTCCAGCAGATTTTATCGTTATAGATACTCAACCAATTTTTCATGCATCTGCATATATCCCAGTTATTTTAGGTCGACCGTTCTTAGCTACATCAAATGCATTGATTAATTGTAGAAATGGGATCATGAAACTTTCATTTGAAAATATGACCTTGGAATTAAATGTTTTCAATAGTGCTAAACAACCTAGAGAAGAAGATGAAGTGCATGAAATAAATTGTGCTGAGACATTAACCCAAAAGTTTTTTGAAAAGGTTTTTTTGGAAAAAGATTTATATACAGTAAAATCTGTATCTGAAAATGAATCAAAAAATATAGAAAAACCTAAATATGAAAATCTATTATGTAAACCTGAAAACTCCAATGCTAAAACCTTTAAGCCAGATTTAAAATCACTTCCACCCAATCTGAAATATGTTTTTCTGAAAAAAAATGAAATTCATCCTGTAATCATATCATCGAATTTATTTGAAAATCAAGAAAAAGAATTAACAAAAGTATTGAAAAATCATCAAATTGTTCTCACATGGACAGTAGCTGATATAAAAGGTCTAAGCCCACTTTTATGCACTCATTGTATATATTTAGAAGAAAATGTTAAACCATCTCGTCAAATGCAAAAAAGATTAAATCCACACTTGAAAGAGGTAGTTCGCAATGAAATACTTAAACTATTAGATGCAAATATTATCTATCCTATATTTGATAGTAAATGGGTTAGTCCTACATAAGTAGTTCCAAAAAAGTCTGGTGTTACTGTAATACAAAATAAAGTAAATGAATTAGTCTCAATGCGTACAGTCACAGGTTGGCGTGTATATATTGACTACCATAAGCTAAATTCGCTCACCAGAAAAGATCACTTTTCATTGCCTTTTCTTGATCAAGTATTAGAAAGAATAACTGGTCATGCATATTATTGTTTTCTTGATGGATATTCTGGGTATAATCAGATTGAAATTGCGATAGATGATCAAGAAAAAACTATATTTACATGTCCTTTTGGATTATGTAATGCGTCAACTACCTTCCAATGCTATATGCTAAGTATATTCAGTGATATGGTAAAACGGTATCTAGAAGTCTTTATGGATGATTTTTCAGTTTATGGGGATTCATTTCATATATGTCTAGAAAATCTGAAAAAAAAAGTGTTCATTCGATGTGAAGAAACAAACCTTGTGTTAAATTGGGAAAATTTTAATTTCATGGTTACACAAGGTATTGTTCTAGACCAGATAGTATCCAAAAAAGGAATCAAAGTGGATAAATCAAAAATTGATCTGATAGCTAATCTGCCTTCACCAAAAATAATAAAAGATATTCGCTCATTTCTAGGTCATGCAGGATTTTATAGAAAATTTATAAAAAATTTCAGTTTAATAGCCAAGCCTATATGTAATCTGTTATGTCAGGATATAATATTTGAATGGAATGATGCAAGTCAAGTAGCATTTGATAAAATAAAAAACATGCTTATTTTTGCACCTATCATGCAATATCCTAACTGGTTGTCACCTTTTGCAATAGTGTATGATGGAAGTGATTATGCAGTAGGATTTGTACTAGGGCAAAGAAAAGAGGAAAAACCTTATGTCGTATATTATGCAAGTAAAACTCTAAATGATGCACAAATGAACTATTCAACCACAGAGAAAGAACTATTGTTGTTGTATTTGCTTTAGATAAATTTCATTCATATCTGGTTGGATCGTCAATTGTTGTATTTACAAATCATGCAGCTTTAAAACACTTACTTACTAAGAAAGATGCTAAACCACGTCTCCTACGTTGGATATTATTACTACAAGAATTTGATTTAATCATCAAAGATAAGAAAGAAGTAGAAAATGTGGTAGCTGATCACTTGTCAAGATTAAACTATGAAATAAAGGAAGAACCAACTCTGATTAGAGAAAATTTTCCAAACGAACAATTGTTAGCAATAACAGAAGTATCATGGTATGCAGATATAGCTAATTATTTAGCTACTAGTATTATTCCCTCTAATTATACCTGGTTCGATAGAAATAAGTTTTTAAGTGAGGTACGTAACTTTTTCTAGGAAGATCCTTATTTATTTAAATACTATAAATACCAAATAATAAGGCGTTGTGTACCTAATCATCAAAAATGACAGATAATTCAATTTTGTCACTTCAAAGCTTGTGGAGGTCATTTTGCGTCAAAGAAAACTGTTGCTAAAATTTTGTAGTATGGATTTTATTGGCCAACTCTTTTTAAAAATGTTCATATCTTTTGTTTAAATTGTGATAGATGTCAACGAATAGAAAATATTTCAAAAAAAAATATAATGCCTTTAAACCCTATTTTAATTATCAAAATTTTTTATTGTTGGGGCATCAATTTTATGGATCTGTTTCCCACATCTTTTGGATAACTGTATATTTTAGTTGCAATCGACTATGTTTCTAAATGGGTAGAGGCAATTCTATATAGAAATAATGATCAAAGAACAGTGATCAAATTTTTGAAAGAAAATATTTTATCCAGATTTGAAATTCCGCGGACCATTATAAGTGACGGTGGATTACATTTTTGTAATAAAATTTTTGAAAATCTTATGAAAAAATACTCAATTTCACATAAAATATCTACTTCATACCATCCACAGACAAGTGGATAAATTGAATTAGCTAATAGAGAGATAAAATATATTTTAGAAAAAATAGTAAATCCAAATCGTAAAGATTGGTCCTTAAAATTAACTGATGCGTTTTAGGCTTACCGTATTGTATATAAAACTATTTTAGGAATGTCTTCTTATCGATTAGTATATGAAAAATCATGTCCCTTGCCTGTAGAATTAGAATATCGAGCGTATTGGGTAATCAAAATGATAAATTTTGATATGGACAAAGTTAGAATAGCTCGTAAACTTCAAATAAATGAATTAGAGGAATTAAGTTTATGAAAATACAAAAATTGCTAAATCAAGAACAAAAATTTTTCATGATAAAAATATTATACGAAAATCTTTTGAACCATATCAAAAAGTGTTGTTACATAATACAAAACTTCGTTTATTTCTTGGAAAATTAAGATCAAGATGGACGGGTCCTTATATTGTCAAACAAGTTTTTGACTATGGAGCAATTGAAATTGAAAATCCATTAATTGAAAATGTTTTTAAAGTAAATGATCAAAGACTTAAACCATATTATGATGAGTTTATTCAAGATATAACTTTTGTACAAATTTTTGATCCTATTTATATGCTCTGAAAAATAAATTGTTACTTAATTTTCAATAATATTATTTTCTTTATAATATTACTAATCAATTGTAATTTATTTGACAGAGTATCTCCTGAGTACAGCCAGATATCCCATGCGGTGAAACAACAACAGATTGTCGGGTTTTCTATCAATGTTAATTATCATTGTTCTTACATTTCAGATAATGTTTAAATTAAGTTGGGGAGGTATGGGTATAACTTTATTATTTATATTTAAAGTATTTATTTTATTTTAAAAAAAAATTGTCTTTGTAACTGACAGACGTTAAAGAACCAAATAGAGTCTTAAATAAATAATATATATATATAAAATAAAAATATATATATTTTATGTACAATGGACGAAAAACTATTTTGGTTAAGTTTAATTCTTCTACGTCATTTTTCAAAAGATATACATGCATTAATCATGCAAAAAGCCAGAAGAGTTAGAAATTTAGAAATTTTTGAAAGTCAATCAAGACCTCTATACGAAAAAAGTACATTTGCAAAAAATCGACGAGCGGATCGTCTTGGTGGTTGTGTAAGATGTGGTCGTTTACAACATTTAAGACAATATAATCAATGTGCGGAACCAATTTCAGGTAGAGCGTTAGATCGTCTTCGGTGGATTAGATATGGGTAGAGTAAGGAGTACCCTGAGACGCCATCTTATTCCACTCCAATGTTAACAAGATACATAAGAAATGAAGTTAATCGTGTCACTGGTAATATTGATCCAGATAGTTTCGACTCTGAATCAATATGATCATGATTTTTGGAAGAATTGTACATAATATACATAATTATAAAAATATATTATTGTACATACTTGTAAATATTTATAAATAAATGTAAATAACTATAAATAAATTAATTAGGAAACTCAGTAAATATGAAATAACAAATAAAAAATAAAAACCCACCAATTTTTGACAAGAAAAAAAAATTGGTTAGCAAAGTTTTGTAGAATATAAAAAATAAACTGCAGGAATTCAAAACAAACAAGAAAAGAATTTTAGAAAATTAGAAGAAAAACCTACGGGGGACAAAAGCAAAATCGAGACCTTGGACCGTCCAAATGGTGGGCCAGCCGTCCAGACCGTGGGGCCTAATATAAAAACTATTCCTCCATGCAACCGATCAGTTTGCACTTATTCAAAACCAAAACTCGAATATAGCAAAAATCTCCAAGGAAAAAAGCTCTCAAATGTGCAATATTTCAACATTTTTTTGTCAAATTTGTTCCGATTATCTTTTTACCCATAACATTTTGAAGGTAACTACCGATTGGAATCAACTAAAACGGAGCATTCGAGAAGAAATCAAGAAAAACATAGATTCGAGACGAAGAACGAGAGGATCTTCAAGTCAAGCACATAGAGATCAACCCGAGCAACCTCAAGCACCTCCACAACAACCAGGACCTGAAAATATCTTCAACGAGGTGATGTTTGAAAATTTTGAACAACAGACCTGGTATGATGCTAATTTTCTGACTAAAACTATTATTTCTGAAAGGCTAGTTATTTACGAAGATTTTGAGAACATAGGCATACGTCAAATTCTTGCTGCTAGAGGATGGTTGCATTATGTTAAATTTATTGCCCCTGCATATGACTGTTTAGTTCGTGAATTCTATAGTAATGCTGAGATAATTGGGAAAAGGTAATTGCGTGTGCTTGTACGGGGTATTTCT
Source organism: Ilex paraguariensis (assembly GCA_963454935.2). Lineage (NCBI taxonomy): Eukaryota > Viridiplantae > Streptophyta > Magnoliopsida > Aquifoliales > Aquifoliaceae > Ilex > Ilex paraguariensis. Next base: position 118,508 of record CAUOFW020000932.1, read on the forward strand.
TTTCAAGTTACACCGGCTACTATAGTCAAATTTTTTCAACCCATGCAAAGACTTGAAAACCCGCAATATCCGTACTCCGAATTACCTGATTTAGTTACCATAGGGAGAGAGGTGACGGGTAATCTAGAATTTGGTTGGGGTAGACCAAATAAATATATCAAGCAAGGAGACCTGATTGACAAATACCGCATCCTGAATTTGATAACAGTGAATAATTTGCTGCCCCGAGCCCAGAAAAATCAAATCTATACTGAGCAAGCTTATTTCTTATATGCATTTGAAATGGGACACGCAATCGATCTATCGAATTTAATCATGGATCAAATGTTACTTATAGTAGATCAAAAGAAACCCTCACTTCTGTATGCTATGTTAGTTTCTCAGCTGTGTAGGAAAAAATGAGTGATTATTGATCTAATCTGGAAAACAGTGGACCATTTTGGCCCATTAGACAAAACTTCATTGACAAAAAGTCATGGAGGACAACAAGAAGAACAGCCAGAGGTACCTCCTCCACCACAAGAGGACCCATTCCAAGGCCCTGAAGAATTCATTCCACTAGAACAACAGCAGCCACAAGAGGATCTACCATACATACCAGTAGATGACAGAACTGACCGACAAATTCTGCTAGGATTGGAGACCACAGTCAATTAACTCAATCAACGTATGGAAGATTATGAACAAAACCAAACAGCAATCTTGAAGCTACTGAGACAACACTTTGGAGGAGGGCCATCTACTTCCTAGAAAAAATTGAAGATTCTACCGAAAAACTCTACTATCTTTCACTCAGCTTTTTAATTATGCACTTGAACTTTAATTTATATTTTGCACTTATTTGCTTTCGAACTTAGGTGTTTTAAACTTGTTTGTTTTGAATTTATGTGTTTTAAACTAATGTGTGTTTAAGTTTGTTTATATTAATTTTGAAACTTAAATTGTTAAGTTAGGAATTAATAACTCATATGATTCACAGCTAAATAAAATTTTTATTCTCATGCCTTGCAAGAATAATCTTAATCTGATCACGCGGGATTTTCATATTTTAGTTATGTATTATCTTAATATTTTTGTTTAAACTTATTCTTAAAAGCACAATTAAATTTCTTTATTGTTAAAAGTCTTGTGAAATATTACACCCTTTGCATATATAGTGGAGATGTAAAACCCATTACAGATTTTGAACCAATCTTTCTTGAAGAGATACTCTACATCTACTCAAATACAAATCTTCGATTCAGCGGTAAATTTTTCTTGAATAATCTCATTAACTTTGTTTTGATTAGCACTTATTAAATTGTATTATTAGCATTATCCTTAACTTTTATGTAGAATTATACAAATATATGATTTCTGGAAAATAATCTTAGGCCATGTTTGACTAATTTTGAGCCTTAACCATTTCTTTTACAAAATTATATCCTTAGTTAACTGTGATTGAGCCTAACAAAATATAAATTCTTTTCTTGAAACCCAAGAAACACCCAAGCCAAATAAAAATATATTAAACCTACCTTGCTATCTAATTTTCTTGAACCCTCTTTTAAAACTGCAGAATGCTGAAAGCAGAAGAAGAAGAAGAAAGGTAGAAAAGAACAAAGAAAGACAAAAGAAGAATCCCAGTCAAAGAAAAGAAATGTGTAAAAGAAAATAGAAAGAAAGAAAAGAACCAAGAAAGTGAAAAATGGAAAAAATGGAAAATAAACATGAAAAATCCTCGAAAAATGAGGTGTGCCACAAATACTAAAAGATAGCATTTGAAATCCAATGACATCGTTTCATAAACCTTAAACTCATGGCCACATTACAACCCCAATAAAGTCTTTTTTGATTCCAGAAATCATATATTTGTATTAATCCTATCAATTCTAAAAAAGAAAATGTTAATAGTATATTTAATATAGTGTTAATATTCTTTCATGAGATTATGTCAAATTCCGCTTTATTCAATAAACCGCTCTTTTGATTACTACATGTAAGATTATTTGCTTTGTTAACTATATTCCAAACACATGTAGCTTGTGAAAATAGTCACTATAGTAGGTGTGTTCTTTTTGTTGAGTGTATTTCCAGAAAGGACTGACATCAAAACTACCATGAAAGAGGGTAACATGATCAAGTAATTTTTGAAAATAAAGAAATCATTACACACACACACACAAGTTTTTATAAAAATATATAGATCATATTATAACTAACGTGTGTTACTCTTATAGTGATCAGAGAAAGAAGTATCTTGACAAGAGAGACTGAATATTGATTAAATTTTACTTGTGAAAAATATGAATTATTAAATCCTAATTACTGAAGTTTATAGGTAGTTTTACTGGAAACCTTCACAAGACAAAACTCGTCCACTAGAAATCACCTAGGGGTTTAAAGGCTTGTTGCATCTGCTAAATGCAATCGTGAAAAATCTACGAAAATGATTTTACCTCTGTTTGTATTTTATTGTATTTTGTTAATAGTTTTTCTATTTTGCTAGGGACTAGTAAAGTTTAAGTTGGGGAGTGTGATTAACCTTAATTAGTATATAAATCAGAATAGTTAAATAAGTCAAATTAGTAAAATAAAATAACCAAAAACTATTAATTAGAGTCAATTAGAGTTTGTGCGATAATTAGGATTTTATGTGTTATGTTTAAAATTTTCGGGGATTGATGCTGAATTACCAAAGAATGCAAGGCCAATGTATAAAAGCTTGAAACAACAAAGGCCAAAATGTAATTTCAACAAATGAAGAGTTAGCATACATGCAAATGGGAAAATCCAGCAAGGTCACATCGTCCGGATAGTGGTGATGGCATTCGAACGGTCATCATTGGCGGCTCATCAATATCGCTCCACCTCATGCTTCATTCTCCTCTATAAATAGCCATGCATCTTCACTTCAAAAGGAGGCCGGATCCAAGGGGAGTTCAAAGAGAAGTTCAAGAGAGAAAAAAAAAGAAAAGAAAGGGAAAAGAAGTTGCAACTCGATCCGGTCCGTGAAACACTTCAGTCCAAATTTTGTACTTCCACATTTCTGTTATATCTTTCTATTCGGATAGTTAACTGCCGTCACCTTTTTGTCATAACTGATAATAAAGGTGATTGTGTTTCAGTTGTTCCTGTGAAATACATTTTAGGGTTTATATTTTAATTTCAGTTGTAATGAAAACTAGTCATACTCCTTGCTTGTCTGTAGCAATGGGGCGTGAGTAGTTACTTATATCCTCCAGTGAGAGGTGAACATATGTATAATACTAGTTAAATTTTAGAAATACTGATGTTATATATATACATATATATATATATGTATTATATGCTTCATGCATGATACAATGATGTACATAATTTTGATGATATGCCTAGAATTATGTCATCAGTGCATCATCAACCTGTTAATTGAACAACCACGACATTTCTATCGGTATGGTTTATCCTCCACTAGAATGCTAAGGATGTTCTACTGATGCATGGTACAAAACCTAAATGATCCTCATGAATGGCTTGTCCTTCTGGATTATTAGGGTTATTTAATTACTATATATATATATATATATATATATAACTATCAGACTAATGACCTAAGTGATCGTAATGAATGGCTTGTCCTTCTGGATTACTCAGATCGTTTAACTCGTATAAATGATAATATTACCAGTCTAACAACCACGGCATTCCTATCGATATGGTTTATCCTCCACCAGAATGCTGAAGATGTTTAACTGGTATATGTATCACAAATAGAGTCAAATAAATAATTCAAGTATTCCTCATGAATGACTTGTCCTTCTGGTTTACTCGAATTACTCAGTTAGCACATCTATAACCAGTTAACCAAAGAAGTTGTTGTGTTATGACTAATACCACCAGTTAACCTAAGAAGTGGCTGTGTTATGGTTTATTATGTATGCACCTACTATTATGAAGACAAATGAATAATTCAAGTATTCCTCATGAATGGTGTGTCCTTCTGATTTGCTTGGATTAATCAATTGTCATAGATACCACCAGCTAACTTAAGAAGTTGCTATGTGATGGTTTATATACATCAGACCTACCAGTTGACTTGCTAGTAACATGGAAGTTGATTGCTGTAAGGTAGCATTTTCAGTATTTAACTAATATAATGCATATGGGATCCTTGAACTGAAGGATAATTTTTATTATTGTCTAAATCTATCTGCAACATAATTTTTTAATTAAACTAGTTATCAATCTAAGCTCACATCACAAGCTATCACATGTTGTCCTATCTAAGATAAACAACTTTACTATTTTTATTTTATTTTCTAATTACACACACTCTTCGTGGGATCGATACTTGGACTTAAAATTGAGAAAACTACAATTCGACCACTTATCCTTGGGTGTATAATATTAATCCGATCACAAAAAAGTACAAATCAGTAGTCATGAAGATCTAGTTGAAGTACTTGCCTTGCACACGTCGACCTTTTTATGCAAGAGTCATCCATGTCATAGAAATAACCCACAATTATACAAAGTACCTTAACTTTGCTAGATGCATTCAATCATTCAATAAGCAGATGTAACATAAAGCATTAAAGCATAAATAAAATGCACAAAATATAACTTTTAGATGATTTATACATGTCCATCACCTCCTACTAAAGAGTGAATGAGAAACTACTCACTTATCATGGCTTTGGTAAAGCTAAAAAAGTAAGTGATACTCATCTCTTCAAGTATAGGACTTACAAGGTAAAGTACAATAAGCGAGGAGTCGATCTTCGATAAAGAATGAGTGTATCACATTCTACCCTTCACGGCATTGGTAAAGCTCTAGAAAAGTGGAAGAGTTTCACTCCTCTAAGGGAAGAAGGAAACTCAAGCAATGGAAGTGAAAGACAATAAATGAAAGTAGAAGAAAGCTAGTCACTTTTGGAGGGTTTCGACCGCAACCAAAAGATGATTTATCTCTCTTGATACAAGTAAATATAAGACTAAGTCTAAGACTAAATATACAACTACAAGTGGGAGTCTAAGCCTCCTTCAAGCTTTCTACAAGTTCTTGGTGTAGTGATTCGCACTTTTTTATGATTGGATTAATATTATACATCCAAGTATAAGTGGTCGAATTGTAGTTTTCTCGGTTTTAAGTCCAAGTATCGATCTCACGAAGAGTTTGAATAATTAGGAAATAAAATAAAAATAGTGAAGTTGTTATTTTAGATAGCACAACATGTGATAGCTTGTGATGTGAGCTTAGATTGATAACTAGTTTAATTAAAAAGTTATGTTGTAGATAAATTGAGACAATAATTTTCAAAGTATCCTTCAGTTCAAGAATCTCATATGCATTATATTGGTTAAGTACTGGAAATGTTACCTTATAGCAATTAACTTCCATCTTATTGGCAAGTCAACCAGTAGGTCTGATGTATATAAACCATCACACAACAACTTCTTAGGTTAGTTGGTGGTATCCATGACAATTGATTCATCCAAGCACACCAGAAGGACAAGTCATTCATGAGCAATATTTGAATTATTCAATTCACTCCATAATAGTAGGTGCGTACATAATAAACCATAACACAGCCACTTCTTAGGTTAACTGATGGTATTAAGTCATAACACATCAACTTCTTAGGTTAACTGGTTATAAATGTGTCATTTAACTAATTCAAGTGAACCAAAAGGACAAGTCATTCATGAGGAAGACTTGAATTATTCACTTGACTCCATCTGTGATATATATATATATATATATATATATATATATATATATATATATATATATATATATCCTCAGTATTCTGGTGGAGGATAAACCATACCGATAGAAATGTCGTAGATCTTTCGACTGGGAATATTATCATTTATATCAATTAAACAATCTTAGCAATCCAGAAGGACAAGTCATTCATGAGGATCACTTAGGCCATTAATTTGATAGTCATATATAGTAGTTAAACAACCCTGATAATCCAGAAGGACAAGCCATTCATGAGGACCATTTAAGTTTTGTACCATGCATTAGTTAAACATCCTCAGTATTTCGGTGGAGGATAAACCATACTGATAGTAACACCGTTGATATTTAATTGGCAGGTTGATGATGCACTGATGACATAATTTCAGGCACAACACCGAAATTACGTACATCACTGTATCACGCATGAAGCGTATAATACATATATTTACCTCTCACTGGAGGATATAAGTAACTACTCACGCCCTATTGCTACAGACAAGCAAAGAGTGCGAGCAGTTTTCATTACAACTAAAATTACAATACAGACTCTAAAACTTCTTTCACAAGGAACAACTGAAACACGACCACCTTTATTATTAGTTAAGACAAAAGGGTGGTAGCAGTTCAACTATCCGAATAGAAAGATACAACAGAAATGTAAAAATATAGAGTTTTGACTGAAGCGTATGACGAATCGAATTTGTGTCTGACTTCTTCTTTCTCTCTTTCTTTTTCTCTTTTTCTTTTCTTCTTTTCCTCTTTAGGACTCTCTAAGTTTGGCCGCCTAAAATGAAGAATTGCATGGCTATTTATAAAGGAGAATGAAGCAGGAAGTGGAGGATGATCTTCAGCCGCCTTTGGGGACCGTCCGGAGGCCACCACCACCGTTCAGACGGTGGAGCTTTGCTGGACCTTTATCTTTTTGATGTGTTGACTCTTCATTGTTTAAATTATACTTTGATCCTTTGTTGTTTCAAGCTTTGACGCATTGTTCCTTGTATTCTGTGGTAATTCTGCATTAAACCCTGAAATTTTAAACATAATATACATGAAACCCTAATTTACACACAAAACCGTAATTGATTCTAATTGATAGTTTTTGGGCATTTTACCTTACCAATTTGACTTATTTAATTATTTTAATGTATACACTAATTAGGATTAATCACTCTCCCCAACTTAAATTTTACTAGTCCCTAGTAAATTATAAAAATATATTACAATAGAAACATAGGTAAAATCATTTTCGTAGATTTTTTTCACGATTGCATTTTGCAAATACAATAAGCCTTTAAACCCCTAGGTGATCCCTAGTGGATGAATTCTGTCTCGTGAAGGTTTTCAGTAAAGCTACCTACAAACTTTAGTAATTAGGAATTAATAATTCATATTTTTCACATGTAAAATTAAATCAATATTCCTTCTGTCTTGCCAGAATACTTCCTTTTCTAATCACTATAAGAGTAACACACATTAGCTGTAACATTATCTATATATTTTTATAAAAACTTTTGTGTGTATGTAGTGATTTCTTTATTTTCAAAAATCACTTGAGAAATGTTACCCTATTTCATGGTAGTCTTGATGCCAATCCTTTCCTAGAATACACTCAGTAAAAAGAACACACCTGTTACAGTGACTATTCTCACAAGCTACATGTGTTTGGAATACAGTTAACAAAACAAATAATTTCACATGTAGTTAATTAAAAGAACAGTTATTCAAAATAAACTTAGAATTTGACATAATCTCATGAAAGAATATTAACACTATATTAAACATATATTATGAACATTTTCCTTTTTAGAATGATAGGATTAATACAAATGCATGATTTCTGGAATCAAAAAGGACTTTATTAGGGTTGTAATGCAGCCATAGGTTTAAGGTTTATGAAACGACGTCAGTGGAATTCAAGTGTTATCTTTCATATTATGGTACACCTCATTCTAGTTCTCGTATGACTTTGCATGTTTATTCTTTTATTTTTCCCATTTTTCACTTTCTTGGCTCTTTTCTTTCTTTCTTATTTTCTTTTACAAATTTCTTTTCTTTGGACTGGATTCATTCTTTTGCTTTTCTTTGTTCTTTTCTACCTTTTCTTTTTCTTCTACTTTTTCGTATTCTGCTGTTTTAAAAGGGGGTGCAAGAAAATTAGATAGTAAGGTAGGTTTAATATATTTTTATTTGGCTCCAGTGTTTCTTGAGTTTCAAGAAAAGAATTTTTATTCTGTTAGGCTCAATCACGGTTGACTAAGGATTTAATTTTTTAATAGAAATGGTCAAGGCTCAAAATTAGTCAAACATGGCCTAAGATCATTTTCTAGAAATCATACATTTGTATAATTTCTAAGTAAAAAAATTTAAGGACAATGCTAACAATATAATTCAATAAGTGCTAATCGAAACAAAGCTAATGAGATTATTCAAGGAAAATTTACCGCCGAATCAAAGACTCTTATTTGAATAGATGTAGAGTATCTCTCCAAGAAAGATTGGTTCAAAATCTGCACTAGGTTTTATATTTTCACTAACATATGTAAATAGTGTAATATTTCACAAGGTTTTCAATAATAAAGATATCTATTTGTGCTTCTAAGAATAAGTTTAAACAAAAATATTAAGATAATGCACAATTAAGATACAAAAATCCTGTGTGATCAGATTGAGACTATTATTGCAAGACATGAGAATAAAAATTTAACTCAGTTGTGAATCATATGAACTAGTCTTCCTAACTTAAAAGCATAAGTTTCAAAATTAACGTTAACAAACTTAACATTATCATTAAAATTAACACTAACAAACTTAAACACGCATTAGTTCAAAACAAACAAGTTTAAAACACACATAAGTTCAAGACAAATCATTCTAAAGCAAACAAATGCAAAACATAAATTAAAGTTCAAGTGCATAAGTAAAAATGTATAATTTAAAAAGCTGAGTGAAAGCTAGCAAAGTTTTTTCTCTTCAAAAAATGATTGTTGTTATTTTTATTTGTTATTTGTTATTTACTAATTTTCCTAATTAATTTATAGTTATTTATATTTATATTTATTTTTTTTAATTTGTGCAACTCTTCCGTATATTATTTTTGATTACACTGTTTCAAAGTCAAAATTGTCTGTATCAATATTACCAATGACACGGTTAACTTCATTTCTTACGTATCTTGTTAATATTGGGGTAGAATATGATGGCGTTTCAGGATAATCCTTACTCTGTCCATATCTAATCTACCGAAAATGATATAGCACTCGACCTAAAATTGGTTCCGCACACTGATTATATTGTCTTAAATGTTCAAAATGACAATATCTTACACACCCACCAAGATGCTTTGATCTTCGGCGTTTAGCAACTGTACATTTTTCATACAGAGGTCTTGGTTGACTTTCAAAATTTTCTAAATTTCTAACTCTTCTAGCTTTTTGCATGATCAATGCATGTATATCTTTTGGAAGATGACGTAGTAGAATTAAACTTAACCAGAATAGTTTCTCGTCCATTTTATATATATATATATATATATTTTGAATAATAATTATTGATTCACTATCCGATTCTTTAACCTCTGCCACTCACAAAAACAAACAAATTTATATAAAAAAAACTTAAAACACTAAACACAAATATAAGTAAATTCACACCTAAGTAAATTTACACTCATACCTCCCCAACTTAAATTAAACATCGTTTTGAATATTTAAAATATTGAAAATAAAGACATCATAATCAAGTGTGGAAGTAAGATATATCCATAGTACAAAACCTAATTTGTAAAACAAACAAATAACCTATACAAAATAAATGAATACACTAAAGAGAAATTATAACTACTATATACAAGAAGTGCATAGGGGATAGATCAATCAAGCTTAAGTTCCCAAGGAGAGTTTCTTACATTCCCTGATACTTCCTACGAAAAGTTTAACAAATCAGCATAAAATTGCACATCAGGATCTCCACTATCAACAACAAAATTAATCAAACAGACTTGTAAAGCGTCAGAATAAAACAAGATGTTATTCTCTACAATCTCATCAATTTCATCTTCCTCACAAATTTCTTCTTCCTCTCTAAGTTGTTTTGCACTGTTAAAATATTTAATTCTAATGTCATATTTTCAAATGAAAGTTTCATGATTCCATTTCTACAATTAATTAACGCATTTGATGTAGCTATGAATGGTCAACCCAGAATAATAGGTATATATGCAGATATATGGAAAATTGGTTGAGTGTCTATAACGATAACATCTGCTGGGAAATAAAATTGATCAACTTGTATGATAACATCTTCCACAATTCCTCGTGGAGTTTTTATTGATCTGTCTGCTAATTGTAGTGTAACACTGGTGAGTTTTAGTTCACTTAATCCTAATTGTGTATGCACTGAATATGACATTAAATTACAGCTGACTCCAAGATCTAGCAGAGCTTCTTCAATTCAAAAATTTTCAATGATGCATGAGATTGTTGGACTTCCTGGATCTTTATACTTAAGAAGAGTATTATGTTGTATTATAGTACTGACTTGTTCAGTTAGGAATGCTTTCTTTGGTACATTTGTTTTTCTTTTTATTATGCAAAGATCTTTAAAAAACTTAGCATAAGATGGAACTCGTTTAATGACATCTAATAAAGGAATGTTAATCTTGACTTGTTTAATTAGCTTAAAAATTTCAGATTGATCATTTTTAGATGTAGATTTCTTGACTCTTTGAGGAAAAGGTAACGGAATAGGACATGGTTGATCTTTTTTATTTTGTATTTCTGGTTGTTTTTCAATTGAAGGTTCAAGTTCAAGTGGTTCATTGACAGGAATCGACTTCCGTATTTTCTTGGTGATTTTAGGTTTAATCGTTTTATCGATGATTTTACCACTTCTTAATGTTGTGATTGCTTGTACTTTACTTGGAGAAGGTTCTGAGGATACAACATTAGATTGATTCTGACTTTGTGGATGTTTTGGCTGAGATGGAAATTTTCCCTTTTCTGGTATACTAAGAGAATGAGTTAACTTAGCTAGATGACTCTTGATATCTTCAATACTCTGAGAAGTTTTGGTTTCAAAATCATTAAAAGCTTGAGTTGTTTGAGTGTTAAAACTCATTTTCCTTTAAATAAGTTGATTCATAGTATCTTCTAGAGTTCTTCTTTGTGGGGGTTGATATGGCAGATATTGTTGTTGATTTTGTGGTTGTGGTGGACCTTATGTTTAATTCGTAGGTTGTGTATTTTTCCAACTAAAATTCAAATGATTCCTCCATCTTAGATTGTAATTTTAAAATATGGATTCAAATAAGGCTTATTATAAGTTGGAACAACATTAGATTGTTCAATTAACACTTCTTTGAATGCAGGTATAGTTAGACATTCTGCTGCAGGATGTCCTGATAATGAAGTTCATTTCCACACTCCATACAATAGTCTTGTCTTCTCATGATTTATGGTAACATGCGAACATTGATTGACGTTCGAATGTGGTACTCAAGTACCTCAGGGTCTTCCTTCTTGGCTGCAACACACCATATCCCAGCATTCTGGTCTTCACATGATTTAAGGTAACATTGAGTGGCATTCGAACGTTCTTGCCTTGGTCTAAGCTTTTTCCAATTTTTGCTCCAGTGTTGCATGAAAGTCCCTTGTACAATTTATGCCTGAAAAGTCATCATTTAAACTCTATCAAAGTAAAATTAGTTCTAAAAAGGCATAGTGTTATGCTATTTTTAACTACTAATAAATTGCTCACGTGACACAAAATGTGGCACATTTAGTGAGGCACGATCTCCGAAGGTGGGAAAATGGCTGCACAGCTAAGGAGTGGTTGAGTCCTTTCATCTTCTGACGCCACGTGTCCCACACCGTACAAAGATCAAGGGCTGGAGGGCAGTTGATGGGACGCTTCAGTGAGTTCACAAGGGGTTAACACATGTCCTTGGCTCCGAAGGAGTCTTGAGAACAGATGACAACATGCGTCCTGGGCGCCAAGGGCACCTTGCATTTCTAGTAAAGACACGTGTCCTCGGCACCGAGGGCACCCATCACTCTAATAGAAACACGCGTCCTCAATACAGAAGAACACTCCTGTACCCTATGGTGACACATGTCCTCGACGTGGTCAGATCGCCCGAGGACTGCCTATGGACACGTCGTCTCAACCTCCATATGGATTATTGATGGTTATAGACTGTTGACCTCAAATTTCGATAATAAATCATTGACTTGATTTTCCAAATAAGTCAGGATGGCAAGAGGGACAAGACCAACGACCAAAGTGGGTTAAACGCATGGCACGATGTGCAGAATTGGGGGCAAATTGGTAAAAATACCCCTGCTTGCACGCAGTTGTTCCAGAAGAGCATTTAATGATCCTTTAGGAAGAAGGGATGTGTTTGCTGTCCAGGGTACCTCGGGGTCCCGAACATTTAATTTTCACTAGCTTCCCACACAAGGCAGGAGGCACTCTGTCCAAAGACTGAACACTATCACCTACTACCTCCCAGATGGACCAATGAGGATATTACCCCGAAGGGACTCGCCTGTTAGTAATGATGACCTCCATAAAGGTATAAATAGTTGTAAAAAACTAAAGACAAAGGTACGTAAATCATTCCCACTCAACAGAATAGTGCTCTTTTTTTCCCCTCTCTAAAATATTGACTTCACTGTCAGAGGGGATACGCCAAAAAACATTCCTTAACTCTCTTTTTTGAGTGACAGTGATCTTCCCTGACTAACCGGAATCGTGCGGACAGCTAGAAAAGCAATTCATTACCACTTCTTGGGCCATTTCTGGTATTCCTTTGTCATGGGATCATCGACTTTCCAAGTAATCCCGAGGTCACCAAGGGAGAAAGCTATCTTTTTGTTTATTGTGCGAAAACCATCGTGCACTGTTTCATGACATCTTGAACCTTAAGACCTTCACAGCACAAATACCCATATTCAGATTTGGCGAAACAATGCTGAAATTTCTGGATTTGTACGTCTGAAGTTGAGGTTTTTGTAGGGTTTTGGGACAATACTGCCTTGAGGTATAGTGTTCTTGAGCTGGGTATGAAGAGTAAGGATGATTTTGAGAAGGGAGTGGAAGAATACAGACAAATAGGTTTGAAGGGTGTTTCAGTGATTTTGAGAAAAGCAATGCTCTATGATGTTATTTGCGGACCTTATTTAAGGAGCTAATGATGTGACTTCCATACAATTATTGGATTAGTTGTGAGTTCTAATATTAGATAGAGCTCACAATCAATCATTAATTTCCTAAATAAAGTTCTCAAATAAGGTCCAAATAGCATTTTTGTATTGAGAAAAGAATGGAATGAGAGGGAGATAAGGAGCCGCCATTAGGAAAGCAAACATGAAAGCTTGATTGAGAGTCTTTGGGGTCTGAGAAGAACTGCTTGGTTACACACAAATGTAGAGTCAAGGGGTTTTAGGTTTTTTCGATGGGATTAGGGGCGGCTCCTTTGCTTCAATACTCTATTCCTTTTAACTTCATACATAAACCTGTGGTAGAACAGATGTATCTTTAACGGAAATGGAAAGACCTTGGAGGATCTAGTGTTGGCTACCCAAGAAGGGGTCTTGGTTAATATTGATAGGAAATTTGATTTGGATAATATCGTAGCTGCTACAAGAATTGCAGGGAAGAAAGTTAATGTTCTTCTTCGTATCAATCCAAATGTGGATCCTTAGGTGTGTAGCTACCACATCAAATGCGTGTGATGCAAATAATGTAACCTTATGTGACTTTCCGTTATCTTGATATTAAGAAGGGAAGCTGTTGTGATGGGTCAATGGTTGATAACAAAAGATATGAGAAAAATCTAAGCATTAGTAATCACATTTATACATAATTTTTGTGTCTCTTGAGGTTATTAATTATGATAGGATCATCTACGCTTTCATTATTGCCTTCAATCATGTTAAGTTAGTTAAATTGAAAAAAATCACGTTAATTTCCCATGGTTTCAAGTATACATCAGCTAATGAGATGCCTAGGAAGTGACATTCTTGGGGGGAAATCATGGTGAGCATTAGAAACTGGAAAGGCTTTTTAGCAGAGTTTTTTTTTTTTGGATTTTACCCCATAAGTTCAGCCCAACACAACCAATGGGTTCCATCACACAAGCACCACCTCCATTGTGAGGTTTCAATTCTTTGAAATAAGGAGGTCCTCGATCCTGTCAATGTACTTCTTGGGTATTTGCACGTTTTTGAGTTTTGGCTTCCTGCAAATTTCTTATTGCAATTATTGGATATTGCACAAAAGATTAGCAAAACATTCAAGTCTCATTAACTTTAATGGTTAAATTTTCATTGTCTACTTGTTTATGTGAGGTTCATCCTTATGTTGCCATTGATAACAAGAACTCCAAATGTGGTATCAGAAATGAGAAGTTGCAATGGTTTCAAGATGTTGTGAAGTCATATTCTAATGAATTGAAACTTGTGGGGGCCCATTGCCATCTTGGTTCTACCATTACCAAGGTATTATACCAAAACACTATTTTCTACTTTTCATTTTTCCAATCAACTTGAAAAAGATTTGTTCTATTGAAACAATGTTCTCTACAGTTTATTTTTCTTGTGCAACTTTAAAACTAATATTTGAATTTTGCAGAATTTTGTGCCTTAGGCTAAAATTTTTGTTGTCACATTGTTGAAAGTATACATGCATTGATGTCTTCCCCCACCCTCTCTGTTCATTTTCCCATTGTGCAATATGGTATCCCATAAAGGGCATAATCTAAATAATGAAGTCCCCAAGCAATATGAAATGTTATTTACTAAGAATGATTTGCCAATTTTGTGTATTATGTGGTGGTTTTCCCGCACTTTATTTTTTAATTTTTTAGGGGGTGGGGGTGGGGGTGGATTTGATTAATATTCTTTATAATGCTTGATGAGCCCAAAATCAACTGGGTCAGGCCCAATAAAAATAAACCAAGAGGGGCCCAAATGATCAGTATCAATGCATCAAAAGGGGTCCAAGTGACCAACACCCGAAGGATGCACCTAATGGGGCGCCGCCCAAAGGGGGTCACCAAGCCACGAGCGTCACCCAAGGGGGCGCTGCCCATGGGCTGGGCTCCCCTATGCATCCTTCGCCCTCCTCGCTTTGCCACTCCAACTCAAGTTCAACCTAGCTCAGGATCCTCCTCCCGACAAAATAGGAGCACGAGGAAAGAATATCGAAATACGCACAGAGATCTAGTCCTACCATAATTATGATTGCCAAAATAGTGGAAACCCTCTCCCTCAAATCACTGCCTCACCGTTTTACTAAACCTATATAATGTAAGCCCTCTCCAAAAAAGGACATCACATTCAGACCTCACATATCTCCCTACACACATTCTCTCTCTTCTCCAAGCATTGTAACTCCCCTAGAGTAAACTCTTCCGGTGACTTTTATCAATAAAGATTTCCGGCCACCGCTACCGTTCCCGAGAGTAGAGTAGGTCACCCGGACCAAACCACTATAAATCTTTGTGTTGACTCCATATTTACGTTACTACCATTGATTGTTTATTTACTGCTTATTTAGTGTGTCTCTTGATATACTCGACTGTTGATTTTGTGTAATACAATTTTGTGCATCATCAATGCTGATTATCATGAACTCTAGAAACTTGTCGATTGCTAAAACTCTAAAGCAACAAGCCGTCAACTCTTGTTTGTGGACAGTTCCTTGCTATCCTTTGGTCATCCTTTCATTTTTTACCCACTTTCCTTTTTGTTTTGTCTCCTGTATAATGATTCTCCACCAGTTCATCTTTCTTTCTGAGTTTATGCATCCTTATAATTTTGATCATCATCAACATTCTGAATTTTTTACTTTAATGGAATATGTATGTTATCGCAATCTTTATCCTTAATAATATAATGGTTTTTTTTTTTGGTGTTCTACGCAAACCTAAAGGTACTATTGTTCTCTCTAGGTAGACATTTTCAAAGATGCTGCAATAATAATGGTGAATTACATCGACCAAATTCGAGCCCAAGGCTTTGAAATTGATTACTTAAACATTGGAGCTGGTCTGGGCATTGATTGTTATCATACTGGAGCCATCCTTAAGTTTGGAGGATTAACATAATATTAGAGACAAAGAGAGAGGTTAAAAACATAACCTAGCTTTCATACATCTTTGTATTTATAGTTGACCTATAATAATAAAAATTACACATACACCCTCTTATTATTAATAATTTATACATACTACCCTACTATTCTTAACACTCCCCCTCAAGATGGACTACATATACCATATAATTCAAGCTTGGAACAAATAGTTGTAAGACGTGTACGACTCAATGCTTTGGTAAATATATCTGCAAGCTGATCTTCAGATTTCACAAATAGAGTTGTAATCTCCCTAGCTATTATCTTGTCCCGAATAAAGTGACAATCAACCTCAATATGCTTGGTTCTCTCGTGAAACACAAGATTGACAGCGATATGAATAGCTATCTGGTTGTCATAGAACAACTGTAAAGGAAGTTGAATTGAAAACCCAATTTTCTGGAGGAAGTGTAGTAGTCACGTCACTCGTCGTATGTGTCATTGTCCTATACTCAACCTCAGCACTGGATCTTGCTACCACGGGTTGTTTCTTACTTTGCTATGAGACAACATTACCTCCTATGAAAGTACAATAATCAGTGGTTGATCTCCGGTCAGAAGGAGAGTCAACCTAATCAGCATTTGAAAAATCTTCCACTCTAAGATGTCCATCAGCTCGATATAACAGTCCAAGTCTAGGAGCTCGTTTGAGATATCGCAGTATACGGGTAACTGTCTCCCAATGTGGTACTCTAGGACATCTCATGAACTGACTTACTATACTGACTACATAGGAAATATCTGGTCTAGTAATAGTGAGATAATTAAGTTTTCCAACTAATCTGCGATACCGACCTAGATTCTCAAACGATACATCATCATCCATCAATAATTTTTAATTCGGATCCATAGGAACATCAACTGGTCTACCACCCAGCAATTCTACTTCCTCAAGGATGTCAAGTACATATTTCCTCTGAGTTAAACAAATACCCTGTTTAGATCAAGCCACTTCAATACCCAAGAAATACTTGAGTTTTTCTAAATCCTTAGTATGAAATCGATCCTGTAAGAATATTTTTAACTTAGCAATCCCCTCAAAATCATTTTCAGTAATCACAATATCATCTACATAGACCACCAATAGGACATATCCAGCATCTGTCTGTCTATGAAACACAGAATGATCTGTCTGACATCGAAGAAGACCAAACTCTAAAACTACATTTG
This sequence comes from Ilex paraguariensis, assembly GCA_963454935.2. Lineage (NCBI taxonomy): Eukaryota > Viridiplantae > Streptophyta > Magnoliopsida > Aquifoliales > Aquifoliaceae > Ilex > Ilex paraguariensis. The sequence goes on from CAUOFW020000932.1 coordinate 135,522, forward strand.
AAAACTTACCAAACCATGCTCTTGGTAACTGTTTCAAACCATACAAAGATTTTTTTAACCGACATACACTCTTACCATACTCCCCCTGAGTAGTAAACCCAGGTGGCTGCTCCATGTATACCTCTTCAACCAAGTCACAATATAAGAAGGCATTCTTAACGTCTAACTGAAACAAGGGTCAATCAAGATTAGCAGCCAAAGAAATCAAGATACGAACAGAGAAAATTTTGGCAACAAGAGAAAAAGTCTCCTCTTAATCAACACCATAAGTCTGAGGAAAGCCCTTTGCACAAAATCATCTGAATGATACTTAATAGTATATACCCAATGACAGCCAACAGTTCATTTACTAGAGGGTAAAGGAAAAAGATCCCAAGTCCCATTATCATGTAAAGCATTTATCTCCTCCTCCATAGCTTTCCTCTAACTTGGATCAGATAATGCATCCTGTAAATGCTTAGGAATAGATATAGCAAATTATTGAGAAGTAAAACAGGAGAAGACAGAAGATAAGGCATCATATGAAACAAAATAAGAAATGAGATGATTAGTAACACACGAACGAGTACCTTTGCGAAGAGTAATAGGTAAAGAGTTTAAATTACCTAATATACCAGGATCAGAAGGCTACAAGGAAGATGGTACGGGCACCTCAGTCGATGGGCGAGGACCGCGAGAGTAGACACGGCGAAGTAAAGTAGATGGTAACATAGTGGGCAGCGGAAGATCTGAAGGTGAAGAAAGAAATTGTGGTACAAGAGAGGATCCAAAGGCTAAGAAGGTGCTAGAAAGTATGGAACAGACTCTTCAAACGTGACATCGACACTAGTAAAGTATCGGTGCAGAGAAGGACTGTAGCAACGATACCCCTTCTACGTGCGGGAGTAACCAAGAAATACACATTTTATAGCTCGGGGGTCAAGTTTGTCAAACTCAGGACCCAAATTGTGAATATAATAAACACAACCAAAAACCTTAGAAGTCAGGAAAAATAAGGGTTTACCGAAAAAAATGACAGAATATGAACTTTGCCCATTTAACACAAAGGATGACATATGATTAATAAGATGACAAGCAGTAAGAACAACATCACTCCAATAATATTGGGGAATATTCATCTAGAATAACAAGGCACAGGTGACTTCCAACAAATGACGGTTCTTGCGTTTAGCAACACCATTTTGGGGAGAGGTGTAAGCACAAGAAGTCTCATGAATAATATCAGTTTTACTAAGATACGTTAAAAAGGGATCAAATTCATATTCTCGAGCATTATCAAAACGTAAAGTACATATACGACAACCAAACTGAGTTTTTATTTCCTTACAAAAAGTCTCAAAGATAGAGAATAATTCAGACCGAGCTTTCATCAAAAATAACTAAGTCACACGAGAATAGTCATCCACAAATGTCACAAAATAAGAATATTTATTAGATGAAATATTCTTTATTGGACCCCATACATCAGAATGGACTAATTCAAATGGACTAGACACACGATTATTGACTCTAGACTAAAATAACACACGGTAATGCTTACTAAGTTGACAAGCTTCACAAGACAAAGATGATACATAATGTCCAAGACGACAATGCCATTGAAAAGAAGACAACGAGGTCTATAAAGCTCGGGTAGGTGAATCAAAGTCAAGGTAATATAGACCACCAGCTTCATGCCCCGTACCAATCTTCCTCTTCGTCTTGAGATCTTGAAAGACATAAAAAGAGGGATAAAAGGTTACAGAACAATTGAGAGAACGAGTAATCTTGCTAATGAAAAGTAAACTAAAAGGAAACTGAGGAACAAATAACACAGAAGATAGGGACATATCAGGACTCAAGTGAGTAGTCCCCAGACCTGAAACTTTGGAACAAATACCATTAGCAAGAGTAACACTATGTGTAGAAGTAGCAGACTGATAAGTAGAAAAAACATAAAACGCACCAGTCATATGGTCAGAAGCTCCAGAGTCTATGATCTAGGGACTACGAGTGGAGGACAATAAACAAGTGGAGGCAGTACCTGACTGGGCAAAAGTAGCAGTGAAGGGAGATGGAACAACAACAACCTGCTGATGGGACAAAAATTGAGCATACTCCTCCCGTGTAAGAGTAACTAATACAAAATTAGGTGGAGCAAACCAAGGTATTGCAGCAGGAGTCGGGGTGTCATCCTGATAAGACACCTGATTAGCAACACCCGAAGGCTTGCCATGTAAATCCTAGTAGTAATCAACAGTGTGGCCTCCACGACCACAGTGAGAGCATGAACGAGACCCTAAACACCCTCTACGGCCTCCAGTACGGCCTCCCCGACCGCCGCGACCACCACAGTTACCACGGCCACCTCGGAAACTATCACCATGGCTACTCGAGACAACAAGAGCTAAACGATCAACAAGCACACTAGACTCCATGTTGGATGAACCGATAGAGAAGATAGCACACTGCAGGCGGGAAAAAACCTCCAGTAGGGATAGAAGACTAGAACCACCCAAAATCTGAGAGCGAATAGACTCGTACTCAGGTTTCAAACCAACTACAAATCGAACAACATTCAAATTCTCATGTTGCTTCTACCAAACCGCTGCATCAGTAGTAAAGGGGTGACAGAGCTTCAACTCCTCACACACTCCCCGAACATGAGAGTAATAGTCCTCAAGACTCAAAGTACCCTGCTCCAAACGAAAATACTGTTTGCATACTTCATATGCACGAGTGAAATTTTTAGTGCTAGAATACATGGTAGCCAAGTGATCCCATATCTCTTTGGCCGTGTCAAGATAAAGCAAAGTAGAACTGATACTGGGCTTAATACTATTCAATAGCAATGAAATAATCTGAGCATCTTCTTGTTTCCACTTATCATACCCAGGAGTAACTTCCTTGAGTTTAGTATCCACTAAATATTTCTTAAAGCCTTTACCTCTAAGAAATACTTGAACAGATCGTGACCACAAAACATAATTGGTCTCATTGAGTTTAACAGATGTCATGGAACCATTAAGTAGAACCGTCGGAGAAAAATTTGGTGAAGTGGATGAAATAAGATCAACCTGACTATCATCATTTTTATTCTTGGGTTCCATAATAATATAGCAAATAATAGAAGCAAACAAAATTGCTCAAGGCTGCTGGAGTGATAAACCTGAAGAAAAAAAGAGCTGGAATAATGAACCGTACTGAGAAAAATGAACTGGACCACTGAACCAGGCTAGAAAAATGGACTGGACCACTGAACCGGGCTTGAAAGGTGGACTGGACCACTGAACCGAGCTGGAAAAGTGGACTGAACCACTGAACTGGCCTGAAAAAATGGACTGGACCACTGAACCGGACTGAAATAGTGGATTGGACCACTGAACTGGCCTGAAAAAAATGGACTGGATCATTGAACCGGCCTCGAAAATCAGACTGGACCACTGAACAGGGATGGAAACCAAGTTGAACCACTGAACTGGGCTACCAGAGCTCTCTGGACCTTTGAACCGGATCGGCTAGGCTCTATAAACTGCTGAACCGGCCTGAATCGTAGTCCGGTCTAAGCTGAACCGTGGGCTGGACCAGGTTTGGACTTAAAATTTAAGTCCTGGGTTTGACTTGACCCGATTTGATCTAGACCTCGTTGGATCCTTTCTTCTTCCTCGCTGGTTAGGGTTACCCTCTGGTTTGCGACAACAGTACACACCACAAGCCGACTTCAATCACAAGACCACCACAACCACCACACACCACAGCCACTACCACGAACGATGAACTGAAGAACAGAAACGACAACAACAGTACAACGACGTCAATAGCAAGACCACCACAGCCACCACCACCACAAGTGATTATGCCACCACACCACCACCACCACGAACGACGCAAGTAGGCGATGAACAGAGACCACACACCACAGCCACCATAACCACACCACTACAGTACTATAGTGTTAATATATTTAGGATCGTTTAAGCTTTGATATCATGTTAAGTTTGGAGGATTAATATAATATTAGAGACAAAGAGAGAGGTTAAAAACATAACATAGCTCTCATACATCTTTGTATTTATAGTTGACCTACAGTAATAAAAATTACACATACACCCTCTTACTATTAACAATTTACACATACTATCATACTATTCTTAACAGTGATCAATGGCAGCATGTCAGAACTTATCCGCCCTAGTCTCTATGGTGCTTATCAAGTAAGTTTCTAATACATAAGCTACTCTATGAATTTGCATGTGTGGATCAGAACATTGTTGTCAGACAGTCCAAGCCCTGCTCCTTCTTTCTGTCATATCCAAAATCAAATTTGCGTCATAGAACCCTTCTTTATTAAATCATTGTGGATTTTTTGCGTTGTAATTAAATGTGTGTATTGGAGTAGAAGTCTAATAATTTGTCGTTGCAGTTGATCTGGTAGCCAGTAAATTACTTGTGACTAACTATTTCTGATGACTGCTACCTTAACATCTAAAGAGGCTTTTCTAGTGCAATGCGAGATCCCATTACACTAAATTGCTCCAATTGTGAACAACAGAAATAGTAGTTATTATTCCCTTTCAAGTTTGTATATCCTAGTCTAATTAACCCTTCTTGTTTTCTCACACTTGCATGTAATCATTCTAGTCTTTTCATAAACTCTTTTAGCTCTTGGTCATTGTTTGACCTTTGAATGCAGCACATAGAGCTGGTTTCTCCTTCACAACCTGATGCTGAGATTTCTACGTTTGAGGGTCCGGTCTGCAGTCAGCAGATTTCTTGGGAAAGGATAGGGAACTTCCAACACCTGCTAGGGTAACGTGTTGTGCTTCTTTATGGTGATCGTGTCATCCATACTCTTTCATATTTGCATTAAACAGGAAGCATACTTTTCAGGGTACCGGCTTGGTGGTTCACGATGCCAGTGTTTACTGCATGAGTATGGCATCAACTTACAAACTCAGGATGCGACCACTAGAGTATTGGGTGTGTGATTTTGACATGATATTATCTTAGTTATTAAAGTTTACTTTCTATTCCTTGCCAATAGTTGCATTTAACTTACATCATAGACAACACCATCGCACCATTTCTTTACCACCTGAGCTAAGACCCATGGGTCAATATTTTCTGCATGTATTCAATGTTAAATAGAAAGTTATGGGCATTTGGGAGGTAATCCAGCATTACATGTTAGCTGATGTGCACATGTCAAGTCATCAAGTTTCCCTCCACAATTAAACTTATGTCGTAAACTTATTTTCTTACTAAAAGAAAAAAAAATTTAAATGAGGGATTGGAGGGTGGGGCTTGGCGAATAGAAAAAGAGTGAGGTCCGAGGTGATTTTGAGGGTTTGGCTTGGCGTTGTTCATTGTGTTCTCTAAAGACGAGGTGAAGAGGGGAGGAGATCGGGTAGGGTTCATTGGAGAGGAAGACACCGTTTCAATTGTTGTGCAGATGACATCGGTGTTGTGGCAAGCGGTGATTTCAAATGCTCCAGCGAAGAGATCAGCAAGGGAGGAAACAGTTGGAAAAGGGGAGAGGAAGTTAAGAAATCAATTGGGTTTGTTAAAAGGGTTGGCGTCTATTTGAATGGTTGTAGACACCGGTGTCGAGTTCAACGGCTTGAGTCCGGTGAAGATGAAGAAGAAAAGAAGAGGAAGGCTAGGGCTGGGGCTGGGGCTTCACGGGAAGAGGAAGGCAAAATGGACTCTTGATTTAGAGTTTTTTAAAAGAAAGAAAATAATTTAAAATTTTGGTAGGGAGACTAGATGACGTTACATATACACATCAGCAGTTACATCATCAAGTTAATGTTTATCGAGTAACTAGGAATTATCAGTGCCTGAAGGCACGGGATGACAAAAAATAAAAATTAAAACTCGAAGAATACTACATTGTCTAAAAGCATTTTGCAACTTAAAACAAAAGGAAAAAAACATTGATCATGGACACGTTAGGCTCAATTGAAGCCCCAAATGCTTAAATTGCATCCTCAACATACCTGCATGCACACCTAACAAAGCATTACCTACACATTTTAATTAACAACACGATGCATACCATTTTGAACTAAAACACTAATTTGGAATCCGTGTATGACTAATTTTAATTAACCAAACAAAAGTAAAATAATAAGAAATAGAGAAAACGCAACTTTAATAATCAAAATATCATATGTTTAAACTGAAAACTCATAAAATTTATGTCATTGCTGAGAATTGACGGCTAGAAAAATAAAATAGGAGTAATGGTACGTAAAAATCACAAATACATGAACATAGTTAAGATGCCAACAAAGTCTTGCACACCACAATCATGAAAGATCCACCATTAAGTACTCAACTATAAGACCTAAACACAAATGCATTACTAATAATGAAGGCTATGCTCTAGCAAACTAAAGCATGAACTCTCACAATAATGAGCATTGGATATTAGCCTCAATAACTGTAACATTTCATAGTTTACCAACATGACAAATATTATCCTTTGGAACAACATGTATTTTGCCAGCAGTTAGCATCATCAAAAAGAATGTGGGAATCTCATAGCCAAGATAAATGCCTCCAACAACAGTTGGTGCACTCAAACCTCACCACATCACTCCACTTGACACCAGCTTCGAATATGGATGATTGAATGTGTGCAACCTTGTGCAAAGAATTCTACCAAAGTAAACACTTGAATGATTAAGTCATCAAGGCCATTTGGATTTTCTACAAATTTAGCAATTTAGGCAATGTTTAAATTATGTGTGTACATCACAGCAAATCGACAAAGCAAAAGTAATCCAAACTGGTCCTCGATTGGGTAAATCCATTGCCAAAAAAGAGTTGACGATAGCACAGAAAAAAAAAAAATTAAGCAAGAATTGAATCTTACATCTAAGAAATAGCATACATGGGTACTTGTCTTGATGGACAGCCTTAATGTTCTCAACCTCAATGGTATTGGTCAACCTAATGGAAGCTACCTTGAGTGACAAAGTCGTTCTTTAACTCCACAATCATTTCTCTGCCCACATAGTCTTTAAAATATGAGAAGAACAGATATAGATCAAATAAAACCCAGATAATTAGAAAGAAAAAACTATATAATGGATTGTTTTGGAAGGTAATATACAACGGATTCTCTACAAATGTACGCAAGGAAAAATTTAATTACACAGATGAAGACTACTCTAGCAAAACAATTCGACTTGGCCACAAAAAACCGAGCAGAATGACAGAAAAGTGAGAATATCAAAATCTGTGGAGGTAGGTGAGAGATAGGAGATAGGAGATAGGAGATAGGAGATAGGAGATAGGAGATAGGAGATAGGAGATATTCTCAAATTCAAATTTATCAAGGCAAATCACTTGGTCAGAATAAATCATCAAGGTAAAAACTTCGTCAAAATAAGTCACATAATCCCTAGTATGGGTCTGATTTAGTCCAAAATTTCAGTTGCCTCCTCCTTCCTAAATTCCACGTACACTTAACTCACCCTCAAGCTAATTTAACCAAACTTTAAACCACATCACCACCCTACAATTTGGATTTCTCATATGCATTAAACCTCACTAATTTATCCTTTAAACATTCCAAAAAAATGTCATCTTTCTCGCTTGCAACCATCTAGAGCTCGGATCATCCACTTTTTAAGGAACGGAAAATGGGACACGCTCAAAATCAAATCGTTCTATTGAAACATAACAAATGAATAGCAGAAAATCTACAATAGTCTTCCAACATATTGAGTTGGATGATACCATCCACGACTTCACCCACGACATCACCAAAACATCCACCACACAAACTGTATTCATCCCAAAATTCTTGTCAAAGCCATTATTTCCACCAACTTCTTTTAGGGAGACTACTAAAAGGAAATTGTATGGAAATGAACTTTGAAACCTTCACACCAATGACTGCTGCGATTATGCCAATCAGCATAATTGGCGAGCAAAGAATCATATTTTCCTCAATCATAACAAATAACTACACTCTTAGAAACATCAAGAGAACAACATAAAATTGTTTAAATACAACAAAAAAAACAAAAAAAAATAAAAAACTTGAAGAGAATATACCCAAATGTGCGTAATGTTGGATGTCAACGGCTCAGTGAGACATTTTGTCAAGCATGAGAGAGGCGCAAAAAACTCTATCAGGAACAATTCATATCCACGAAATTGTTCAAATGAGAAAAGTGGGGGAAATGTATGACTCGAAACTAATCGGGTGAATCTGGTGTGTGCATGTGTACGATGTGTGTGCTGATGTGTGTGTGCGTGTGTTTGACTATTCAGAAACATGAAGAAAACATACCTAAATGCGCGTAATGTTAGATGTCAAAAGCTCTGAGAAATTTTGTTGAAGCATAAATTTGGTCAAAGCATAAATCTATATTTATATTCTATATATATTACTTAAAATATTAGTATATATGAAAAACTTTTTTTTCCACTTTAACCCTCCAACATTATAACTATGCCATGCTAATCCTCCCAAATTAATGCCACAATAAATTCTATCTTTTTCTAAGTTAATACCAACATTAAAATTATTTTAATTTCTGCCAGTTAGGTAAACTCTTGGCTAAATGACTCTTGGGCTGCTCTGCTCTCACATCTTTAATAGGCATAGTACACAGAACTGAAGAAGCCTGAAACGATCGTCAACTCCGATAGCGCCCAATTCCAAATTCGACGACTCTCAGCGACGAAGAAACTCCGGTAGCCCATGATACAGTCTCTCTCTCTCCCTCTCTCTCTTTTCAAGTAAGTCTCTCTCTCCCTCTCTCTCTCTCAAGTAAGTCTCTCTCTCCCTCTTTTTCTTCAGCCCACCAAAGAACAGCCCCGCACCACCCCCAAAACAACCACCCCGCCACCTTCCAATTGAGAATTTGAATCATGTTTTACTTCAACATTTGTTTTCGATTTTGAATTCTGAATTTGAATTGAGATTTTATTCAATTTTGAGACGAACTGGTCTCATTTTTTATTTTGTTCCTTCATTTGAGTTACAGGTCTTGGCTTTACCTTTTTTTGTACATTGTTTATGCATTTGTTCTTCTACTGTCTCTGGGTTAACTTTGTAGTACTGGATTTGATGGTAATGTTTTTTTGTTTGTAATGCCAGCCATTGTAGCTATGTATGGCAAGTGTGGTGCTTTCGTTGATGCACAACTGATGTTTAATGAAATGTCGCATAGAGGAGTTGGAAATGAGGTTTCTTGGACTGCTTATGTTCGGAATGGTGGTTTAGCACCGTCTCTAATGGTATATGCACTGTGATTTCCATTATTCCAAACTATGGTTTGAGCATTGAAAATAAATTGTACTGATTTGACCTGAAGTTAGTATCATCTTCCATGGCAATATCATACATGATCGAGATTGTGTCATTCTATCCTCAAATTACTCATTCTCTTTAGTCATGATTGATCATGTTATTTTTACACACTTCATATTTTTTTAGGCTGCTTTTGTAGCTTTTTTGGGTAAGTCTTTTTTGTAGCTGATTCTTCGCTACATATGGGTATTGAGGTTGGACTGGTTATCGATGATTGAAAAGGTGCATTCATGGTAACTATACTCTAGATATTCAATTTGGTTGCCCGGAAAAAAAGTTGAAAAAAGGAAGGAAAATTGATCATAAGGTCAGAGAGAACTATTAATCACTCACATGTGATTAAATGGACTCACTTGCTTGACGAGTTTGTGTTTATCAGTTTGTCTTGTAATATCACTGGAAATTAATAGATTTTTTTTCAATTTTTTTTATTTTGGTGAGAGTTTGGAGTATGATGGTATTTGGCACTTTGTACAAATAATTAGTTTATAGAATTATGCTAATTCTACTCTTTGGTTGTGTAAACATTGTGTACTTCATGCATTGGATTAGTTAAGTTGCATAACTCAAAATCTGAAACTAAGGAAAATGTTGAAGCTTCAAACTTTTTATTCTATTTTGGTTATTTTTATTGTATTCTTTCATTTTTTTTTCAGCAACCAAGCAAATTATTAGGTATTTTGGGTGAAATTTAAAATTCTCTGTAATACTTTAGTGTAAGTAGAAGGAATGCTATGTTGCAGATTTTGGACTATTTAGGTTCTTGCAAAAGAGATTTTAGAGCATTTGTTGTTTCATCAGTTTTAGCTGAGGCATCAAATTACATACCAACAGCTCCAATATTTCTACCCAAAGGGCCATGGAAGCAAGTGAGGAATTTTGGCTTTCTCAATGTTTTGTTTAATTGATAACGTGATTTAGAGATTTGATATAGACATGCATATTTGTATATACAAGCACGAAAGTTAAGTAATATTCATCAAATACGTAATTATTTTGTGAAAATTGAGCGACTTTATTATGTTTGGCGTACTTCCGATGTTAGTGTAGTTGTTATGGAAAATGTTGTCTACTGCTACAACAAAACCTATAAACACACACATCATATACAAATAGAAAGGGAGAGAGAGAGAGAGATTGGTTTATAATCTCTCTATATATACTTAAGAATGTCATGGTAGTTAATTAGTTGTTTGCTTAATTTTATTTTTCAGCTCTCTTATGACAATGCATTACATTTTTTCAATTAGATTTTGTATTATCGGGAATATCTCTAGATTAATTTAGTTTATCTATTTAATAACCAAAAACAAAATCTTTTGACTTGTACTTGTATTATTAGTTTTTAAAATTTTGATGTTGCTCTAGAATTTGATTTGTTCATTTTTTATTTTTATCCCAAACCAATTAGTAACTTTTTGGCCTTGTACACACTAGCCTAGAAGAGAAAATAAAGAATACCAAAGGGAAAAAGATTCACAAATATTAAATGGTAATTCATTGCCATTGCTATAAAGAATCTTGTAAATGTGCTTACTTTATTATTCATATGCAATTTTTTTCTCTCTATTCGGAAGTAAATTAATATGAAAGTATTGAAAAATTTTGGGCTTCCACAGACAGACTTGGAATGAGACATTAAGGAGCTGTATACCAAAAAGGATGCACAAATACAAAAAAGTGACAATGCAAATGCAACTTAATTAGGAAATAAATTTACCCAGAAAAAATAGGAAAATAGATCGGCACTCTAATGTGGAATTTTATGGGTGTGTTTGGTTAATTTTTCATAGGAAAAATTATTTTTCTATTTTATACTTGCTTTCAAAAGTAGTCAGCTTATTTGGTTTCTATAAGCTAGCCTATAATAGAAAGTTCAAGAATTAGAAAGGAAAAAATATGCATGAATAAAGAAAGAGGTAATGAAAACTTTATTTGATGGAATTCAGCAGTATTGTGATATAAAATTATGTAGATAGACTTAATAAACTTGCCATGGACACTTATGTTATTGTCTTTTCTTTTGTTTTGTCAAATCAATTTAACACCAATGCTATTACGGACTAGCCTAGAAAGAGAAAATTGAACAATTACAATAGAAAAAAGCACGCTCACTTGTAGATAAAAGTAATAGAAATCTTATAATATAACAGATTAGGACTTTGTCATGTGCTAGATTTATCTTTTATGTGCAAATTTATTTTACTTCTATTTGGGCTTACATAGTTTTTTGTTTGATTTTAATTCTTAATACACTCCAATTGGCTTGTGTCATGTCCAATGTGATCATTATCATTCTAATTTTTGATTTACAGGTTTGTTTGAAAATCAAATTTTTATGATTACAAAGTGAAAATGATTATTGGCTTCAAAATTGATGATATTAGCATACTGGGGGTCGAGGAGAAATTACCAAGTTAGTTGTTGAAGCAGCCTTGCCATAATTTTCTCTTTATATCTTTCCTCAAGAAGTTCCGATCACTCCGTAAACAAAAAAAAAGTGCACTTATAGTCGAGATAGGCGTCTGTTAGAATTTTATTTAACTATGATTCCTATTTTCTTGGTCGTAGATGAGTTCAATGATAACTTCTTCTTCAATCAATGAGAGTACTATTGAGTGTACTATGTTATCTTACGAATGAGATTCTCAAAATTTATATTTCTATTGGAGACTAAGTGATGTGTTCATGTTTTAACTATACGTGTTATTTTATATATTGGTGATTATTAGTTATGATTTTTAGCTTACAAAAAAAATATAGAATTTATTTTTATTCTAATTTTTTCTACCTTGTGCCAAGGATTATTCCTTGTTCCATGACGGGATTATGTGATTGGTGGTTAGATGGTATGATTAGACGGAAAGGTAGTGTGACACAAGTCACAACTACAAATAAGTATATGTTCATCTTTTAGTCAAATATATATTCAATAACCACAGTCTAATGATTACTTATGTTGTTCGATTAAAAAATAGTAGTCTTCTTGCATGTTTGTTTGATCACAAATGAAAAACTAACAAAACCATGTGACTCTAATCTCAGTTTTAGATTGAATTGTCCATATCAAGAAGTCATTGTACACAAAAGGATGACATATAGAGTGAGACTCACTAAGCACTATTATCGACCTTAATTATATTATATTATTTATTTTTTTGCATTTGATTAAGAGCTTGACATATGTTCAACTTCGTTTGTTAATATCAGTATTATCAGAACTGGACCGGACCAAACTGGTTGAACCATGAATCGGGACCTAAAGCGGTCCAATTTTTTAGTTAAACCACTTAAGGAATCGAACCGTTAGAGAACCGGAAAACCGGCCAATTTTGACCAAAATCGGTGAACCAAAGATTCCTAAAAGCTTAAAACCAGCTGGTAGCCCTTCATTTTTTCTGTCTCCTTCCACTTTATCTTCTCCACCGAACAACGGAAAATTAAATCTCGAAGACCACATATCTACATCTCGAAGACTCAAACAGCACAAACACAGTAACACACCACTTCGTTTTCTTCCACTTCATCTTCTTCTCCTCTCTTTCTCTCTCTTTCCACGCAGACACACCCATGAACATGAAAGAAAAAAAGGATGGCTTGTTGGGGTCTTTCTTTTTCTCTATGGCATTGCTGGGTCTTCTTTTTGTCTCTTTCTCCCTCTGCCTACACGTGCACACACACACACACGGTCATATTGAATAATTGAATATAAATTAAATAGTTAATACACACACATTCAATTCTAACAGTAAACAGTTAAGACATATACAGTACACTTTGATTTTTTTTGTGAATGTAAATTTTTAGTTAAATTTTTATATTTTTTTAATTATATGACCGATTCGACCAGTTTACACAATGGTTGAACTAATGAACCATGGACCCAGTCTCTCTGCCGGTTCGATATTCGGTCCGGTTCTAATAATATTGATTAATATAAAACGTATTTTTGAGCAAAAAAAAATGTCATGTATGTCCTAATAACGAATTTGAATGAAAGAAGTCATCTGTTGTTCTACACTCATTTATTGACAGGTAGATTGCAGTAGTCCATGCAGCCTTCATGCCAAATCTTCTGATCCTTTTTTTCTGTATAGGGAATATGAGAGTTGAAACCCATACCATCGAAGTTAAGAATAGCAAGACACATAAATGTTGAACTCCCAGAATCTCTAGAAAAGTTGCAAACACATGTTATTCCATTTGGTTGTGGGAAAGAGGAAATGTGGCTACCCACATATAATTTCTGCTTCAAGATCCTTTGCCAAAAGAAAATCACCGAGTGAAATTATGCTTCTTGACGCTTCTCCAATTATGTTGAGAGACACGAAATATAAGTAAGGAATCGAGAATGATGTATTTGAACTAACCTTAAATATTAATTTCTTTTGTATTTTTATTGGGTTTAGTGGCTATTCGCTAATTATTTATTAATGTTTACCAAACAAGTGAATTTATAGAATTATGATTCACGACTTTAATGTATATGATTTTCTACATAATACAATTCACATAATGTACGTGTGCATTAACTAATTTAAAAAAATGGAAAGATCATCTGCACTAAGATAGAATCAAATCTACGTAAACCCATCTTTTCAGCATTTAAAAAATATCAATCTCATGAAAAGCTACGCAACATAGTTTCAGTCGGTACAACCAAAATTAGAAGTACATCACTGATAGAATGAAAAATTGAGAACTTCCCAATAATTAAATAATAGAAAACTGCATCAAGTTGTTGAGTTGGATGGCACTCGAAAACGTCACCAATAGTCTTTGGTCCAATGATACTCCTTGTCTTGTGAAGGTTTTGCCCTCTTGAGGTCAAAGGTTCAAGTCCCTTTTCCCCCCTATCCTCAAAAAAAAAAAAAAAAGTTGTCCAGTCACGTTGGTTTTGTAGAGGGGCCGCAACTGGTTGTGTGTATAGAGGTGGCTCAAGACAATTTGGGGTCTAAAATGATACTTCTAAATGAGGCATTCTATATTTAGTATTAATATTTTGTATATAAAATTAATTTTTCTTGCTTCTTGAGTTGCAAAAGTATTAATTAAGATTTTATATTCAAGTTTTGTTACCATATCTTTTTCAATTGATAGTATCGTTAATCCAGTTAATCTTTCTAGTGACATAATCGATCTTAAGTAAGATTTTATCAATTTTAATTTTGAAACGTTTCTTTCCGCAGAAGCAACTGTTACAGGAATTGTTAATAATATTCTATAAGCAATGAATACATTTGGAAAAGAATCTAACTTTTTATATAATTTAATATCTCAATTGGAGTATTTTCTTTCGTTTATAAAATTTCTTTTAAAACATTTAGTTCTAAAAATAAATCTAAGCCATTAATATCGGAAAATTTTTCGTGTTTAAAGAAACATTCGAGATCCAAACAATATTGTTTTAAACTATCATTGGTCAATGATTTTAATTTTTCTAAGTTAAAAAAAAAACCAAAAATATTTTCGTACTTTTGTAATTGTTCAAATCTAATTTTTAGTGAAAAAATAGTTTGATCAATTATATATGTAAAATAATCAATTCTAAAAGATTCTTCGATAGATTGTGTTACCGAGTCAGTCACCTGAGTGATTTGTGATAGCGAATTCTCCGTTGTAGCACTTGGCAAAAAATAAAAATGATTTGTGAGTAATGAGTTCTGTGAGCTCTCAAGTCTTGAGAGCAATGTGAGAGAGAGAGAGAGAGAGGGGGGAAAAGAAGAGTTTAATTTTTTGTTTCAATTTAATGAGAAAGAGAGAAAGAAAAAAAAATTGTTTTTGTATAGTTGGTTTGGTTGATTTATTGATAAAGAGAGAGAGAGAGAGATGGAGTGTTAAAAAGAAGATATGATTTGACTTTTAGATTATTTTGGTGGCTTTGATATGACTTTTTAATTTTTTTTTATATTGTTATTTTTTTTAGACATTTAATATTTGGATTGAATTATGGACCTAAAATAATTGATTGAGCTTATATTTTTAAAAGCCTTTTTTTTGCATAGATTATTTACAATGTTTAAAATTCGGGCCTTCCTTTGAAATGAGGCCTAAAGCCTAGGCTTTTTTACACCTACTGTTGGGGCGGCCCTGTGTGTGTGTTGCCTTCAAAGAAACATGAAGGAGAAACATAGAGGGTCGGTTTTTGACTGAAAAACAGAGCATAAAAAGAGCTCTAGAGCTGCTGCAAACAAATAAAAAATACCAAAAAAATTAATGCAGAAAAACATAGAAGAAAAGTGAGAGTTGCCGCAGAAAACAGAGAGGTGTTGTGCATGTTGTCGCGAAAGCTGAAGCTTCATCCGTTGGTCTTAACATTGTATTAAATTTTTTGCTTGACATTGTATTGAATTTGAGAAACTCAGATAAGTTGTCCTTTATATTGCTTGGCATTGTATTGAATTTATTTATTTTTTTTATGAAATAGAAAGCATTTTGGAGAGTTATATATGATGCATGCAACCAGATTTTTGCCCACTATTTTTGGTTTTTTTGTGGTTGTTTGTTGTGGTTTTTGTGAGGTTATAGCTGCTATATACACAACACATAATTCATGAGAATTGTATTTCATTGGCTACTTGTTGCAACAACTAGTTATGACAAACCTAAAAGCAGAAAAATCAATATCGCAACTACCTGGATTAATAATCTTTAAGAATAATGAAAAAAAGCTTACTGTTGGGCTTACCTAAAATTAAAATCTGAGGTGAAAACAAGCTTATCTGCAAATTCCACCTACAAAATCCACCCATCACCAATGGTTCCACCACCTAGGTTATCGATCACAGAGAGAGAGAGAGGAGAGAGAGAGAGAGATGGAGATCACAAACTCTAACCTCTGCAATGGTGGTGCTAGTGAAAATAGGCAGTTGTGGTTGCGCCGCTAGGTGTTGGCGCTAGTTGTTAAGGGGTCTAATACGTCTTGAGAGAGAGAGAGAGAGAGACGGTTGTTGGGTCTTTGATTTGTCGTGAGAGAGAGTGTGTATGCGTGTGTGAATTTGGGGGGTTAGCTTTCAGGGGAGGGGTCCTGGGTCTTGTCTTTTGGGTCTTGGATCTTGATGAGTAGTTAATGTGAGGATAAAATAGTCTTTTTGTTTGTGCCGTTAACGATATTTATTTTGTGGGGTCTTAGTGTAATTTTGGAAACGTGAAGGGTTGTCCATGTAATAAAACCAAATGTCATTGGGTGTCAATGTAATTTACCCTAAATTTAACACCAAAATATCAGTAAAAAGAACTAATACAATATACCTAGGTGGTGAGTGGAGGAGCGAGGGTGGGGGCTGGCAAAAGAAAATTGTTTTGAGGTAGAGGGTTTATGCCTATGGGTGTGTATGTGAGTGCTGAAAATAGTGTGTTGTGGGTGTGTGTCAAGAACCTTTGGGGCAATAGGTCGAACAACTTATAGGTGCACTCAAAGGGGTGGTGTGTGTCAGGTTGGTAGGGGGTGAGGGGTGTGAGTATTGAGTGAATGTGCAAAGGTGTGAGCTGAAATTGTTCGAATGTTTATGTGTTTGTGTGAGATGAGTAGCAGAGCCTTTGGAATACCCAAGGGTTGAGAGAGAAGGACCTGGGTGGCTCCGATGGGAGAAATACCTTATATCACCCTTTTACCAAAAAAATGTGCAATTTGTTGCCTTCTTAACAATACTTCAAAGAACCCTCCTCCTCGATACACCAAAAATGCCATGGTCTCATCATCTATAAATAAACACCATCAATAACCTCAAAAATTCAATTATGCTGCCGTGCAACAAAGATCACTTCAAGAAACTTAGGGAAACACAAACAACTTCACAATGAGAACATGTTCATATTCTAAAACAGTCCCATTCTACTCATAAACAAAATATCAGGATCCTAATTAAATAAATGAAATCAAGACAAAGCCTTATTAGCCAACCCAAACCTAATACATACACAAAAGTACATACACATCCAATTCCCAGAACCAAAATTAACGAAATAGACAACCTAAATTAGCCTACAAATTTCACAAAATGAACACTCAATAATAACCAACTCAACCTCTGTTCCATCCTAACATTTATAATAAAAAAAATAAAAAAAAACCTATTTCATAATTAAAAAAAATTAAAATTTCATAGTAAACTTATTTCATCATAACTATAAACCTATTTCATAATATAAAAAAATAAATTGAAATTTTACAAATTTTATTCAACACCCAAATTAAAAACACAAACATTTAAATACCCAAATTAATTTGCTGCTCTGTGTGTGGGTTGCGTGTGTGTGTGCGCGCTCTGTGTGTGTGTTCCAATTGTGCGTGTGTGTGCCTTATTTGTTATGTTGTGGGTTTGACTGTGTGTATTGTGTGGTGGGTTCGATCGTGTGTGTTTGTGTTGTCGTGAGAGAGAGAGACAGAGACAGAGACAGATGGGGTGTACTTGGGCGACATGAGAGGAACCATGGTAGAGAGAGGGAGCCATTGTAGAGCCTACTGGTTTAGCCATGGCAAATGAGAGAGAGAGAGAGAGAGGGAGGGAGGGAGCTGGATTGCTGGCTGCATGTGGAGTTAAAATGGGTGGGATTTGATATTTGTGTGAGATGTATTGTGAGTCTTTGGATTAAGTTAAAAGAATTGTGATGAAATCTGGGTCATTGAATTAAAAGTAGATTAAATTTGAGTCATCCTTGTACTTTCCCGAATGAAATAAAATTGAATTAAATTTTGAAGTGGAAATAAATTCAAAATTAGTTCTATCTTATTAGTATAGATGCTATACCAAAACTGTTATGCTGACCAATATTTCTTACCAAATTTTTTATCACAAGTAATGGACATAGTTTTCACCATCAAATAAATGGATCCTGTTAATATTCAATAACGAAGATTGTGTCACATCACTTGAAATGAAAAACTTTGTAAAAAACTTGGTATGCATAATATTTTTTATACTATGCTTACTAAATTTTCTTACTAAATTTCTATCCCAAATGATGTGACACAATTTTTCACCATCAGATAAGTAGGTCTTATTAATATTCAATGATGAAAATTTTGTTACATTATTTGGTATGAAAAATTTGATAAACATAACATTTTTCCTTTTAGAAATTTAAGTCTACGTAGCATTTTTCCTATCAGAAATTCGGTACGATAATATTTTGTCAAACTTGGATCGGATCGGATCGAATCTAAAAATTGGACCGTCTAGGTCAAGAAAAAATATTGAGTGTAACTCTTACATCATGTCATCGTTGTCGCATGGTGTAACAGTTTATTAATTGGTAAACAAATGAGCAAATGGATCCCACTAAAACTCATAACCACCATGCTATGTAATACATAATCACCTTCATTATAGAAAGTGGGTCCTAATTTATCCTTTTTATTATTTTTTTTATTGAATGGTTACACCATGTTAATAATGTTAATATGGTGTAACGGTTACACTCAATATTTACTCGTCGGCTCAAATTTCAACCCTAGAACCTTCAGCAATTTAATAACCCCCCGTCCAATTATCTATGTCAGATTTTTGTGTGTTTTTCTTATTAGAAATTGTGAATAAATACATAAAGGGTTTATTTGGATGTCGTATTTTGTGTGTTTAGAGAGTTGTATAGGATTAAAATATTTCAATCTCGTCTTTTATAACATTTGGATGTCAAAAGTCACTCGGTATTATGTATGATATTAAATCAAATGCATATACCAATCGTATATTTTTAATACTTTCTACTCATTATATTAAGTTTATTTTAATACCATTGAGAGGTGGTATTGTAATTCAGTAAAAAATATTATAATACAATTTTATCAATTATTATTTTCTAAGGTCAATTTATGAACTTTTAGGACCAAGTTATAATTGTTTAGGTGTTTAAGATCGATCTTAAAATAGTAGGGTCAAGCTCAAACATCTCAAAATTTGAAACTAAACGACCCAAAAAATTATAACTTTTTTTTTATTAAAACTAAACGTCCCAAAAATTGTATCTTTATCTACAAAGTTATAAATTTTGGGACCATACATATCTCAATACCATTGTGAAACACTAACACAAAAGGAGATTTTTAAGTATCATACTAGATATGTTTAAAAGTAATACATTTTGTCTGGATTTGTTTACAGCTATTGATTGTAAAAATAATAATAATATTATTTAGACCCAAATTATTAACCTAATAATTCACAATTTTTAGATTGATAGCGGATCTTAAAGACTATTAGGGTATACAGTTAATTCAGTAGTTATGAATGATTAGATCAATCAATTAAGTTATTAAATTATGTCTAAATAATGTCATTTAATAAAAAAATAATTTTTTCATGGATCTCGTTTTTGTTAGACAAAAGAATAAGACTTTCTTCGATGGAAACTCGAACTCTTACCCAAATTTGAGTAAAAAAAATGGGTAAAAAGCTTGTTTTGGTATAGACCTCTCTAATGAAGAAGGTTAGATTTAAAGGAAGATAAACTCAAATTTAAATGAGAACAAATCCAATTTTTAAAAATGGTAAAATATGATAATTGGATCTTTAAAAGATAGTGAAATTTTATCATTAAAGACTTAGGTATAGATTTAAATCTCCTTTAATTTGGGTTTAAAAAATGGTTTTTCAGATTTCCTTCATTTGGGATGGGAATGAGTTTAGCATTGGAGAAATATTTTAAACCATTTTTACCCAAATTTAAGTTTGAGTACAAAAAAGAGTAAGGACAAGAGAATGCTACACAACCCAAAAGCAACCCAAAAAATTATATAATCCAAATGCATATTATCTCTTGATGAGTGATTCCCATAAGTTTTTTTAATGGAATCCACTCATCCAAAAGATGATATATATATATATATATATTTTTTTTTTCTTTGGGTTGCAACTTTTTAGATTGTGTAGTATTTTCCAAATAGTAAAGCACTAAAAAAATTACTCTCTGACTTGAGTTACATAATTTTAAGGGACAGAGGAGTCATGAAATGGAAGGGAGAAAAGAATAAATATATACAATTCTTGGCATATTTTGCAAATGAATTTTATAGTTGAATTATCCGACACCCGTGTCCGTGAAATGAAAAAAAAACTAGTAAGTATTAGGCAATTTGATACATCCAAATAATAATATTCTCGATGTCTAAAAGATTTTCTTGTCTGAAGTAAATTGCAAACGCACCGATATTTTAGCATATTTTCAAATGCAATTCACGAACAACATCAGGAAACAATCTACATCACTGAAAATCGGCAAACAACATTTTACTCATCTTGCAAACTAGGGTTTCAAGATAGTTGTGTCAACATTATCATTCTTCACTGTTGCCTGTCCCACAAATCTAGCCAGATGAGTTTGGATTAGACCAATCCAAGCAAATCTCTTCCCAATTCCCAGTCAATAAAACTTATCAAATAGCCATGCCTTAAAAGTACTTGCCCAATAAATAGAAAGAAGAATTATGTCAAGTAATAAAAATACAACACCGTGCACTTACAACACAAACGAAGGAAATCATCATCAAATTAACGAAATACAAAATAGATTTTCCCAAAACCTCATAAAGCGTAACTCTAGTATCATATTAAAATATACAAATGATCACAAATTCACAAATTCACTCGGATAGTAGCACAAACTCCAACAACGTCTCCCTCTCTTTCTTATTTTTTTAATTTCTCTGCTCCATTTTTGTTCCATGAGATAAAAATTTATGACTACAAGGTAATAGCAACGTAGAAAATAGGAATGACAATGCAATAACCATTCGCCCTTAAGTTGACAATAAAGGATAGAGAATGACACTCACATCTATAGTATGCCTGAATGCTTGACAAACATTTTTTTTTTTCACTTTTGTCCTACAACGACACAATTATACCACTCAAATCTTTCAGATTTAATAGCAGCCTAGCCCTAGTCAACACCTCCACTCCTTCCCTGTTCCCTACCCGCCCCTCTGTCTCTCCGTATTCGTCAGTCGGTTCTCTCTCTTTCGCTTATTCACAACCCACATGCTTCGCTATTCCCAGCCATCACTCCACCTCTCTTTCCCCTGCGTATTCATAAATCGGCCAAGTACAAACCGTCGTGCCCCCCTCTATTAACCTTCCCTCTCTGCGTCTCTCTTTAATTATTCTCCCTACTTTTCTTTATACCAGTTCATTATTTTTGGACTGATCAACTCCCACATCCTCTTCCCTTTCTCTACTATGTTAGTGGCACCTGTGAAATCAGGGAAAAGTGATGGATGACTCATCCATGGCCAAAACATCCTATCGCCACTCGAAAGTCAGGTATGACATATTCCATCAATTTTTACATATTGTTGTAAATATGATGAGCAGCTTTGTGCTTCGGTGGCATTGAAAATACTTGGGTGGTCTAATTAAAGTTTGAGCATACACTAGAGATTTTGAATTTTGTCTCTTCTCCTTGTACCGATGTATTTGGTGTTTTGTATTTCAGAATGCTCGAAGGACTAGGAGATGGAAAGTCTTTTGAGTTATTTTTATTTTCTAAAACAGAAAGCTACAATACACCTCCTAGGAAGATTGGTATGTGTATTTAGTTTGTGCTAGAATTATGGGTAAAATATCCACATTATCGGCCATATATTTGGCAGTAGATTCACATTTCAACTACATATGTTTTTCCTATTTTGTTGTTTCTAACTCTATTGTTCTTGCAAGGTGATATTGATAGTATTTGTTGATATATCATTTGTTTGGTTGCTTTTCATATTTTTTGAGAAGTGACCTTCGTACTTTGATATGCCTATATTTTTGTTAGAAAATGAATGGATTTTGCCTTAAATAGAAGCCACTATCTGTTAAATGCTGACATGATGAGGTCGATTAGAAGTCAAATGATGGGATCATCAAGTCGTGTCCTCTGCATTCTTTTGGTGTTTGAAACCTAGGTTGTATTGGTTTTGTCAAACCTGAGGCCAAGAATTGGCCTCTTATCTAGCTAGGTTGGTGATGTCATAAAAAGGACTTTTCCATCAATTAGGTTCCCAAATTGAGATCTTACCACCAGTGCAACTCTTATATTACTCATCATAGGCTCAAAAGGAACATCAAATTAAGCTTGATACTGGTACCAAGGTCAAGGAGGCAAATGGAAGGTCCGGTATCATAACAAAGAAAGATGCAAGGCTAGCAACCAATGTTCTCCCCCAAACTCCTTGTTGTAAAGTTACAAATAGTTTACTACTACTCCTCTGGCATGGCCCTATTTTTTGGTCATCAAGGATATCAATCCCACTGAAACATGTTGGGAGTTGGGATATGCAGAGGGATTTACTGTATAGTTAGTTAAAGGGAGAGGGAGACCAAACAACTTCTGCCCAAGTTTTGTTGGAGTACATTGACCCTTAAAATCCTATTCTCATGTCTTTTAGACTTGAAACTTTGACTGTGGCCAGTAATAAAAGAGAAACCGTTAATAATGTCTTTTTGAAATCTATATTTACAATTGAGTGGGGCTTTTATCTGCACAATATCTGGTTCGTCTGTGAAAAGTTTCTTATGCTTGTGTTGTAAGAATTTTTCTCTTTTTGGAAGTTCTATCTTTTGATATAGTTTGGATTTTTTTACAGGTTGCTTTCAGGACGAAGGTTTTTCACCCTAATATTAACAACAATGGAAGCATTTGTCTTGATATTTTGAAGCAACATTGGAGCCCTGCCTTTACTATTTCCAAGGTGATGGTTATATTTGGTATTTCGACTACTGCAAAATATTTCTTACAAGTGGAATTACATTTGGAAAATGGAAAATAAATAGCTTGATTTTTTTGCTTCCATATTGGATTGCTGTATTTATTAGAATTTGCTTGGATTTGAGTATAAATAAGATGTATGAATGTTGCTTGGATCTTATGGGTTATGCATTCAATAATGGTTTGAGGTATTTATTGGTTTAGGTTCACCACACGAAATGGTTTCAACTTGTTAGTGGGAAAATGGATTTATATTTGTTAATTTTGTAGGAAAGACATGTATGTCTCAGTTCAATATTCGAAATTAAGCCACTTTTTCCATGCGAAACACTTTTGTTTTTTTTTTGGCGTCTCTTGATTAGCGGCTATGAAACATGGATATAAATACGGGGATGATATGACAAAATCTAAAAAAATTGGATACAAATATGACTAAGATACACCTATAGTAAAATATATATTTCATATTTTTACTATTATTTACCGTCTTATTAATTATACGTTGGTTAATTTTTTAACGTTGATTTGGGTAATATCGTAGCTGCTGCAAGGATTGTTGGGAAGAAGGTTAATGCACTTCTTCGTATCAATACAGATGTGGATCCTCAGGTGTGTAGCTGCCACACCAAATCCATATGATGCAATAATGTAACCTTATGTGACTTTCCGTTATCTTGATATTAAGAAGGGAAGCTGTTGTGATGGGTATATTGGCATTTTGTAAATGGTTGATAACAAAAAATATGAGAAAAATCTAATCAATAGTAATCACGTTGATGGATGATTTTTGAATCTCCCGAAGTTATTAATTATTATAGGATCATCTATACTTTCATTATTGCCTTCAGTCATGTTAAGTCAGAGTTAAATTGAAAAACCACATTAATTTCCCATGGTTTCAAGGATACATCAGCTAATGAGATACTTGGGGTGTGACATTCTTGGGAGAAAAATCATGGTGAGCATTAGAAACTAGAAAGCCTTTCTAGCAGAATTCTTTTTTTTGGCTTTTACCTCATAAGTTCAGTCCAGCCAGTGATCTGGAAGCATACCATTGCTGTAAATCACCATTGTCACAACCCAGCGCCACCCCCCTCAACACCTGCTGCACATAACATAACCTACCATGTAGTTAATCACCTTGGCATTGCACATCCATTCCTTGCTCAAACGGCCCTACCCCACCTCACCCTACTTAAACAACCAATGGGTTCCATTGCACATCCATCACCTCCAGTGTGAGGTTTCAATTCTTTGAAATAAGGAGGTCCTTGATCCAATCAATGTACATCCTGGCCATTTGCACTTTTTTTAGTTTTGGCTTCCCACAAATTTCTTGTTGGAATTATTCGATATTGTACAAAAGATTAGCAAAACATTCAAGTCTCATGGCTTTGACGTTTAATTTTTCATTGTCTGCATGTGTATATTAGGTTCATCCTTATGTTGCCACCGGTAACAAGAACTCCAAATTTGGTATCAGAAATGAGAAGTTGCAATGGTTTCTAGATGTTGTGAAGGCATATTCTAATGAATCGAAGCTTGTGGGGGCCCATTGTCATATTGGTTCTACCATTACCAAGGTATTATACCAAAACACTGTTTTCTACTTTTCATTTTTCCAATCAACTTTAAAAAGATTTGTATATCAAAACAATATTTTCTACAGTTCATTTTTCTTATGCAATTGAAAAACTAATATTTGAATTTTGCAGAATTTTGTGCCTTGGGCTGAAATTTTTGTTGTGACATTGTTGAATGTGTATGCATGCATAGAGAAGTACCCAAGCAATATGAAATGTTATTTACTAAGAATGATTTGCCATTTTTGCGTATTCTGCATGTGGTGGTTTTCCACCATTTTATTTTTTAATTTTTTAGGGGTTGGGGTGGATTTGATTAATATTCTCTATAATGCTGATTATGATGAACTCTAGAAACTTGCGATTGCTAAAACTCTGATGCAGCGAGCTGTCAACTCTTGTTTGTGGACAGTTCCTTGCTATCCTTTGGTCATCCTTTCATTTTTTACCCATTTTTCTTTCTTATTTTTTTCTCCTCTATATTGATTCTCCACCAGTTCATCTCTCTTTCTGAGTTTATGCATCTTTATAATTTTGATCATCAACATTCTGAAATTTTTTACTTTAATGGAATATGTATGTTTATCACAATCTTTATTCTCAATAATATAATGCTTTTTTTTTTCGTGTGTGTGTGTTCTACACAAACCTAAAGGTACTATTTTTCTCTCCAGGTAGACATTTTCAAAGATGCTGCGGTAATAATGGTGACCTACGTTGACCAAATTCGAGCCCAAGGCTTTGAAATTGATTACTTTAACATAGGAGGTGGTCTGGGGATTGATTATTATCATACTGGAGCCATCCTTCCCACCCCTAGAGATCTTATTGACACTGTAAGAACCCTGATTTCAATTGTGGCATATAGTCGTATGTGAATCATGGGGCACAGCAAATATGGTTGTTATTCACTTGCAGCTAGTCTTATTCTGCACTACCTTCATGCAGCTAGCCTTATTCTGCACTACCTTTGTAGGGGAGAGTTCCTTGATATATCAAGGACATCTACTAACTTTTGTGATTTCTGGAGGTGTGATGTCTGATATTCTAAAATGTTCCCAAAATTACCATACCACTTCCAATCACTACAACTTAGTACGTTTATAGAATAGTATGCTACCATAAACAACCATCAACTGCTGTCTCTGTTATATCACTTCTTCCATATTTCCTGTTAGTATTTAGTAATGATATTATTACTTGATATCACCATTTGGTAACTATGAAGATCATGACGCTGAATCGCGTACAATAAACGGTTGCTATGAGTATGTCTTATTACTGGCCAATAGACTCATTGACAAATGGTAATAAACTTTTGGACATTGTGGTGCTTAATTGAAGTTGTTGTGTTTCTCTGGGTTTGCTCAGCATTAACAGAAGTGCTTATATGGCTATTGAATTCTTGCCTCCTAATGGGGTTTGATATTAAGAAAATCAGCAGCATTGGTACTTTGGACCATGTGAAGGTGCTATTAACATTTTTTATGAGTGTTTGCTGTAGGTCAGAGAGCTGGTGCTTTCACGTAATCTCAATCTCATCATGAACCTGGGAGATCACTTATTGCAAATACTTGCTGTTTAGTTAATCGTGTCACTGGAGTCAAAACAAATGGGACAAAAAATTTCATTGTGATCGATGGCAGCATGTCAGAACTTATCCGCCCTAGTCTCTATGGTGCTTATCAAGTAAGTTTCTAATACATAAGCTACTCTGTGAATTTGCCTTTGTGGATCAAAACATTGTTGTCAGACAATCCAAGCCCTGCTCCTTCTTTCTGTCATATGCAAAATCAAATTTGCGTCATAGACCCTTCTTTTTTAATCACTGTGGATTTTTTGGGTTGCAATTAAATGTGTGTATTGGAATAGAAGTCTAATAATTTTTCCTTGCAATTGATCTAGTAGTCAGTAAATTACTTTTGACTAACTATTTGTGATGACTGCTACCTTAACATGTGAAGAGTCCTTTCTAGTGCAATGCAAAATCCCATTACAATAAATTGCCCCAGTTGTGAACAACAGGAATAGTAGTTATTATTCCCTTGCACGTTTGTATATCTAGTCTAATTAACCCTCCCTGTTTTCTCTCGCTTGCACGTAATCATTATGTTCTTGTCATAAACTCTTTTCGCTCTTGGTCATTGTTTGACTTTTGAATGCAGCACATAGAGCTGGTTTCTCCTTCACAACCTGATGATGAGATTTCTACTTTTGATGTTGTGGGTCCGGTCTTCTAATAGAGAGAATCAGTTGTTCTCAACTGCTTGACTTATTCCTTCATAGCAGATTGTATTATTCAAATGTATTTAGCTGTCTTCCATAGATATAGGATTCAGTTTGTAACAACTTCCTAGTTTGTAGGATCTTCAACCATTCTTAGTTATTTCCCTGGTGTATTTATACGATTGATTAGCCACTAATAGAATTATCAGTTTTGTTATTCTCTCATGGTATCAGAGTAAAACCAGAGATAACATATTCCAATATTTTTTTTTTCTCTCTCCTTCCCCTCCTTTCTTTAATCTCAAACAGCCATGGGTAACTCTTCACCCTTCATTCTCAACACCAATGAATCCCACAACACCCTTATCAGCATAAATGTTGTTGCCCAAACCCCTCTAAAACTCACTTCCAGCAACTACCTCTCCTGGAAACTGCAATTTCACACTCTCTTCATTGGCTATGATCTCTTGGGCTATGTCGATGGCTCAAAGCCATGTCCCTCAGCCACTCTCACACAAAATGACACAACTAGATCAAACCCTGCTCACATCCTCTGGATCCGATTGGACCAGTTAATCTTGAATGCCATCACAGGCTCCATCCACCCCACTATCATACCATTCATTGCACAAGCCTAGACCGCTCGCGAAGCATGGACTATCTTGGCCAACACCTACGCATCAAACAGGCCAAAAGCCAACTCAAGATGATCACCAAAGGCTCTGAAAGTGTCATAGCGTTCCTGCAATCCATAAAGGCCAAAGCTGATGAGCTTGCCCTTCTTGGAGCACACCACTAGATGCAGAAGATCTCATCGACAAGATACTTGATGGACTTGGCGATGAATACAAAGAACTAACATGTGCTGTCCAACCCAGAGACACACCTATAACCTTTGAGGAACTACATGAAAAATTGCTCAATTTTGAAGCTTCGGTGATCACCACAAAACCAGACCCCTTCAGTTTCCTACCACTGCTAATCCCACGACTAGGAATCTAACAACTTGGCGCTCACCTGCACCTTCAGGCACCAAAAATCATTCATGGCGTCCCTCCAACAGCCACCAAAATTGGTATCCTACTACACAAAACAGCGGGCAACTCACAACTCAAGGAATTCGCCCAACTCGGCCATACCTGGGTTATTGCCAAATCTGCATAATACAAGGTCATACAGCAAAACGGTGTCCTTCATTTCGGCTAGTCCCAGTTAACACATCCAACAGTACTTCCCTGCTTCGAACAATCACTCTGCTACCCCATGGCAACCAAGGGCTCATTATGCTACTAACAATCCCAGTCATACATCTTGGCTCCTGGACAGTGGAGCCTCTCACCATGTTACAGCTGATCTAAACAATCTCTCCATGCATGCTCCATACAATGGCTCGGATGACATTATGATCGGCGATGGCTCGGGTCTCTCCATTACACATACAGGTTCTTCCTCTCTCAACACAACTCATAACACTTTTCAATTGAACAATGTCCTCTGTGTTTCTGCTATGAAAAAAAATCTCATTTCAATTTCTCAATTTTGTACCTCAAATAATGTCTCCATTGAATTCTTCCCGACTGCTTTTCTTGTAAAGGACATTCACAAGTAGGCAACACTTCTAAAGGGCCAAACTAAAGATGGTGTCTATGAGTGGCCGGTATCTCCACCGTTGCTTGCTTTTTCCAGCATCAAAACAACCTTATCTGAGTGGCATCAAAGATTAGGACACCTAGCTTTCCCCATTTTGAAACAGATTGTTTCCAACAATAAACTCGATGTCTCTTCTTTATTATTGTCTAATTTTTCATGTAATGCTTGTCTAAGTAATAAAAGCCACAAATTGTCATTCTCTCAATCCACAATTATCTCTTCTCAACCCTTGAAACTGGCTTTCTGATGTTTGGACTTCTCCAATTATATCAAATAATGGATTTAAATATTATGTCATTTTTGTAGATCATTTCACCAGATATATTGGTTCTATCCTCTTAAACTAAAGTCAGAAATCAAAGATATTTTTATTAGATTTAAAGCCATTTTTGAAAAAACACTTTGATAAAACAATCAAAATACTTTATTCTGACAATGGTGGTGAATATATTGCACTTGCCCATTTTCTTTCGACGGTATTTATCATCTCACTACACTACCTCACACACATGAACACAATGGTCTTTCTGAACGAAGACATCTTCACATTGTAGAGACTGGATTAGCATTACTCTCTCATGCCTCTCTTCCTTCAAGTTATTGGACTTGTGCCTTCGCCACAACAGTTTATTTAATAAATCGCATGCCAACACCCACACTAAACCTCTCCTCTCCATTTGAAATTTTTTTACAACAGCTCCTAATTACTCAAAACTCAAAATTTTGGCTGTTTATGCTATCCCTGGCTCAGACTATATGCAACCAACAAAAACTAGACACTCGATCCAAACCATGTGTCTTCCTTGGATACTATTTAACATCAGAGTGCTTATTACTGCCTTGATCCATCCATATCCAAAATATATGTATCTAGGCATGTTAGATTTGTTGAGTCTGTATTTCCCTTCAGTCATCTCTCTACTCCTCTTCTCCTCAATCAGACTCCATGCTACTTGGATTCCTCCACCACTTCGAATTCCCACCTTGCCTTTGGTACCACCACTCAATCCGTCATCTGCAGTGGAAGCTCAATAGCAATTCCCCAATGAAGCTTCACAACCACTAGACCTGGCCGACACACCTATTCTACCACCATCACATGAACCTTCAAATAACAACAATCCCCAGCCACCATCACCACAAATAACACCCCCCGAGCCCTCAGCCACAACCCACCCACACCATGACTACTAGAGCAAAAAAACAATATTCGCAAACCAATCACCAAAAT
The DNA here is from genome assembly GCA_963454935.2 of Ilex paraguariensis. NCBI lineage: Eukaryota > Viridiplantae > Streptophyta > Magnoliopsida > Aquifoliales > Aquifoliaceae > Ilex > Ilex paraguariensis. The sequence goes on from CAUOFW020000932.1 coordinate 165,214, forward strand.
GAATCTTCACACCCAATTAACCAAAGGTGATGCCCTTGAACCAACCACATTGACC